>CM046425.1:26127229-26218465 GCA_025506505.1 Flaveria sonorensis | reverse complement strand
TTCTCTTTACATACTACTTGTTTTGGGTTTTCTGGTTTTAAAAACGCTTCCGCAGTATTTTAAACGTTAACTCTGGTTTTGTTTATAATCATATCGAGTCGTTCTTGGTAACTAATGACTGATCCTGGTATGTCACGCGCCTCGCGGTAAAACCCCGCACACGGATTTTGAGGGTGTGACATGTGAAGATAAATCTTTTCATTCGAGATCTATTTCTATTTAATGTTTTGAATACGTAGCTCATTTAAAACGTTTATTATGTTAAGCTTTAGTGATACTTGGATGCACGAATGCATACTTGCATAATCTAAAGTGAAATAAGAGTAGATCTAAGTTAGTTGGTCATGCGAGCTTGATTTAACTTCTTATTCTTTGATCACACATTTAGTTATATCTTTGACATCTGATCACTTTTATTCTAGGGATGTAATTTATTTCTCGATTCCTATTGAGTGAAACCATGTAGTCTTTGGTCCTTGGAGCTACTATGATTTGCCTTGGAGCTCAGAAAGTAATATGGATAGAAAGTAGTTGTTTTGATTCATGTTTGTAGATTTTCTAGGCAAGATCTTAAAAGATAGTTGTCGGTGTTTTTGGATGACATTGGGAGGAGTGAATCGAATTCAAGGGTGGGTTGATTGGTTAATGTTTGCTTTTGGTTTCTGTTTAAAACAATAAATAAAATTTTTATTTGTGATTTTCTATTGTGATTTTAGGGATCGTTATGCTTATGTTTGATTAAATTAGTTTCGAGTGTGTTTAGAAGGTTCCCGAATCAAAACTCCATAGGATTAAAGGTTGTTACAGGATGATAACCTTTCCATTCGAGATCTATTTCTATTTAACGGTTTTGTATACGTAGCTCTTTTAACAATTATTATGTTAAGGTTTCGTGAATGCTTGGATGCACGAATATGTACTTGCATAATTTTAAGTGAAATGCAAGTAGATCTAAGATAGTTGGTCGTGTGAGCTTGATTTAAGTTCTTATTCTTTGATCACACATTGAGTTACATCTTTCACATCTGATCACATTCATTCTGGGGATGTAATTTGATTCTGGATTCCTATTGAGTGAAACCATGTAGTCTCTTTGTCCTTAGGAGCTACTATGATTGCCTTGGCGCTCAATAAAGGATTTGTGGATAGAAAGTAGTCGTTTTGATTCTGTTTGTGGATTTTCTAGGCAGAGGCTTAAAAGATGTGATCGAGTGTGTTTGATGACTTTGGGAGGAGCGAATCGAATTCAAGGGTGGGTTGATTGGTTTAGTGTTTGCTTTTGGTTTTCGGTTTAAACAATAAATAAACTTTTTATTTGTGATTTTTTTTTACTATTGTGATTTTAGTGATCGTTATGCTATGTTTGATTAATTAGTTCCGGAGTGTGTTTAGAAGGTTCCCGAATCAAAACTCATAGATTGAAGGTTGTTTACATGAAGATACCTTTTCATTCGAGATCTATTTCTATTTAATGTTTTTGAATACGTAGCTCATTTAACATGTATTATGTTAAGCTTTCGTGAATACATGGATGCATGAATGCATACTTGCAAATCTAAAGGGAAATACAAGTAGATCTAAGTTAGTTGGTCGTGCGAGCTTGATTTAACTTCTTATTCTTTGATCACACATTGAGTTACATCATTGACATCTGATCACTTTTATTCTCGGGGATATAATTTGATTCTGGATTCTTATTGAGTGAAACATGTAGTCTCTTGGTCCTTAGGAGTTACTATGTTTGCCTTGGCCTCAATAAAGGATTATGTGGATAGAAAGTAGTCGTTTGATTCATTTTTGGATTTTCTAGGGAAGATGCTTAAAAGATGGTGGTCGAGTGATTTGGATGAGTTTGGGAGGAGTGAACCGAATTCAAGGGTGGGTTGAGTGGTCTCGTGTTCGCTTTTGGTTCCGGTTTAAACATAAATAAAATATTTTAATTGTGATTCTAGTGTGATTTTAGTGATCGTTATGCTTATTTTTATTAATTAGTTTCGGAATGTTTTAGAAGGTTTTTGAATCAAATCTCCATATATTGAAGGTTTGTACTGGAAGATAAACCTTTCCATTCGTGTTCTATTTCTATTTACGTTTTTGAATACGTAGCTCATTTACGTGTATTATGTTAAGGTTTCGTGTTACTTGGATGCACGAATGCGTACTTGCATAATCTAAGTGAAACACATGTAGATATAAGTTAGTTGGTCGTGTGAGCTTGATTTAACTTATTATTCTTTGAGATCTGATCACTTTCATTTTGGGGATGTAATTTGATTCTCGATTTCCTTTGAGTGAAACATGTAGTCTCTTTGTCCTTAGAGCTTCTATGATTGCTTGACGGTCAACAAAGTATTATGTGGATAGAAATAGTCGTTTTGATTCATGTTTGTGGATTTTCTAGGCAAGAGGCTTAAAGGGTGGTGGTCGAGTGTTTTGGATGACATTGGGAGGAGTGAATCGAATTCAAAGGTGGGTTGATTGGTTTAGTGTTTGCTTTTGGTTTCGGTTTAAACAATAAATAAAAATATTTTATTTGTAATTTTCTATTGTGATTTTAGTGATCGTTTGCTTTATGTTTGATTAAATTAGTTCCGGAGTGTGTTTAGAAGGTTCCCGAATCAAAACTCCATAGGATTAAAGGTTGTTATAGGATGATAAACCTTTCCATTCGAGATCTATTTCTATTTAACGTTTTATATGCGTAGCTCTTTTAACATGTATTATGTTAAGGATTCGTGAATACTTGGATGCACGAATATGTACTTGCATAATTTAAAGTGAAATGTAAGTAGATCTAAGATAGTTGGTCGTGTGAGCTTGATTTAAGTTCTTATTCTTTGATCACACATTGAGTTACATCTTTCACATCTGCCATACGGTTACGAATCTGAACAATCTTCTCTGTGGTTTCTTGAATAAGCTCAGGACCAGTTTGCTGACTATCACCAACTTTTGCATAACAAAGAGGTGATCTACACTTTCTACCATAAAGTGCTCAAATGGTGCTGCCTTAATGCTCGTATGATAGCTGTTGTTGTAAGAAAATTCAACCAAAGGTAGATGAGTTTCCCAACAATTCCAAAGTCTATAACACACGCCCTAAGCATGTCTTCTAGGGTTTGAATTCATTCATTCTGTCTGATCATATGTCTATGGATGATAAGCCATACTCATATCCAAACGAGTGCCTAGTGACTTCTGTAGTGACTGCCAGATATGCGAAGTGAATCGCGCATCACGATCAGAGATGATTGAGAGTGACATGCCATGTCGAGACATAATTTCCTTCAAGTAAATCTATGCTAGCTTATCCATCTTGTAGTTCTCGCGAATGGTAAAGAAATGTGCTGATTTAGTCAAACGATCCACTATCTCCAAGATAGTATCAGTTCCAGTTGGTGAACGAGGTAACTTAGTAACGAAATCCATAGAGATGTTTTCCCACTTCCACATTGGAATCTCTGGTTGTTAAAGCAAACCCGACAGTTCCTGATATTCCACCTTAACCTTAGAACATAACACTTTGACACGTAGGTGGTAATTTCAGCCTTCATGTTAGGCCACCAATAAATGACCTTTAGATCTTGGTACATCTTGTCAGATCTAGGATGTATCAAATAGCAGGACTTGTGAGCTTCATCCATCACTAATTCCCTGAGATTCCCAAGCAATAGAATCCATACCCGGTCTTCATAGTAACGAAGCCCATCGGATTTCTCTTGAAATAGTTTCTCAGCTCCTCTAAGAGATTATGACTTGATGTTTTGCTCTTATAATGCCTCAACCTGGGCATTCTTGATCTGTACTGGTAGATCAGAATGAATGATTAGTTGTAACGCACGGACACGATGAGGTTTTAGGGTTTCCTTATGACTAAGGGCATCGGCTACCACATTAGCCTTTCCTGGATGATACTTGCTGGCACAATCGTAATCATTCAGAAGTTCTAACCATTGTTGCTCTCTCATGTTCAGTTCCTTCTATTCGTAGATGTGCTGAAAGCTCTTGTGATCAGTGAAGATCGTGCACTTGGTTCCATATAGGTAATGCTTCCAGATCTTAAGTGCAAATACCATAGCTCCCAACTCTAAATCGTGTGTTTTCTCATGCACCTTGAGCTGTCTTGATGCATAAGCTATCACTATCTCGCTTGCATCAACACGCAACCCAACCCTTCGATTAACGCGTCACAATACACCATGAAGTCATATGTTCCCTCTAGCAATGCCAAAATTGGTGCACTACACAGCTTGTCTTTAAGCGCTTGGAATGCTGCTTCCTCGTTACTGCCCCACTTGTAAATAGTTCCTTTATGGGTAGGGCAGTCAGAGGCTAGCAAGTTTAGAGAATCCTTTTATGAAACGCCGGTAATAACCTGCTAATCCAAGAAATTGGCGCACCTCAGTAGGCGTCGTCAGCACGGGCCAATTCTTGATTACCTTGATCTTAGATGGGTCAACATGAATGCCATTCTAATTAACTACATGCCCTAGGAATTGTACTTCTCTCATCCAGTAGTCACATTTAGAAAATCAGAAGCTCTAGGATAAGTCTCAAATGTTCCTCATGTTCCTCCATATTTTTGGAATAAATCAGTATGTCATCAATGGAGACGATTAAAAACTTGTCTAAATAGGGTTTACAAACACGGTTCATGAGGTCCATAAAGACTACAGGAATAGTTGTCAATCCAAATGGCATGACTGCGAACTCAAAATGCCTGTACCGAGTTTTGAAAGTTGTCTTGGATATGTCTTATTCTCAAACCCTGAGCTAATGATATCCAGATCTCAAATCAATCTTTGAGTTGTAACTTGATCCCTAAAGTTGATCAAATCATCGTCGATACACGAAAGAGGGTAACGGTTCTTTATACTAACCTTGTTCAGTTCTCGGTAGTCAATGCACATTCGAAAGGTTCCGTCTTTCTTCTTCACGAATAACACCTATGCTCCCCAAGATGAAGAACTAGGGCGTATGAACCCTTTGTCTAATAGTTCCTGCAACTATTTTGACGATTCTTGAAGTTCGTTTGGTGCCAAACGATACGACACCCGAGCGATAGGGGGATCTCTAGGTGTCAACTCGATCTGATACTCTACTTGTCTGTGTGGAGGAATGCCAGGTAAGTCTTCTAAAAAAAATTATGGGAAGTCTTTAACAACTGGAATGTCTTCAATGCTCTTCTCATCCACTGTCGTTTCTGTAACTAATGCCAGGAGGGCAAATTATCCATTCCGAAGACATTTTTGTGCTTTCAAGTATGAGATGATGCCGACCATAGCATCCCTCTTGTCATTTTCTGCAACGAGTGTCTCGCCATAAGGAAGAGGTAACTTAATGAGTTTGTCTCCATAAACAATCTCTACTTGGTTCTTGGATACCAACCACAACATCAAACCTACCATGTGTAACAGGAATCAGATTCATATCGAATGAATGTCCAGCTAAACCTAGTTTACATCAGCTATATACCTGGGTAGCCGCTATGGTTCTACCATCAGCTATCTCTATGGTAAATTCAAAAATCAAGTCAATAGACACTACCCCTAGCAGATTACTAAACTTATTGGATACGTAGCTTCTATTAGCACCCGAATCAAAAAAATACTAAGGCGAAACAACCATTTTTGTCAGTTTTCCTTCTGCTTGAGCCTTGAATAGTTTCCATTGAAATACATGGATTGTCACACTCATAACCTCTCTTTGTGCTTCTTGTGGCAGTGGTGACTTGGCCAGTATGTTCACACGACGGTTCTTAATGGCATGACCGAATTTCCTACAGCGCTCACAGATGTTCTTATTGCATGGCCCTTTGCGATGCTAGATGCACTTGTTGCAAGCAAAAACACAGAGAGGTAACAGATGGAGTCATCATAACACCTTGCCAATCGATCATACGCCAAATTTATTTAACCAGGAAAATCCAATTTGAATCCAACCATTGGGAACGTAACATACGCTAAAACATGATAAATACCAAATGAAATGAATGCTAGAATGTTTAATCTACCAAGACTCTAAGTCTTAAGGTCAATCCAATGATTAGAAAATACATGAGCAGAGAGTATCATCACTCCTTACTACTTTTAGAGGACCACGCCTGTTGTAGATAGATAGTATTGCACGATCGCTAAAATGCTAGAAAGAGCAACGTCTTATAGAGACTAGGACTAATGCCATAATATGAATCTCATTAAGGTCTGAGGTAGATGAGAACTTTCATACGAGTAGAAATGAAGGATTGTTTCCATATCAATAGTGAAGTTTTATGAGAATCGAGACTCTCATGTTCCAAAGTATCAAAATGAAAATTTGTACTGCCTATGACCGTTATCACCTGACAGAGTTCGCCAGACTTCTCATGCATGACAAATTACAATTACGTGTGCACCCGTAATAGTAGTTTGCTTTGCATGGTCACCCATGGTTCCTCCTATCTGAGCTAACATACCTTATCAAGTATAGAGTGTTATCAATGATAGAAGTATCAAAGATATTGTCATTAAACCAAAGGTCAATTAACCATGGTTGTACGAAGGAATCAGTAAGGAAAACATTAACTTGGGCAAGAAACCATCGACGTACTCAGGTTAGATGTGTAAGATAGTATTATAATAAGGAAACCCTGATAAGTTGTCTCCCAATGTCTATGATAACCGCCAGTGCAGCTATTTACTGTTCCACAGGGCAGGGAAGAGAAGTGGTAAGGTAGGTAAAGAAAGTATGGCAGAAATAGCTCTTGTTTGAGAAAGCATTCAACAGGAGGCAGAACATGCTCCCGATGAACCATCCAAGTTAGGTACCAATGGTATTGTATCCGATTTCAAAAGGTATGATGTAAAAGGTACAGTAAATCATTAATCGTAATTAACCTTCTCGTGACTCACAGTAACTCGGAGTCACCTGCTATAAGGAACAGGCAGTAACAACGGGGAATCAGGACGAACTGGCCTTTTCCTTTAGACTTAGCATAAGAAGATGAAGACACCATCCCTGTAGTTGAACGCTCACAAGAATATGCCAAAGCACAATCGATTTACCTCGAGGTTTTGGCAATCTTTACACCAAGCTTTGGGTACTCGTTTGGACATGAGTACTGTCACTACCTCAATTTCCATAAACAAACGACACACTAGTTACAAAGCATAATTGTTCATTATCGTTAGGGTTTCCCAAAATCAGCGTTAAATGCGTAAACATAAGAGTAATTACGGAAGCATAATAATTTGTAAATCAAATGGCGTAGACACGTACAAATCAAATAAAATATAGTTCAAAGAAAATGTAAATGTTTCATTTGACCCAACAATGATAAATGCAATGTGTGATGATCCTAAATCATGCACACCTTAACAACCTGAAAGAAACATGCTAAAGTGTCAACACAAGGTTGGTGAGTTCACAGGTTTTGATAAACAGTAATATAATCGAAAGCAGAACCATTAAACAAAGTAATATCAGTAGATAGCTAGTCTACATAACAAGTTACATAGTGTATGAAGTTCGCAACCGAAGTTGGCAATGTAAATTAATGCCTCGGCTGTGGCTATCAGACCACATCAACATAAATTAGGTCAATTAAACACCCGTTTGACGTGCAGTCATGCTAGCACGACTAGCTCGGGTGGGGTTTGTCAAACCCAGTAGATCTACTCAGAATTACCTCGCTAAAGTACATAAATTAACAGTTCGAAAGTGAGGACTTAAATTGGTACAACACTAGTAAACATGTGATAATACAGTAATACTGATCAACCGAAGAACATTTTGAAAAGAACATGTTTCTCTTCCCCAAAAGAGATTATAAGAAAGTGGGGCCGTAAAGTCACCTCATAAGCACAACAAATCAGGTAATGTAAGCATAAAGGATTAGGTTTCCAAATAACCTGGATTTCATTTAATAAATAATTAACATTAATTATTAAAGATTAACATGAAAGTTGTACGGTTTCGCGTTTCATGACTTGGTTACGGTGTGGCAATCGAGTGTTCCCCATTCACTAGCAGACACCCCCAAACACAACCCACGCAAGCATAACGCAATGCGTATTCACTTCAAATACATAAAACCCAATTATCATGTATAAAAGTACTTTTTATACACTTCAATCATATGGCCCTTTTATAAAACTCGTCATGAACCGGTACGACCCAAACATAACACACTCACACACATATATATATTCTATATTATATATATCATATATAACATACAAACAATATATATTATACTCTCACATAATATAATAAATTATATACCCATACTTAATATATTATACATTACACACACCATACCAATTTGTTAAGCACACACAGAATGCACACACATGCATTCACACAACGCACACATACATGCATTCACACAATCACACATTCAGCCAAAACCCACCCTTCGGCCCAACCCTATCCATCACCCAACATGCACCAAACACACATACCATGCGCAACACCCACACAAACACACGTACGATCAAATACACATATACACACATAAGATTAACACACACACACATCCAAGGCATATCCATGGTGCACACATACATTCGAAGGTACATTGCTAAAGCATACATATACCATGAAGCATGTATACACACACGCACAAAGACAAATACAGTAGAAGCATATACTCACACGTCATAAACACACACACACACGAAGCATACATCAAGAACATCAAACCGCAACCCAATCGAAACCTATTGCCAAGAATCGCAACCAAGATGGAACCGCAATGCACCGTAACGAATAACAAGAGGGAAAACATACCGTACGGTTGGATCTCGCAGTTTCTGGGGAAGAGAACCACCACACGCTTGCTGTCGTGAAGGAGAGGGTCGCCGAAGGTGATTGTCATGAGAGAAAGGAGTTGTCGTCGAGAGTTAGGCTGCCACGGTTGAGGCTTCAGAAATGAGGAAATGGGATGGGGGTTTGGGTGGTTATTAAAAAAATTAGAACTTTGATTAATGACAATTCAGTCCCTCAAGTTTCTCAATTTGCACAAAGAGCCCCAAGTAAATATAATTAACTTAAATCTAAAATAATTTGATAGTACATGGGAACGTTAAAGTAACGAGGGTTGGGATCATGGAGTTAACCCAAAAATACGGGATGTCACAAGTACTGCCTATCATCCGCAAATAGATGGTCAAAGTGAGAGGACTTTTCAAATGTTGGAAGATCTGCTATGAGCATGTGTGATTGACTTTGGAAGAAATTGGGATACTCATCTACCCTTAGTTGAGTTTTCCTACAACAATAGTTATCATAGTAGTATCAAAGTTGCTCCGTTTGAAGCTTTGTGTAGAAGAAAGTGTCGCTCGCCGCTTTGGTGGGCAGGAATTGGGGAGCAGCAACTGACTGGACTTGAGATTTTCCAAGAGATTACGGATAAGATTGTTTAAATTAGAAAGAAGTTAGAAGCATCCACGGGTCGGCAGAAGAGCTATGCAGATAATCGAAGGAAACCATTGAAATTCCAGGTTGGAGACAGAGTCTATCTAATGGTCTCGCTTTGGAAAGGAGTTGTTCGGTTTGGAAAGCAAGGCTTAACCCTCGTTATATTAGACCATTTGAGATTGTGGCACGAGTTGGTTCTGTTGCATATCAACTTAAGCTACCTTGTGAGCTTAGTGGAGTACATGACGTATTCCATGTATCAAATCTAATGAAGTGTCTTGCTGATGAAGCTTTGGTTGTCTGGCCTGAAGAAGTTTGTATCGATGACAAACTGAATTTCACCGAGGAACCAGTCAAAATTATGGACTAGAAAATTCAAAAACTCAGAAGGAGTTAGGCTAAGCTCGTGAAGGTTAGATGGAACTCTAAGCATGGTCCCGAGTTCACTTGGTAATGACAAGACCAGATATAGTGAAAATACCCTAACCTCTTTCCGTCTAGATCAGAATCTGGAGCTACAACTTAAATTTCAGGACGAAATTTCCTAAACGAAGGGAGACTGTGACATCCCGTGTTTCCAGGTTAATATTCGTACGTTAATAAAATGTGATAAAATAATTAAATTCATTATAAGCCTTAATTTTTTGATAATTAAGGTCATCTAAGGTCTAGCAAAGCCCCTTTGTGCATAAATTTTATAATTGGTAATTTTGATAATTACCGGGTCACGTTGCGATAAAACTTTTAATGAGCGATGGTGACAATCTGGTTAATTAAATCTAGTTAATATATGTTGATTTTTATAATTTATTGTATCGTAAGTGAAAATATAATTGGTCATGAAAAATAATAATTACTATTATTAACCTTGATCACATAAAATTTAGACTTTTTAAATATTGACTTGATGCAATATACAGTTTGTCGCACGCTGTGTTACACTATGTAAAAATTACTATTTTGACAATTGGTCACTATTATTAAATGTTATGAACCCTTGGAAAGCCTCAAATTAATATTTTAATTTTATAGAAAGTTTTCGCGTAAAAACCCGAACGTATAACAAAAAATTTAACGAGACCGACACCCGCCTTACACTGGGTGGCATCTCACTAGGAGATCCACCAACCCATTACTAAATTAATCTCATAATTAACTAACATTAATCACACTTAATCATTCCCTATTTAACCAACCTTACAGTCCACCTTTTTCACACACTCAACCTCACTTTTCTCTTACTAAAACACTCTCCTCTCCCCCTCTCTCTACCCCTCGACCGAACACCATCACCACACCCTCACAATTTCCAAAATTTTGATCAGTCAAGCTTGTTTCAAGCATAAAAAATCTAATTTCAAGGATCGCTTAGTGAGTTTGGTGCAAGAAATTATATAAATCCAACTCCAAGGAGAAGAAACCATTCATATTTCTTAAGTTGTTCATCTTTGATAAGATTTGTTTTCTTCAAAAACCTCTTGCAACATGACAAATGAATGATTGTTGCAAGTTTTGTTCACCAAAAACTAGATTTTCTTGAAATCCAAGATTCCAACAATGGTTTTTAATCAAGAAATATGGGTTGTAAAAGGATGTTGATGTGTGTGTGTGTGCCGTAAGTGTGTGTGTGCATGATGATTTTGTGTTTTGATAATCTTTTAACATTTTGTTGATTTCTCTTACATACAAGATGATCAAACTTTGATTTGTGGTTATGAACATCATAAGAAACCCATCTCCAAAGGAGTTTATCAATATGATGAAAATGGGTGATACATGAATGTATGTATGCATGATGTTCTTGAGCTCATCTTGCTTTTTGATTTCATAAATGATTAAGATGATCCATGAATGATCGTGATCATGATCTGAAATCTTTTGGTTTTTAAGGTGTGCTTGTTGAAATGAAAACTAAGAACACAAGATAAAATTTATGATTTGGATTATATATGTACGTATAAAATCATGTATATGTATGTATGTATCGTTGACACTTTTGTTCTTGATTTGTCCTTGACCTACGAGTTTAGAGATGATTGAAATGATCCATGTATATGGTGATCATGATCTGGAAACTTTGAGATTTTTTATTCACTTTTGATTTAAAGAAAAGTTAAAAACAAATGGGTGGATGTTAAGCAGATTCTTCAGTTTCGAGAAAAGTCTAAATTGATTTCTAATATTATTAGAAAACTGGTTATAGCTGCAGCGGTCTACTATATCTGGCAGGAAAGGAATGATAGGATTTTCAATAATCATTCCCGTCCACCGGATGTTTTGAGTGAATAGATCTTTTCTACAATTCTTTTCAAGTTGATGGGAATAAAGTTCAAGAGGAATCCGCGAGTTGTGGATGCTCTTGCTAAGTGGAAGATTGAGAGTTCGATCATTTCTGATGATGGAGGCTGATTTATAATTTTCTTATTTTCGTTGTCTACCCTTTATGTGATGTAACGAGTAGGCTAGATTCCTTAGATTGTTTGGTTATGGTCTTGTAGGGGTTTGTCCTAATTATGAACTAGTGTAGAACTCATCTACACTACTTGTATTTTCTTTGGTTTGTTTATAATGGTAACCCTTTACCCAAAAAAAATCAAGACAAGGATCTTTGTAAATCTGGAGAAATAAGTTTAAAACATGTTTAAAATAAGTTAAAAGTTAGTAATCTTACTAAATATAAAAGTTTTGATGATTGGGTTTAATCTCGTAAACATTTTACGTTTAAAAACACGTTAAAAACGGTGTTTTTGGAAACAAGCATTTTCGTACAAGTCCGGTTTTGGACAGAAAATAATATTGTGATTTAAGTTAAAAAATTATGTTTTCAAGTATATAACAAATGCATAACAAGCATGGTATTTGGTGATGACTTTATACGAGCGAAAAGCCGAAAACTGACAATTTCGGGTTAAAAATAATGGACTGTTTTAGAACTGATTTTTAACAAAATATTTCCAAATGTTTTTGGTATAAAAGAGTCATTTTGAAACATGTATAATGGTCATAAGGTATATATGGGTTGATGTACGGTTTATGCACGTAAAACCGTGCGGTTTCGGGTTAAAAATCATTGTATACGGGTGAAATTTGGGTTAATTATAATAGAACATATTTTTATAATAAAACTTGCCTACAAATAATTTTATACTTGTTTACTACTAGAAATTAAATTATTTGATAAAAAGATTAACCAATGTTGATTTATGTCAAATAAAGTAATATTATAAAAAGATAATAAAATAAGAAATAGTTTTTTTCACAATATATATCTTATTATTAATCTTAAATAAAATATTATTATAATATAATATTTATTTATTTATTTATTTATTTATTTATTTATCTGTTTAATACATACCTTAGTAAATTTTATGTTTATGTTTTTATATATTTTTATGTGTTTATTTTGAGTTTATGTTATGTGGTTGTCATTTAAGGGTTAAATGGTATATTTAATAATTAATATTTGTCAGTTATAATATAAATTATTAAGCTAAACCGAAAGTCACCAACGGGTTTTTTAAAAATGGATTTCAAGACAAGTCTAGTAAGTTGGGTAAACAACTTACGTACTAGACTTATTAGTCGACAATTAATATATCCTTCGTGTTCAAAGCATTAATTGGTCGTATATTTTCTGGGCTTGATTTTCGCTAGACCATCTCATTGTCACATTTTAAGGTGATTTTCACAGCCCCTATTTTTACATAATGTTTCATTTGACTATTTTTGGGGAAAACATGCTATAACGTTTTATATGTGATATGATTTAATTATGGAATAACTGCATGATCTTTATGATGACCTTGAGTTGTTTTATTATTTGTGCATGACTACCCTCTTCCATAATCATTAAGCCTGGGAGGGCCACATGATATATTGGTAGATCTATTAGGTTAGACAACTGCCCCTCGTGATCGGTAGTGCCGGTCGTTTTATACGAAGGGAATATATGTTGAAAGGATTTGAGGGACTTTGTGTCTTTGTTTGATTATGAGGCTCTTGGTTGCGATCATAGTCAGTGGACCTAGCTGGTCCTTGAAGATCTAGTGGTTGATTCTGTAACTCCCGCCTCTCACACCACCAATATTATCCGCTTTGCCCATGAGGAGCTCACAGATTTGTTTTTGGTTGCCCAGGTGAAAACTTCCCAGGGAGGTCACCCATCCCTGGATTGCTGCCACCTGAGCACGTTTAACTGTGGGATTGTCCTCTCATCCACAGCCAATACGTCCAAAACGCGTTGGGTGATATTAGAGACCAGACATTACTTATGAACCAAGATACTCTCTTGTCCACAACTGATGTGGGAATATGTAAGGTGTCACAATCACCCCCCCTTTAGACTCATCGTCCTCGAAGAGCCCGAGAACTCACCATTCCCGGCGAGGTTTGTCCCACCATCTCGAATGGCACAAGAGTGGTTCTGATACCATTCTTGATAACGTTTGCCCCACCATCCTGAACAGCACAGGAGTGGCTCTGATATCATTCTGTAACACCCGGCCTCTTACACCACCAATATTGTTCGCTTTGCCCACGAGGAGCTCAGGAATTTTCTTTTGGTTGCCCGGGTGAAAACTTCCCAAGGAGGTCACCCAAGGTGAGTTCTCGGGCTCATCGAGGACGATGAGTCAAAAAGGGGGGGTGATTGTGACACCCTACATAATCCCACATCGGTCGTGGATAAGTGAGATTCCTGGTTTATAAGTAATGTCTGGTCTCTAATATCACCAACATGGTTTAGGCGTATTGGCTGTGGATGAGAGGAAAACTCCACGGTTAAGCTTGCTCAGGTGACATCAGCAATCTAGGGATGGGTGACCTTCCTGGGAAGTTTTCACCTGGGCAACTAAAAGCAAATTCGTGAGCTTCTCGTGGGCAAAGCGGACAATATTGGTGGTGTGAGAGGCCGGGTGTTACGGATTCTGGGATAATCATATCATTTTATAAAAGGGAAATTATGATTTTTATATAAACCTATGAACTCACCAGCTTTTTGCTGATAAACTTTTGGGCGTGTTTTTCAGGTGATTAAGCATGTAGGAATGAAAAGGGTTTTAACGACAAACTTATCAAATTTGGATGCCAGATTCCGCTGCCGATTAAAATCTTTTGTTAATATTTAAACAATGTTATAACTGTTTGAGTTTTCAATTTAAGACTTCCACTCGTAACGATGTAATAACATTTAATATTTCATTAAGGTGTCCATGATTTGTTTGCTTGATTATTGTTGGAAATAATCCAACTTCCGTTATCTCCATCACACCCTTCCCCTTTCGGTGAGCTTTTCATGACACAACTAACTTAGATCTACTTGTATTTCACTTTAAATTATGCAAGTACGCATTCGTGCATCCAAGTATTCACGAAAGCTTAACATAATACTTGTTAAAAGAACTACGTATACAAAAACATTAAATAGAAATAGATCTCGAATGGAAAGGTTTATCTTCCCGTAACAACTTTCAATCCTATGAAGTCTTGATTCAGAAACCTTCTAAACACACTCCAGAAAAAATTTAATCAAATATAAGCATAACAATCACTAAAATCACACTAAAAATCACAAATTAAATATTTTTATCTATTTTTAAGTCGTAACCAAAAGCAAACACGAGACCACTCAACCCAACCTCGAATTTGATTCATTCCTTCCAAACTCGTCCAAAACACTCGACCTCCATCTTTATACCCTCTTGCATAGAAAATCCACAAAAATGAATCAAAACGACAACTTTCTATCCACAGAATCCTTTGTTGAGCGCCAAGGCAACCATAGAAGTTGCAAAGGACCAAGAGACTACTCGTATTCACTCAATAGGAATCGTGAGTAAAATTACAGTTGAGGAATGAAAGTAATCAGATGTCAAAGGTGTAACTCAATGTGTGATCAATGAATAAGAAGTTAAATCAAGCTCACATGACCAACTAACTTAGATCTACTTGTATTTCACTTTAAATTATGCAAGTATGCATTCGTGCATCCAAGTATTCATAAAAGGTTAACATAATACACGTTAAATGAACTACGTATACAACAACATTAAATAGAAATAGATCTCGAATGGAAAGGTTTATCTTCCCGTAACAACCTTCAATCCTATTGAGTTTTGATTCGGGAAACTTCTAAACATACTCCGGAACTAATTTAATCAAATATAAGCATAACGATCACTAAAATCACACTAGAAAATCACACAAAAATATTTTTATTTATTGTTTAAACTGGAACCAAAAGCAAACACAAGACCACTCAATTGAAATCTTGTTTGATCAACCACTCAATTCCATGAATTTCTTGCATAATCCATGCGTAATGAGTTACTATACTTGATCAAACAAGATTTCTATTAACATGTCACCAACGGGTCAAATGGGTCAACTAGGTCAAATGAGTCTTTGTTTTCCAAAACCCTTGGTTCAACGTTTTTATTGAGCACTTAGGGTTATTAAACTTTCTGGTTACACGTACATATGTACTCACGTGTGCTAGGTAACCTTTGATGGGTTGTCTTTCCATTCACCGTAGCTTTGTATTATTATGTTCGTTTGCGCACCAGGTGAGTTCATGCCCCACTTTTAAACACTCTCTTTTTGGGGGAGATAGCATACTCTTTTACTAACGCTTTATTATTATAAGATGTGTATACTGTAACATAGTGTGTTACACCTTGAAAGCCCTCACACTTTTGGATCGTTAATAATGGTAACTAGGGCGAAATCTTGGGTAGTACTACCGGGTCTAACAAGCCCACGCGTGCGACTCAAGGTCAAACGGGTGCAAACAAGCGAACATAGTCAGGTTCGATCGCGAAATCACTATGGTTACGAATATAGACTAGCTATCTATTTCAATGCACTTCTTATGTTTTACAACTGTTACTGCTTATGTTAAACGCAAACTCTTGAACTCACCAACCGTTGTGTTGACTCTTTTAGTATGCTATTCTTAGGTCGAGGTTAGCAGCAGGGCCTAGGAGCACTCACGGGTCAGCATGCATTGCAATAAACATTGTTTTGCATTTGGGATTTAATATACATTTTGTTTTAAATAATGGTTTGGAGCGTGTTTGCGCATTTTACATTTCATTACTTTGGGTTTGGCTTATTTACAAAATGCTTCCACATAGTTTTAAAGTTTCTAAACTTTGGGTTATTTTTAAATGTTTCATATAGTATCGTTCTGAGTAACTAATGACATAGATCCTGGTTTGTTTACACACCTCATGGTGAAACCCTGCACGTGGAATTTGAGGGTGTGACAGATTGGTATCAGAGCCATTGATTATAGGGAACTAGGGTGCATGCCCTTACTATATACTCATTGGTATACACATCATATACACTGTAGTATGGCATCATCATCATCTTCATCCCTTGTTTGACACGCGGGAAAGGAACCGAGGTTCCTACTATTCCTTCGTCGTCAACGAGTTATGCATCTCGACCCCCTGTGTTTATATCCGATGCGTATCTTATGAGCGAGCCTATGATTGAGCGGGACATGGCTAATCCTGACAATTGGGACTGGTATCATACTACACTGATCAGGATGCTGGAAAAGGAGTGTGTTCTATTTTCGATCCCTACTGTGACTAGAGATTCCATATTATATCCTTTACCTTGCACCCCTTATAGAGCTATTGCCATTGTGGTGGCCTCACATGATCGACTGTAACAAAATGTCAAGGCGAAATTTAAAAGGAGCATGACAGTTGAGTGTATGAGGAGATGGAAGACTTGTGGCTCAATATGCAAGGATGTCAGGATGGTCAGACATGAGAGATCCAGGCTCTGCATGGACAGGTTTCTGAGTTGACGGCTACTTTGAATGTGATACACGATCAGCTTTATGAGGCTAATACATGAGCTGGAAAATCAGCTCGAGCCTCAGGAGGCCCCGATGGAGGAGCCTCAAGAGGTACCAGATGAGGTACCCAAGGAGGAAGCAGAAGAAGATCCGGAGGAAGAGCCGGAGGAGGAGCCTAAGGAGGAACCAGGAGAGATGGAGGAGGACAATGATAGGTCTGAGGTGATAGACTGATTTTCCTTATTCATCTGACTTGGATTACATGGTGTTTTCCTACCCAACTGAAAAAATAGAAATTTTGACACTGATTAAATATTTTGTGAGTTACTTACAATTTATTTATCCTTGGTTATTATTTTGGTTATAAATGTTGTGGTTAATGAACTTCATTATTTCCTTACTATTTATTATGCTTCGATGAGGTTAATATGTTAGATGTTACTTATTAAAGTGTTTGTGAATGTAAAGTGAAAATAGAAGGATGTGGCAGAGGATGTGGCGTAGGACGCGGTCGTGGTGCGGGCGTAGTCAACATGACCCCAGCTGAACTGGCTGCTTTAATAAATGAGTATGTGCATGCGGTAGTGTCTGCTGTACAAGACGTACATCCAACAGGTAATAATACAAGTGGCAATAACAAATATGGTAGTTGTTTGTTTAAGCCGTTGAACTAAATGTTCTGGTTTGTTGGCACAGGACCCCCACCCTATACCTATAAAGCCTTTATGGATTTCAATCCCATACCTACAGTGGAACTAAAGGGGCTGTAGGGTTGGTGCGGTGGTTCGAGAAGACTGAGTCAGTTTTCGCGAAATGCCACTACCCGTAGCCGACCAGGTGAAATATGCTACCGTAACCCTTGAGGGCGCAACACTCTCATGTTGGAATGCCCAGGTTCAGATGCTAGGTCAGGCAATGGCCAATGATTTACCATGGAAAGAATTCAAGGTGATGATGACTAAAGAATATTATGCTTGTTACAAGGTGCAAAAATTGGAAACTAAGCTTTGGCAACTAAAGATGCAAGGGTCTGAGATTGAGGCCTATACCACCAGGTCTCACGAGTTGGCAACCTTATGTGGGGAATGGTGAACCCGATGCACAAAAGGATCGAGCTATATCTACATGGTTTGGTTCCTGAGATCCAGAGTATGGCAACAACCTCTAACCCCACTACCATACAACAAGCCATCCGGTTAGCTCACAAGCTAACGGACCAGGCGGTGGAGCAGGAAAATTTACCTAAACGGGGCGCGGTGGTAAGTGAACTCGATAAAAAGCGTAAGTGGGATGGTTCAAGTAGCAAAGGTTCAACATCAAACAACCAACCTCAGCAGCAGCAACAACAGAGGAAATCTGACAATAATCAAAACTTCAACCAATCAGCTTCAGCAACCCAAGGACAAGGTGGATACGTGGGGAAGTATCCAGAGTGCAACCGATGCAACTATCATCACACCGGCAGGTGTGACAACTTCAAATGTCAGTGTTGTGGAAAGCTAGGGCACGCAGCAAAAGACTGTCATGGCGAATTGATAAGGAAGCCACAACAAATACAGGAAACACCAAAAGGCTGCTTTGAGTGTGAAAAATAAGGGCATTACAAGGGGAACTGCCCTCTATTAAAGAAGAATGACAATGCTAATGGAAGTGGCAGAAATAACAACAATAAAACAGGCAACGAAGATAACAATGGTGGGAATAGTGGTGGAGCTAAGGGAAGAGCTTTTGTCATTGGCTCAGGTGAGGCTCTAAACTATCCTACTATTGTTACTGGTAAAGTTCCTATTAATGGTCGATATGCTACTGTACTATTTGATACTAGAGCCGATAGGAGCTTTATTTCCACTAAGTTCAGTAGTCTTTTAAATGATATGCCTTCTACATTGGAATCCACATATACAGTAGAGTTAGCTGATGGTAAGCAAATTCACATCACGCATATTCACAAAGATTGTAAGATAGAACTGGCCGGACACACTTTTGACATTGACCTTATGCTTGTTATGCTTGGAAGTTTTGATATGGTTGTGGGCGGGCATGGATTGGTTATTCGAGAAGCATGCAGAGGTAGTATGTCAAGAGAAGATCGTATGTATTCCTCTTAAGGGTGGCAAATCCTTGCGGTTAAGGGTGAAAAGGGTGGTGCAGTGATAGGTGTCATATCATTTATGAAAGAATAGAAATTGCTACGCAAAGGTTGTCTAGCCATATTGGCCCTGGTAACCGATAAGCAGCAAGGGCAGAGGAAGATAGAGGATATCCCAGTAGTTCATGATTTCCTAGAGGTGTTTCCAGAGGATCTTCCTGGACTACCACCTCATCATCTAACAAGCCCCACCCGTGCGACTCGAGGTCAAACGGGTGCAATATTGTCCTAAACATAAACATCATCATGACCTGGACCTGGTCAAACAACTCCTTCTAAACATACTCCGAAACTAATTTAATCAACTATAAGCATAACGATCACTAAAATCACAATAGAAAATACATATAAAATATTTTTATCTATTTTTTAAACCGTAACCAAAAGTGAACATAAGACCACTCAATCCACCTTCGAAGTCGATTCACTCTTCCCAAACTCATCCAAACGCTCGACCTCCATCTTTTAACCCTATTGCTTAGAAAATCCACAAAAAACAAATCAAAACAACAAATTTCTAACCATAGAATCCTTTATTGAGCGCCAAGGCAGTCATAGAAGTTGCAAAGGACCAAGTGACTACTCGTATTAACTCAATAGGAATTGAGAATCAAATTACAGTTACACAATGAAAGTGATCAGATATTAAAGATGTAACTAAATGTGTGATCAATGAATAAGAAGTTAAATCAAGCTCACACAACCAACTAACATAGATCTACTTGTATTTCACTTGAAATTATGCAAGTACAGATTCGTGCGTCTAAGTATTCGCAAAAGCTTAACATAATGCATGTTAAATGAACTACTTATACAAAAACATTAAATAGATATAGATCTTGTATGGAAAGGTTTATCTTCCCGTAAAAACCTTCAATCCTATGGAGTTTTGATTCGGGAACCTTCTAAACACACTCTGGAACTAATTTTATCAAATATAAGCATAACGATCACTAAAATCACACTAAAAGTCACAAATGAAATATATTTATCTATTGTTTAATCCGGAAGCAAAAGCGATCAGAGACCACTCAACCCACCCTAGAATTCTATTCACTCCTCCCAAACTCGTCCAAAACACTCGACCACCATCTTTTAAGCCTCTTGCCTAGAAAAACAACAAAAATGAATCAAAATGACAAATTTTTATCTACAGAATCCTTTATTGAGCGCCAAGTCAGCCAAAGAAGTTGCAAACGGCCAAGAGACTACTTGTATTCACTCAATAGGAATCGAGAATCAAATTACTGTTGCGGAATGAAAGTGATCAGAGGTCAAAGATTTAACTCAATGTATGATCAATGAATAAAAAGTTAAATCAAGCTTACACGGCCAACTAACTTAGATCTACTTGTATTTCAATTGAAATTATGCAAGTACGGATTCGTGCATCCAAGTATTCACGAAAGCTTAACATAATACATGTTAAATGAAGTAAGTATACAAAAACGTTAAATAGTTTTAGGTCTCGTGCAAGATCAGTTTTGGTTTCACAACACAGGTTTATCTTACAAGCTCATTTAATCTCACTCGGTTTTGATGAAGCAGAATCTCTAGCTAAGTTCACAAGTAATATAATAAGTTAACGAAAACAATATGAGCACAAGAATAGTTTTCAAGATACTTGTATATATTACTTCTCTACTCAGTATTACAAGACTCTTACAAGCATATTAATTAAGTTACAATGAGAAATTATATATACTACTATCTACAGCCTGTTGTACTTGGATAACCAGCTAGAATCTACAACTAGATAAATACTATATTGCTAGAAGTAAAGTATCTAAGATAAAATATTATCCTAGATTAGGTAGTCATGACAGGGTCCATTACTTACCTTTTTTCACCAACTAAGAATGATAACTATACTAACTGATAATGGATGAACAGTGGATTAAAGTATGGTCAACTACATGGGCATGGGAAAGCGCCATGTAGTATATCAGAGTTTGCAGCGGATGTCAGACAAACCATGCTTGTGTCCACTGGTTAATAGTTGGTTCTTCCAAACCTAAATGGCTTCGAAAGAATAAGTTCTTCCAAGGCCATTTATACTTCGGAAGAATCAACTTCTTCCGAGTCTTCTGCAAGTCTTTAGGACTTTATTCTTAGGAAGACTTTGTCTTTAGGATCTTCTAAGTTGTATACTTCAGAAAGAGAACTACTTAGTCTTGGAAGACTAAGTTCTCACTTCAGAAGTTCTTCAACCTTGAGCTTTGGAAGATCTTTGACTTGTCTTCGGAAGTGCAGCTTTGTCTTCAGAAGACCATTTTAATTGTACATAAAAAAACTTCTAAGTGTTGTTTTGGGTGCACCAGGCTCATATGATCCAACAAACTCCCCCTAGGCTGATGCTACTAAAAATTCACTTCATTCTATTCCTCAATGTCTTCAACACCAGGGAGAGTAGATATTTGTCTGTCTCTTTGTCTTCCCTGATGCAGTGGTGAGGAGTTTGTACAAATCATCCGTAGATAATAAATCCAATCGGTTGCTCTGGATGATGTGTACCCTTTGTTGCGTCCCTCTGAAGAGAGTTAGTTGATGGGAATAGTAGTCATATTCCTATCTAAATATAGGATCCAAAGTTAGACCTTCAACCATCTACAGGAATGTTCTTCCTTTTCTGGTTTCACCTTCTTCTTCTTCCTTTACTCTCTTCTTCAACTCTTTTTCAGTCTTGGCTTTCTTTGTAAGCGCTTCAACATGAAGACTACTCAGATGATTCCTGATGTGAGCAATTATCTGAGAGTTGGAGGGATTAGTGATTGGTCTTTCTGCTAACTCAGCAATGTCAAACCTGCTTGAGTATAGCAGAGCAGATGTATCAAGTCTGTTCATTTGACCATTCTCTCTTTCCTCTGCAAAGCTGTGTATGGCTTTATCAAACCTCCACTGGACAATTTGGCTTCTTGGATTGAGGGGATTGTTGGCAGCTTGTCCCCTTTTCTTGTGTTCAGCAGAGTCACCAGTCTCCTTCTCAGCTTCTTCTCTTCTTCATTAAGTGCATCTGAGTTGGTTGCAAGAAGTTGGAGAGCTTGTTCTAGTGTTCCCCTTCACAGATTAAGGAATGCATCTCTTATGAGGGAACAAGAAGAGCCATTAATGTATTTTAGCTTTATGGACTCTTCGTCACAAGAGATGTCGCTTAGGGTTGTGCAGTTGATGAGCTTCCTTTTAATCTCCTTGAACTCTTCTAAGGTTAGGGGTTTAGATGGTTTAGAAGATGGTTTGGTTATAGATTGGGTTCTGGGTTGTGTTTTGGGTTTAAGGATAAGTAGTGGTGGTGGTTGTTAGGAAGTAGTGGGTGAGGATGTAGGTAAGGCTGATGGTGTGGGTTCAGGGGTGTAAGGCTCAGTGGTTGGTTTAGTTTTGATGGGGAAGGGAAAAGGTGTGGGTGTAGGTTATGGTTTGGGTGCTGGTTTGGATGTTGGTGTTGGTTTGGGTGTTGGTGTGGGTGCCATCCTCTGAACACTTGGTCTTTGAATTACCTCCTACGTTCTTCCTAAGCGAATGTCAGCCTTGATGTAACTGACATGTCGCTGTAGGGTCTTCTCTAACATAGGACCCACTTGCCTGCCAGTGAAGCCATGGGCTTTGAGATAAGCTTTCATCCATTCTTTATCTCTCATCTTCTTGGCAGTAACAAGTTATGCCTCTTCCTGCTTCTTCTTTTTCTCCCTCAACTTCTCCCATGAGGCATTCTTCTTCTCATTGTTGATTTGATCTTGCTCTTTGTGAAAAAGAAACAAGATCGTATCATAATCATGAGGTGCTATCTCCTTTTGAGAATAGCCTCTAGAGCATAGAAAGGCTATTCTCCCCATCCTCTCCCTTTCCATAGCCTCCTTCTTCCTTTTCCTCTTCTCCTCTTCTATGGCCAACCTTACTGCTTCCTCCTTTTCTTTTTGTAGCAAGGTTGCCTTCTCCAGCTTTACAAGATCATCAAGTGGGAGTAGAAGGGTATCTTCATTGACTACTCCTAGGCTGATAAGCCTGTCTATAACCTCCACCCTCCTCTTATTATTGATACTTTCTTGAGCGGCTACTACTGCTTTGCTGCTTGCAGCCAACAGCTTCCTATTATCAATTTTTCCCTTCTTCTTGTCTTTTTCTAGCCTTTCTTCCTCTAGAAGCTCCTCAGTAGTGAGCTTCCTCTTCCCCTTGGGATCAGAGGAAGATTCAGCCTTTGGAGAGTAAGGCGTAGAGGTTTCAGGTTGGGGAGAATGGGGTTGGACTTATGGTGTTTGAGATAGAGGGGTTGTAAGGAAGTCATCACTGTTTACCTCAGAGGCTAGTTCAAGAATGTCCTCCATGATGAACAGATGATCGAACAAGGAAGATAGCTCAATTATTCCTTCGGCAGCTTGGATTCTACTTCAGAAGTAATTAGAGCTGCACTACCTGTCCCTTCTAAATCGATTGCTGGGCCATGAGCCTGTATATCCCCTTCGAAGCTAATCTCCGGTTCAATAGAGACCTTAGGTTGACCAACTTCGTCTTCAGAGGTAGGTAGTGCACTCAGCCTTTGTAGCTCTTCAGCTCCAAAGTAGGCAACGGCTACATCAGAGGAAGGTTGTTCAAGGGAGGAGCTTATTAGAAATGTGGTTAAAAAATTATTGAGGTTGATAAGCATCCTTGGGTCCACTTGAATAGTAATGGGAGTTGTTTGAGGGAAGATGGTTGTAGGGTGTTACAGTGTGGGATAAAAAGAAGATATGGCATCAAAGGAAGTTGTTGTGATAGCAAGACTGGGTTCCATATGTCTTTGTTCCTGTACATTCTCCCCCCTTTTTGGTAGCATCATCTTGAGAAGTAGATGAGCTAGAGGAAGAACTTAAAAAAACCTAAGTATGTACATGCCTAACAGACTTGTCAATCTGTGTCTCAGCTAATGAGACTTGAGATTTTCAATCTCAAGTTGCTGAGTGGCAGACCTGTCCTCTAAAGTCTTAAACTTTAATTCAAGGTTTGAGACTTTAGAAAGCAGGTCTCTGATAATGAGTTTCAGGCTACCCTCATCTTGTTTTGAAGAATCATTGGGAGATGAAATTACATACCTAGTATGTTCATCATCACCACTAGTATTGGTTTCTTGGCGCCCTGGATACCCTTGCTTAGTGATGTCTCTTTCAGAGGCATCAATTGGCAAGGTTGTCATAGACTCGGTCTCAATGATGTTACCACTGTCCTGAAAGGTTAGTGAAACACTCTCGATAGTGGTAGTTGAGCCTACATGAGTCACCTCCACACCAGTTTGACTCACCTTAGTTAGGTTTAGCTGATGTGGGCTAGACATTAGAAGTTCCCTAGGGCTCAGTTGATCTTAAGAGTGGTATGGTAGATCAACATCATGGCCCGAATGGAACATAAGGTCCTGATCAGGTTGGGTTAATAGGTCAATAAAGGATAGAGAAGTTATATCTAGTGACCCGGGACCTTGGTCAGCACCTAATGGCTCCTTTGCAATAGCAGTTGAGCCAATGATGTGGCTGTCTCTTTTTGGCTGCTCAGGGGAGTGTTGAGACTCACCCTGAGGGCTAATGGCTTGGGTTGTGGGCTCATTAGGTTGAGACTGAGGAGACTCAACACTGATATTAAGGTCAATGGTGGAGGATGGTGGGACCTCTGGCTGAGTGGGACCCTTGAGTTCCATTCTAGCCTTTTTGGTTTGAACCAAGGGGACCTGATCAAGCAGAATAGATTGATCAGGGGTTCGTTTGGGGCGTCTTGTGTAGGTGATCTTGATTGGGTGGGGAGAAGTAACTGGTATTGGAGTGGTGGTGTTTGGTGTGGGTTCATCACCTGCTGGGCCTGCAGGGATGTCACCAGGAGCTGTTGGCTCAAGCATACCTGGAAGAAGATCAGTGAATCTTCCAGTGAAGTTGGTGGACACCTTCTTTAGAGTTTTGAAGATGCCAGGCCTTATGTGAGGGACTAGTAGAACATCTGCACATTGTAGTCTGTCCTGGTCTAGCTCCCAATTGATTATGTGCTGAATGAACTGGGGATACATGTAAAATGGATCTTGGGTGTACAAATTTTGAGTAGTTGAAGCGCAGGCCCTTTACCAACCCATGGACTAGGCAGTCCAAATCATATGGGATTTGATCCCATCCCTTGAACTTGTTGGATAGGCAGTGCAGGACGATATGCAGCAATAACTTCCAATTATAGAAGTTAAACTTATAGACTGTAGACCTGCTCACATCACCACCATATCCCATTTGAGTGTAGGTATCTCCAATGCAGATTTGGGGAATTCAGTAGGGACACCCTCATCATAAATCTCCAAATGCTCCCTGATGGTTGATTCAGTTATTGTGATCTCCTGCCCACAGATCCTCGATCTGATGACCTTTTCATCGTTGATTGTCTCACTTCGACCATTGGCCCAGAGTTCAGCCATATGGTTTGAGTAGATGGTGGGTTTAACAGTGAGGGTAGTGAAGTATGTCGATTGTGACAGAAATTCGACAATAGGGGCAAAATCAACATCCTTTGAAGAATCAAGGATGGCGACCTGGTTATGTTGAGGATTCAAGGCCATTGTTAAAGGAGTATTATTTGATTGAAGGAATTTGAGAGCGAGTGAAGAAGATAATGGAAACTTGGGGCTTTTGCAGTGGTAAAGAAAGTAAAGAAAGAGAGTCGGAAGTTTTTTAAATGGGGGTAAAAAGCCAAACCAAGAAGGTGAAAGGACAGTTTGGGTTTCGATTTGACAAGGGTGGTATGATAAACCATTTAAAATATTCCGACAATCATCAATAAAATCTTACTTTTTACAGAGTGGGGGCCCAAAGATTTCTGTTACACAGTAAAAGTTTTCTTCTGAAGGTAAAATTGCTTCCAAGAGAAAACACTTGTGTTTCTTAGTTTTGTCTTCCGAAGCCACTTTTACTTCCGAAGGCAAACTATGTCTCACAAACAAGTTTGCTTCTGAGAGTAAGGACTTCTTTCGAGAAAAGAAGTTAGTAAGCTTTGGAAGTGGATTTGACCTATGATCAAATTTTCTTCTGAGGCTAAAAACTTTTCGGAAGAGAATACTTATGCAGAGGAATTTGCCTTCGGAAGATACATAAAGATCTCTTACGAGGGTAAATTTCTCTTCGGAAGAATTTATACTTAGAAAAATTTTGAAGAAAACCTTTTTGTAACAGGGCTTAGATTGTATATAGACAACATAAACAATACATATTTTAAAAAGGCTTTTTTTAAAGAGAGACTAGTCAATGTTAATCATCCCAGCTGTAATTAAATATTTAAACCTTTGTTCATCAAAGGCTTTTGTGAACAAGTCAGCATATTGTTTATTTGAATTGACTTTAACTAGTTTAATTAGATTTTTCTTATGAATATCTCGAATGAAATGGTACATGACATTAATATGCTTTGTCTTGGAGTGCTTGACTGGATTTTCTATGATTGATATGGCACTCTTGTTGTCAATGTGGATAGGGGTCTCCATGAAGTTAAAACCATAATCCAGTATCTGATTCTGAATCCAAAGCAGTTGAGCACAGCAGCTTGTAGCAGCAATATACTCAGCTTTAGTAGTAGATGTGGACACATATGATTGCTTCTTACATTACCAGGAGATGATCCTTCCACCAAGAAATTGACATCCACCGAATGTGGATTTCTTCTTGATGTTGCAGCCACCATAATCACTGTCCGTGTAACCATAAAGGTTAAAATCCCTATTCTTGGGATACCAGAGACCCAGTTTGGGAGCTCCTTTAAGGTATCTAAGAATTCTCTTGGCAGCAATTAGGTGAGACACCTTTGGAGCAGCCTGATATCTTGCACGGATGCAAGTTGCAAACATGATATCAGGTCTACTTACAGTGAGATACATCAAAGACCCAATAATTGCCCTGTATTGATACTGATTAGTACCCTCCCCCTCGGAATCAGGACAAAGATTATGATTTCTGGGTATAAGTGTCTTGGCTGGCTTACAATCTTTCATCTCAAATCTCTTTAAGATGTCCTTGACATACTTAGATTGATTGATAAAGAATCCTACTTCCATCTGCTTCACTTGAATTCGGAGGAAGAAATCCATCTTTCCCATAGAATTCATCTCAAACTTTTTTCTCATGATGCCTTCAAAGTCTTTACACATTGGGTCATTTGAGGATCCAAATATGATGTCATCGACATAGACTTGAACAAGCAACATGTCTTTCCCAGAATTCTTTATGAACAATGTCTTGTCTATGGTGCCTCTAGTGTAGCCATTCTTCAGAAGAAACTAAGACAGTGTCTCATACCACAGCCTAGGTGCCTGATGCTACCCATAAAGAGCTTTATCCAGTTTGCATACATAGTTAGGGTGTTGTGGGTCTTTAAATCCAGGTGGCTGGCACACATAGACTTCTCTATCAATATCCCCATACATAAATGCACATTTGACATCAAGTTGATGGACTGTGAAATTCTTAGATGCTGCAAAAGCAAGGAAGATTCTCACAGCCTCAAGTCTTGCAACAGGTGCAACGACATCAGTGTAATCTTTGCCTTCCTCCTGTGTGTATCCTTGAATGACAAGTCTTGCTTTGTTCTTGATGATCAAACCTCTATCATCTTTTTTGTTTTTGAACACCTACTTAGTGCCAATGGGAACTTATCCAAGTGGTAATGGACACAAGTTCCATACCTTTTGCCTTTTGAACTAAAGCAATTCCTCTTGCATTGATTCAACCTAATTGTTGTCCTTGAGTGCTTCTTCTACCTTCTTGGGTTCCATTTGAGAGAGAAAGCATGAGTATATGTAGATATTCCCATTATGGATCTAACTTCTTGTTCTCACACCTTCTGAGACATCCCCAATGATGTTCTCAGCTGGATGAGTGGTGTGTATCCTGAACCTAGGAATCACATCTAGTTGCATAGATAGATCTAGGTTTGAGTAGTTTTGCTCAGGATTTTGAACACCATGACCAGCTGATGTCTCACACTAATTCAACGAGGACTGATTGAATGAATGTATTAAAGCATCAATGGTATTTTACTGTGAAGTAGTATTAACAGTTGCCTGTTCCTCCAGATCACTATCTTCATTAGCTTGGTGTTAAATGCTGGAGTTGTTAGCCATTGAGTTATTAGGCTCAGTTGGCTGACAACTTGTTGATGCTCCCTTGTTTCCTGAGATATTTATGTCTTTGGGACTTTCAGTTGAAGGAGCTTGATCTTTAATTCTTCTTGGATAACTAAGAATAGGTCTGGGTAACTCAAGTAGTTGATCTTCATAGGGGTCAATTTGAGTTCCTGTTCCAGCTGAAACACTCTCACAAGATGGTTTAGAATAGTTTGGAAACAATTCTAAATTGAAAATATGATCAGGACCATTTCCCTTAACACAAGGAGTGTGCTCATTGACAATAATGTTAGATTATTCCTCAAATTGTTGATTTCTAATGTTATATACTTTATAAGCAATAGAGGTTGAGGAATATCCAACAAAGATAGCATCATCTAACTTTTCAACAAATTTTTCTAAATTGTCTTTTATGTTAAGTATGGTGCACCTGCTGCCAAAGGACCTAAGAAAGCCAATGAATGGTGGCCTCTTGTTCCATAGCTCATAAGGGGTTTTTCCATGGGGCTTAACAATAAGAACCCTATTCTGCACATAACATGCAATGCTAACTGCCGCTGCCCAGAAAGTTAAAGGCAGCTTTGAATCAGCTATCATAGTTCTTGCAGCCTCAATAAGTGTCTTGTTCCTCCTCTCAGCAACACCATTTTATTGAGGAGTTCTAGGAGCACTGTATTATCTGGCAATCCCTTTTGAGTTACAGAATGAGTCAAGAACTTGATTCTTAAACTTAGTCCCTTGATCACTTCTAATGATTTTTACCTTGTGATCCTTCTGATTTTCAATTTTAAGAATAAAAGATTTTAAAGTTTTAGCAGTTTCATTTTTAGTTTTTAAAAAGAAAACCCATGTGAATCTTGTAAAATCATCAACAATCACAAGACAATATGATTTCCTTCCAATGCTCATTATACTTGTGAGACCAAAAAGATCCATGTGTAGTAAGTGTAATGGGGTGGTGATGGAGTTAACCTCTTTGGATTTATGAGTGATCTTGTGTTGCTTCCCTTTCAGACAAGCAACACAATTATCTTTACAAAAAAAATTCCTTTTTAGGCACACCATGTACCAAATTATTTTTAACCAATTTATTCATGGTTTTATAATTAATGTGGCACATTCTTTTATGCCAAAGAGTTGACTCATCACCATTAGCTTTGGAAAGAAAGCATGATATTTCACCCAGTGGGGAAGAATTGTTCCTATCCAGCTTGTACATATCCCCTCTCCTAGGAGATCTATGAAGCACCATGTCCTGAGGAATTGTCATCCCGGGTTTGAGGATAATGCACTCATGTTCTGTGAAAAGCATTTGGTGCTTTTGATTATAGAATTGAGAAACATTTAAAAGATTGTGTTCAAGCTGTTTGACAAAATTTACTTTGTCAACATTTAACTTACCATTGGATACATTACCTCTGCCAGAAATGTATCCTCCAGCTTCACCTCCAAACTAAATAGGACCTCAATCAGAATGTTCAAATTGTTGTAGGAGAGACCTGCTCCCTATTATGTGCCTGGAGCATCCACTGTCCACAATCCATATAATTCTATTCTTGTCTTGTGGATGTTCCTACACAAAAGGTGAAGGATTAGTTACTATTGGAAACCCAAGCCTTGTTAATATTGGGTTCTTACAACGTAGATAATATAATTGAACCAAAATGTATGCATGGGGGTTTAATTATGGTTTGTGAAGATGAGGCTTGGGCTGCAACATCTTTTCTAATCTTCCATTCCATCCTCTGGTTGATCAGTGTAGATGAGCCTGAAGGGGCTTGAGCAACATGACTTGCTTCCGAGGCTTCTTTCTTCTCGGAAGAAGTTTTCACCACCTTTTCTTCCGAAGCAGTTTTCTTCTCGAAAGGTTTCAAAGGATTCCTTTTATTCCTTTGTTTGTTCTTTAGCTTGTCTTCCAAAGCTATTTTCCTTTCGGAAGAATGAGTTTCTTTCAAAAGTAACTTGGCTTCGGAAACAAGCTTCCCTTTCCTTAACACTTGGACCATATGGTAAGGTCCAAATGTGAAACCATCCTTGACTGCTTCTTTCTTAACATTGGTGGCATAATGTGTGCTTGCTGGATTGTAGTAACAATCTTTGGCCATATGGTTATGTAGACCACAGATTATGTATTCAATGTTATTATTGATGAAGCATGAGGGTTGTTGTTTCTTTGACTTCTTTTCTTCTTCAACAGCCTTCCCCTTTAATTTCTAATCCTTCAACTGGATAGGAGTGCTGGTACTACACTCTTTTCCTGAATCAGAACTTCCAACCACTTGGAATCCAGGTGAGATGAATACATCCTTTTGCCTTGGATCTATTTTCAACTTTGTCTCAACCACCTTCTTGGTAGTTTTTCTTGCTACTCTGATTTAGTTCTTTCTAGCTTTGGTGGTTAAGGGTTGATCAACAGCTATGGGGATGAGATTTTCTACCTTATCCTTCCCAGTGGTAGTCACCATTATTGCAACATTCTTCTGCCCATTGGGTTGTGGGTCAGCAGTTGAAACCTCTTGCTCATCAGTAACACATCTTTGCTATCTAACAGACACATAAGAGTGTGGTGGAGCAATTCCATTTGTTCCCAACCCACTTTTGTTTTGATAACATACCTTTGAGTGAGAGGATGATGCAATGATGGTGTTGAAGTTATGCTCTTGAATGGCATACTTCTTTGCTTTAGCCTAAGCTATTACTAGCTGGGCTTGAGCCTCAGTCAACTTGGATATTAAATCTTTTATTTGAGCCCTGTAGTTGAAATGTTCATGTTTTAAAGAGGACACGGTTTTCTCTAACTCTTTAATTTTGAGTTTGTAGTCAGATTTTGCTCTCTTAAAATCATATATTAATATGTTTAAGGACTCAGTATCAAATTTAATCTTCATGTTGTAGTCCTGATTCAACTTAACCTTAGCAATACATGCTGGAGTACAAAGATGTTCATATACCTTACTGTCTTCAGTTCCAGCCATGAGAGCTTTAGTAGGTGTGATATCTTGCACCATGAAGCTCCAGTCAACTTCTTGAGCAATAGCTGCAGTCTATTTGTTCAGTAGGTTTGACTGCAGCTTTTGGGGTAGCAAGATGTTGAGAGGCTTGAGCTGCTCCCAGGATTAGATCTTGGAGCCTTGCATTCCCTTACATAGTGACCAAGCTAGTTGCAATTGTAGCATTTGGCCTTTGACTTGTCAAACCCAAATTTGTTGTTGGTTGGGTTCTGAGGGAATTGCCTTCCAGTTCTTTTAAAGAATTCTTTGCTTTGTAGGTCAAAAGAGCCATCTGCAGGACAATGTCCATATACTCAACATCATCTGGACTAAAACACTCTAGATCATCAAAGCAGAATTGAAAATCTCCAGAGTGCTCACTCCCTGAAACAAAAGCATAATTATCCTTAAAAGGATTTTGTTGAGCCTGTTGAGACCTGGGTGTCTCAGGGAATGTGATGTATGGCCCAAAAGAGCATGATGGCTATTGGGGGTTGTTCAGATACAACTAGGACCGGGGAGTTCTTGAACCTTTAGCAACATGTAAGCATTGCTAACAGGAAGGTTTGAGGGTCTATTCATCTGATGGCCTTTTTGAGTTTCCATCTCCATACGGTATCCGTCAAGGATTCCATATAGTTCAGTCATGGTGAGAGTGTTAAGATTTTCAATTCTCTTGATTGAGACACAATCAAAAGTCCACTCATGAGGAAGTGTACTCATGAATTTTCTCACTATGTCTCTCTTCTCAAGAACCATCCCCATAGACTGAAGAGAGGTGATCAAGTTCGCGTACTTGAAGTATTATTGGCGTAAGGTCTCACTAACAATGTATGTGAAGTTCTCAATCTTTTGCTTCAGCACATCTTTCTTGGTCTCCTTGGATACGAGAGTACATCAGCTTTAAAGCATCAAATAGTTCTTTGTCAGTCTCACATTGCTTAAAGCCTACCATTGTGGAGTTTGGTATAGCTGTAAGCAATACAATCATGGCTTTGTAGTCAATGTCCATATTCTTGCAGTCAACCTTGAGCTTCGGAAGATCTTTGACTTGTCTTCGAAAGAGCAGCTTTGTCTTTGGAAGACCACTTTAATTGTACATCAAAAAAACTTCTAAGTGTTGTTTTGGTTGCACCAGCCTCATATGATCCAACATCTCGTATGGAAAGGTTTATCTTCCCGTAACATCCTTCAATCCTATGAAGTTTTGATTCGAGAACCTTCTGAACACACTCTGGAACTAATTTAATCAAATGTAGGCATAACGATCACTAAAATAACACTAAAAATCACAAATGAAATATATGTATTTATTGTTTAAACCAAAACCAAAACCAAACACGAGACCACTCAACCCACCCTTGAATTTGATTCACTCCTCCCAAACTCATCCCAAACAGTCGACCACCATCTTTAAACCCTCTTTCCTAGGAAATCCACTAAAATTAATTAAAACGACAACTCTCGATCCACCGAATCCTTTATAAAGTGTAAAGGCAATCATAGATGTTGCTAAGGACCAAGAGACCACATGTATTCACTCAATAGGAATCAACAATCAAATTACAGCCACGGAATGAAAGTTATTAGATGTCAAAGAAGTAACTCAATGTGTGATCAATGAATAAGAAGTTAAACCAACCTCACATGAACAAATAGCTTAGATCTACTTGTATTTCATTTGAAATTATGCAAGTACTGGATTTGTGCATGTACGTATTCACAAAACCTGAAAATAATACATGTTAAATGAACTACATATAAAAAACATTAAAAAGAAATAGATCTAGAATGGAAAGGTTTATCTTCCCGTAAAAACCTTCAATCATATGGAGTTTTGATTCGGGAACCTTCTAAACACACTCTGGAACTAATTTAATCAAATATAAGCATAACGATCACTAAAATCACACTAGAAAATCACAAATAAAATAATTTTATCTATTTTTTAAACCGTAACCAAAAGCAAACATGAGACCACTCAACCCACCCTTGAAGTCGATTCACTCCTCCCAAACTCATCCAAAGCACTCGACATCCATCTTTGTAACCTTCTTGCCTAGAAAATCCACAAAAATGAATAAAAAAGACAACTTTCTATCCATATAGTCCTTTATTGTCGCCAAGGCAGCCATCGAAGTTGCATAGGACCAAGTCACTAGTCGTATTCACTCAATAGGAATTGACAATCAAATTACAGTTGTAGAATGAAAGTGATCAGATTTCAAAGATGTAACCCAATGTGTGATCAATAAATAAGAAGTTAAATCAAGCTCACACAACCAACTAACTTAGATCTACTTGTATTACACTTAATATTATGCAAGTACGGATTTGTGCATCCAAGTATTCGTGATAGCTTAACATAATACATGTTAAATGAACTACGTATACAAAAACATTACATCGAAATAGATCTCGAATGGAAAGGTTTATCTACCCATAACGACCTTCAATCCTATTGAGTATTGATTGCGGAACCTTCTGAACACATTCCGGAACTAATTTTATCAAATATAAGCATGATGATCACTAAAATCACACTAAAAAATCACAAATAAAATATTTTTATCTATTGTTTAAACCGGAACCAAAAGTGAACATGAGATCACTCAACCCATACTTAAATTCGATTCACTACTCCCAAACTCATCAAAAACACTCGACCACCATCTTTTAACCCTCTTGCCAAGAAAATCCATAAAAATGAATTAAATCAACAAATTTCTAACTACAGAATCCTTTATTGAGCGACAAGGTAGCCATAGAAGTTGTAAAGAACTAAGAGACTACTAGTATTCACTCAATAGGAATCGAGAATCAAATTATAGTTGTGAAATGAAAGTCATCAAATGTCAAAGATGTAACTCAATATGTGATCAATGAATAAGAATTTAAATCAAGCTCACACGACCAACTAACTTAGATATACTTGTATTTCACTTGAAATTATGCAAGTATGTATTTTGCGTCCTAGTATTCACGAAAGTTTAACATAACACAAGTTACATGAACTACGTATACAAAAATGTTAAATTAAAATAGATCTCGAATGAAAAGGTTTATCTTCCCGTAACAACCTTCAATCCAACGGAGTTTTGATTTGGGAACCTTCTGAACACACTTCGGAACTAATTTAATCAAATATAAGCATAACGAGACCAAAAGCAAATAAAATATTTTTATCTATTTTTTAAACCATAACCAAAAGCAAACACCAGACCACTCAACCCACCCTTGAAGTCGATTCACTTCTCCTAAACTCATCCAAAACACTCGACCTCTATCTTTTAACCCTCTTGCCTAGAAAATCCATAAAAATGAATCAAAATGACAAATTTCTATTCATAGAATCCTTTATTATAGCCAAGGCAGCCATAGAAGTTGCAAAGGACCAAGACACTACTCGAATTCACTCTATAGGAATCGAGAATCAAATTACAGTTGTGGAATGAAAGTGATCAGATGTCAAAGATATAACTCAATGTGTGATTAATAAATAAGAAGTTAAATCAAGTTCACACGACCAATTAATTTAGATCTACTTGTATTTCACTTGATATTATGCAAGTACGGATTCGTGCATCCAAGTATTCGCGAAAGCTTAACATAATACATATTACATGAACTACGTATACAAAAACATTAAATAGATATACATCTGAAATGGAAAGTTTATCTTCTCATAACAACCTTCAATCCGATGGAGTTTTAATTCGGGAACCTTTTGAACACACTCCGGAACAAATTTAATGAAATATAAGCCTAACAATCAATAAAATCATACTAAAAATCACAAATGAAATATATATATCTATTGTTCAAATCAAAACCAAATCCAAACACGGGACCACTCAACCCACCCTTGAATTCGATTCAGACCACCCAAACTCATCCCAAACATTCAACCACTATCTTTAAACTCTCTTTCTTAGAAAATCCACTAAATTAAATTATAACGACAACTCTCTATCCACCGAATCCTTTATTGGGTAACAAGCCAATAATAGAAGCTGCTAAGGACCAAGAGACTACATGTATTCACTCAAGAGGAATTTAAAATCAACATACAGCCGCTGAATGAAAGTGATCAGATGTCAAAGATATAACTCAATGTGTGGTCAATGAATAAGAAGTTAAATCAAGCTCAGACGACCAACTAACTTAGATCTACTTGTATTTCACTTGAAATTATGCAAGTACGGATTCGTGCATCCAAGTATTCGTGAAAGCATAAAATAATTCATGTTAAATGAACTACGTATACAAAAACATTAAATAGAAATAGATCTCAAATGGAAAGGTTTATCTTCCCAAAACAACCTTCAATCCGATGGAGTTTTGATTCGGGAACCTTCTGAACACACTCCAAAACTAATTTAATCAAATATAAGCATACCCATCACTAAAATCACATTAAAAATTACAAATAAAATATTTCTATCTATTGTTTAAATCGGAACCAAAAGCGAACACGAGACCACTCAACCTACCGAAGAATTCGATTCACACCTCGTAAACTCATCCAAAACACTCGACCACCATCTTTTAAGCCTATTGCCTAGAAAATCCACAATAAAGAATCAAAACAACAACTTTCTATCCACAAAATCCTTATTGAGCGACAAGGCAGCCATAGAAGTTGCAAAGGACCAAGAGACTACTCGTATTCACTCAATAGAAATCGATAATCAAATTACAGTGTCGGAATGAAAGACATCAAATGCCAAAAGATGTAACTCAATGTGTGATCAATGAATAAGAAGTTAAATCAAGCTCACATGACCAACTAACTTAGATCTACTTGTATTTCACTTGAAAATATGCATGTACGCATTCGTGCATCCAAGTATTCACGAAAGCTTAACATAATACATGTTGAATGAACTACGTATACAACAACGTTAAATAAAAATAGATCTCAAATGGAAAGGTTTATTTTCCCGTAACAACCTTCAATCCTATGGAGTTTTGATTCGGGAACCTTCTAAACACACTCCGAAACTAACTAATCAAATATAAGCATAACGATCATTAAAATCACAATAGAAAATCACAAATAAAATAGTTTTATCTATTTTTTAAACCGTAACTAAAAGCAAACACGAGACGACTCAACCGTCCCTTGAAGTCGATTCACTCCTCCCAAACTCATCCAAAACATTCGACCTCCATCTTTTAATCATCTTTCCAAGAAAGTCCACAAAAATGAATCAAACCAACAACTTTCTATCCATAGAATCCTTTATTGAGCACCAAGGCAACCTTAGAAGTCGCAAAGGACCAAGTGCCTACTCGTATTAACTCAATAGGAATTAAGAATCAAATTACAGTTGCGGAATGAAAGTGATCAAATGTCAAAGATGTAACTCAATGTGTGATCAATTAATAAGAAGTAAATCAAGCTCACACGACCAACTAACTTAGATCTACTTGTATTTCACTTGAAATTATGCAAGTATGGATTCATGCATCTAAGTATTCGCAAAAGTTTAACATAATGCATGTCAAATGAACTACATATACAAAAACATTAAATAGATATAGATCGCGTATGGAAAGGTTTATCTTCCTGTAACAATCTTCTATCTATGGAGTTTTGATTCGGGAATCTTTTGAACACACTTTACTCTGGAACTAATTTAATCAAATATAAGCATAATGATCACTAAAATCACACTAAAAATCACAAATGAATTATATGTATCTATTGTTTAAACCGTAACCAAAAGCGAACACGAGACCACTCAACCCACCCTTGATTTCGATTCACTCCTCCCAAACTTGTCAAAAACACTCGACCATCATCTTTTAATCCTCTTGCCTAGAAAATCCTCAAAAATGAATCAAAATGACAAATTTCTAACCACATAATCCTTTATTGAGCGCCAAGGCAGCCAAAGAAGGTGCAAACGACCAAGAGACTACTCGTATTCACTCATAGGAATCGAGAATCAAATTACGGTTGCAGAATGAAAGTGATCAGAGGTCAAAGATTTAACTCAATGCGTGATCAATGAATAAGAAGTTAAATCAATTTTACACGACCAACTAACTTAGATCTACTTGTTTTTCACTTGAAATTATGCAAGTACGGATTCGTGCATCCAAGTATTCATGAAACCTTATAAAATAATGCATGTTAACTAAACTATGTATACAAAAACATTAAATATAAATAGATCTCAAATGGAAAGGTTTATCTTCCGTAAGAACCTTTAATCCTATGGAGTTTTGATTTGGGAACCTTCTAAACACACTTGAGAACTAATTTAATCAAATATAAGCATAACGAATACTAAAATCACACTAAAAAATCAAAAATAAAATATTTTTATCTATTGTTTAAATCGTAACCAAAAGCAAACACTCGTACCTTTGAACCCACCCTTGAAGTCTAGTAACTCCTCCCAAACTCATTCAAAACACTCGACCACCATCTTTTAACAAGACCTCTAAACCCTCCCAACAGGTAATAATACAAGTGGCAATAACAAATACGGTAGTTGTTGGTTTAAGCCGTTGAACTAAATGTTTTGGTTTCTTAGCATAGGACCCTCACTCTATACCTACAGAGCCTTTATGGATTGCAAGCCCCATACCTACAGTGGAACTGAAGGGGCTGTACGGTTGGTGCGGTGATTCAAGAGGATTGAGTCAGTTTTCACGAAATGCAACTACCCACCAGTCGACCAGGGGAAATATGCACCGTAACCCTTGAGGGCGCGACACTCTCATGGTGAAACGCCTAGGTTCAGATGCTAGGTCAGGCAATGGCCAATGATTTACCATGGGAAGAATTCAAGACGATGATGACTGAAGAATATTGCACCCGTGATGAGGTGCAAAAATTGGAAACTAAGCTTTGGCAACTAAAGATTCAAGGGTCTGAGATTGAGTCCTATACCACCAGGTCTCACGAGTTGGCAACCTTATGCGTGGGATGGTAAACCCGATGCACAAGAGGATCGAGTTGTATCTACGTGGTTTGGTGACTGAGGTCCAGAGTATGGTGACAGCCTCTAACCCCACTACCATACAACAAGCCATCCGGTTGCTCACAAGCTAACGAACCAGTCCGTGGAGCAGGGAAAGTTACCTAAACGGGGTGAGGGGGCAAGTGTACCCGATAACAAGCGTAAGTGGGATGGTTCAAGCAACAAAGGTTCAACATCAAACAACCAACCTTAGCAGCAGCAACCGAAGAGAAAATTTGACAATAATCGCAACTTCAACCAATCAACTTCGGCAATCCAAGGACAAGGTGGATACATAGGGAAGTATCCAAAGTGCAACCGATGCAACTATCATCCCACTGGCAGGTGTGACAACTTCAAATGTCAATGTTATAGGAAGCTAGGGCACACAGCAAAAGACTGTCATGACGAATTGATAAGGAAGCCACAACAAATACAGGAAACACCAAAAGGCTGCTTTGAGTGTTGAAAAGAAGGGCATTACAAGAGGAACTGCCCTTAATTAAAGAAGAATGGCAATGGTAATGGAAGTGGCAGAAATAACAACAATAACATAGGCAACGGGGATAACAATGGTGGAGCCAAGGGAAGAGCTTTTGTCAATGCTTCAGGTGAGGCTCTAAACGATCCTACTATTGTTATTGGTAAATTTCCTATTAATGGTTGATATGCTACTGTACTATTTGATACTGGGGCTGATAGGAGCTTTATTTCCACTAAGTTTAGTAGTCTTTTGAATGATATGCCTTCTATGTTGGAATCCACGTATACTGTAGAGTTAGCTGATGGTAAGCAAATTCACATCACGCATAATGACAAAGATTGTAAGATAGAACTAGCCGGACACAGTTTTGACATTGACCTTGTGCCTGTTACACTTGGGAGTTTTGATGTGGTTGTGGGCATGGATTGGTTATTCGAGAAGCAGGCAGAGGTAGTATGTCGCCAGAAGATCGTACGTATTCCTCTTAAGGGTGGTAAATCCTTACGGTTAAGGGTGAAAAGGGTGGTGTAGTGATAGGGGTCATATCATTTATGAAAGCGCAAAAATTGCTATGCAAAGGTCGTCTAGCCATATTGGCCTTGGTAACAGATAAGCAGCAAGGGGAGAGGAAGATATAGGATATACCACTAGTTCGTGATTTCCCAGAGGTGTTTCCAGAGGATCTTCCTGGACTACCACCATATCATCAAGTTGAGTTTCAAATCGATTTGGCTCCCAGAGAAGCTCTAATTACGAGAGCACCTTATAGGTTAGTACCAAACGAGCTGCAGGAATTATCAGCACAGCTTCAAGAACTGTTGGATAAAGGATTTATTCGATCAAGCTTATCACCATGGGGAGTTCCTGTCCTTTTTGTTAAGAAGAAGGATGGCACATTCCGAAAGTGTATTGATTACAAAAAGTTGAACAAAGTCACGATCAAGAATTGATACCCTTTACCTCGTATTGATGACCTGTTTGATCAACTTCAGGGATCCAGTTATTATTAGATTGATTTGAGGTCCGGTTATCATCAATTAAGATTTCGAGAGGAAGACATCTCGAAGACAACATCTAGAACTCATTACGGCCATTATGAATTCTTGGTCATGCCATTTGGGTTGACTAATGCACCAGTGGTATTCATGGATCTCATGACTGTGTGTGCAAACCTTACCTTGATCAGTTTGTTATTGTGTTTATTGATGACATATTGATCTATTCTAAGACTAAAGAGGAGCACGAGGAGCAACTGTGGTTAATCTTAGAACTGATTAAAAGGGAACAATTGTATGCCAAATTCTCTAAGTGTGACTTCTGGATTTGAGAGGTGTAATTTCTGGGTCACATTGTTAATGAAAAAGGAATCCACGTAGATCCTGCAAAGGTTGAGGCAATAAAGAATTGGTCGGTTCCCAAAACGCCTAGTGAGATACGGCAATTCCTTGGACTGGCAGGATATTATGGATGCTTTATTGAAGGGTTTTCAAAAATTGCACAACCTCTCACTACTTTGACACATAAGAGTGCAACGTATAAATAGGGAGAGAGTCAAGAAGCAGCTTTCTGGTTGTTGAAACATAAACTCTGTAGTGCATTGATATTGGCATTACCAGAAGGGACTGATGATTTTATGGTTTACTGCGATGCTTCTATCCAAGGACTAGGTTGTGTCCTAATGCAGCGAGACAAAGTAATAACCCATGCCTCAAGGCAACTAAAAGTGCATGAGAAGAATTACACAACTCATGATTTGGAATTAGGGGCAATGGTCTTTGCCTTGAAGATCTGGAGACATTACTTGTATGGTACCAAATGCACCATTTATAACGATCACAAGAGTCTTCAGCATATCTTTGAGTAGAAAAACCTGAATATGAGACATCAATGCTGGGTAGAATTATTGAATGATTATGATTGTGCCATTAAATACCACCCTGGAAAAGAAAATGTGGTTGTCGATGCCTTAAGCGAAAGGAAACAGCTAAACCCTAACGAGTGTGAGCTTTACAGTTTATGATTAGCACATAATTGACTGAACAAATCAAGGAAGCTCAGATAGAAGCTTTGAAAGCAGAAAATGTTGAATCCGAGTCATTACATGGGATGGACAAGCAATTTTAGGTGAAAGCCGATGGAATCCGTTACTTCATGGATAGACTATGGGTATCTTTGTATGGTAACCTCAGGGACTTGGTTATGAGTGAGGCACACAAGTCTAAATATTCAATACATCCTGGTTCTGACAAGATGTACCATGATCTGAAGGTGCACTATTGGTGGCCTAATATGAAGGCAGATGTAGCTACATATGTGAGCAAGTGTTTAACCTGCTCTAAGATGAAAGTTGAGTACCAGAAGCCATCTGGGTTACTGCAACTACCTAAAATTCCTTTATGGAAGTGGGAGCATATTTCCATGGACTTTATTACCAAATTACCCAAAACTCCAAGCAGTTGTGACATGATATGGGTGATTGTGGATCGATTGACTAAGTCTGCTCACTTCTTAGCAATCAAAACAGACAAAACGGATAAGCTGACTTGGATTTACTTGAAGGAAGTGGTATACCCCATTATGATCATTTCAGATCGTGATGCTCGCTTTACCTCCCATTTCTGGCAATCATTGCAAAAATCTTTGGGTACGCGCTTAGACATGATCACTGCCTATCATCCGTAGACCGATGGGCAAAGCGAGCACACTATTCAAACTCTAGAGAACATGTTGCAGGGTTGTGTAATAGATTTTAGGAACAATCGGGAAGCCCATCTGCCTTTGGTTGAATTTTCTTACAATGATAGCTATCATACTAGAATTAAGGTAGCACCGTTTGGGGCGTTGCATGGATGAAAGTGCAGATCACCAGTTTGTTGGGCGGAAGTTAAAGATAGTCAGCTGACTGGCCCTGAATTGGTGCATGAGGCTACTAAAAAGATCATGTAGATACGAAATCGCATGGCTGTAGCACGAGATCGACAAAAGAGCTACGCAGACAAGCGACGGGAACCTTTGGAGTTTCAGGTCGGAGATAAGGTATTGCTTAAAGTCTCACTGTGGAAAGGCGTGATTAAATTTGGCAAAAGAGGCAAACTTAATCGGAGATATGTTGGACCATTTGAGATTCTGGAAAGAATTGGTCCAGTGGCGAATCGATTAGATCTGCCTGACTCGTTGAGTGGAATCCATGATGTTTTTCACGTCTCAAATTTAAAGAAGTGGTTAACTAACGAGACGTTGGTTGTACCACTCGAGGAAGTACAAGTAGACGAACAATTACGATTCATTGAAGAACCGGTTGAGGTTATGGATCGTGAGGTCAAGACCCTTAGCCAGAGAAAGATTCCAATAGTTAAAGTTCGTTGGAACTCAAGATGTGGACTGGAGTTCACGTGGGAATGTGAGGACCAGATGAAGCTCAAGTATCCTCATTTGTTTGAAACAACGATGATAACTAACGAAGGTAATGACTAAATTTCAGGATGAAATTTCCTTCAACATGGGGATGATGTGATAACTCACTCGATTTATTTTGCCAATGCAGTAGACCAGTGATGTAACACAACCATTTAACGCAATTTTTGGGATGAAAATTCTTTTAACATGGGGATAATGAGACATCCGGTAATTTTCCGTTACCAAACTCCGTTAGTTTCGTTAGGTTTTGCATACACGTGTCGTGAGCACACACTAGCTGTCATTGAACTTGGTGACCAAATAATAATTAACTATGGTTAACGGATAATAATCTAATTAATAATTTTGATTATTAATTTATGGTTATGTGATTCATGTATTTTAAATATTATTTGTAGATTTTACCTTGTAATTGGACAATGTGTAATATTTAATTCATGTGTTTTGTGGTTAGTTGAAAAATATATATGATTATTATTGTGGATTAATAATGCTTGTGTTTTGTAGTTAAAATTGTTAAAAAGTGCTAAAAAGATTAATTTTTATAAAATGTAATAAAGAAGGGTTTAAAAGGTAATTTCTAAGTAAGTTAAGTTTGACAAAAGCCAAACCTAGCCTCCCTAACCCTCATTCGGCCGAAACCATCATCCCAACCCCCTCCCGTTGCGATTTCAGCCTTCAAACATCTCAACAAAATCGATTTTGATCAATTTAAAGTAGTTCCAAGTGGAATTGTTGATCTATATCACGTTTAAGGTGAGTTTATCAACTAATTTTCATGTTTTTCATCAATGATCAAAAACCCTAGTTCAACTAACATGATGAATGTCGAAATTGATGTTGTTTGATGATGTTTTGATGTTAGTTGTATTGCATTGATGTTAGTTTACGTGGATTATGCAAGAAATTCATGGAATTGAGTGGTTGTTCATACCTTACTATAAGTAGTAACTTTTATGTATGAGATTTGTGAATTATGGTGAACTAATAATGTTTATCATGTCTAGATGATTGTTATGAACTTGATTAGGTATAAAATTGATGAATTTATGAATGAATTGGATGGTAGATTGATTTTGGGTGTTACTTTCCCTAAAGGGAAACTTTATTGATGTGAATCATTGGATATTGTGTATTTGGGCATGTTTATGATGTTAGGATCATGCTAGAATGCTTGTTGACAATGTCTAGTGTGTTAGAATGTGTTAATTGGGCCGTACGAATACTTGGTGGATTACTTGGAAATCTAGTTTTTATGGAATATTGCAAGATGTCGGGTTATGTTAGGAGATTCTGAATCATATTTGGGATTGTAATAGATCATTGTAGAGTATGTTAATTGGTGTGAATCTTGTTGAGTAATGTGATAATGATCGTCATACACGCGTGCGAATCTGAGGTGCCTACTTAGTAGGATTGGCAGGGTTTTGGGTGTGAAGTCGTTAGCGGCTTCACATGGCATGTAGTGCATGATTAAACTCAATGTGTGAATTGTTAAATTATGTTGTAATTATATTTATGTTGAGCATGTTTATTGGTTGAGGTTCATACATGTTGTATGATAATCTATGATGGTATGATGATCTTGATAGAACCTAAGAATGATGACGTGACATACGTGAATAACTTGTATTATAACCATGCTTAATGAGTTACTATACTTGATCAAACAAGATTTCTATTAACATGTCACCAACGGATCAAACTGGTCAACTAGGTCAAATGAGTCTTTGTTTTCCAAAACCCTTGGGTCAATGTGTTTATTGAGAACTTAGGGTTGTTAAACTTTCCGGTTACACGCACTTATGTACTCACGTGTTCTAGGTGACCTTTAAAGGGTTGTCTTTCCATTCACCATAGCTTTGTATTATTTTGTTCGTTTGCTCACTAGGTGAGTTCATGCCCCACTTTTAAACACTCTTTTTTTGGGGAATATAGCATACTCTTTTAGTAACACTTTATTATTATAAGTTGTGTATAGTGTAACATAGTGTGTTATACCTTGAAAGCCCTAACACTTTCGGATCATTAATAATGGTAACTAGCGGGAAATCATGGGTAGTACTACTGGGTTTGTCAAGCCCCACCCGTGCGTCTCGAGGTCAAACGGGTGCAATATTGTCCTAAACGCAAACATCGTCACAACCTGGTATGTCGTGACAGGAGGCAAACAAGCGAACACAGTCAGCTTCGATCATGAAATCACTATGGTTATAACTTACGAATATAGACTAGCTATCTATTTCATTGCACTTTTTATGTTTTACAACTGTTACTACTTATGTTAAATGCAAACTCTTGAACTCACCAACCATTGTGTTGACTCTTTTAGTATGCTATTCTCAGGTCGAGGTTAGCAGCAGGGCCTAGGAGCACTCACGGGTCAGCAGCATAGGAATAAACATTGTTTTACATTTGGGATTTAATATACATTTTGTTTTAAATAATGGTTTGGAGCATGTTTGCGCATTTTACATTTCATTACTTTGGGTTTGGCTTATTTACAAAACGCTTTCACATAGTTTTAAATTTTCTAAACTCTGGGTTGTTTTTAAATGTTTCATATAGTGTTGTTCTGAGTATCTCTAGATCCTGGTTTGTTCACACGCCTCATGGAAAAACCCTGCACGTGGAATTTGTGGGTGTGACAGCTTGTCTGCGTAGCTCTTTTGTCGGTCTCATGCTACAGCCATACGATTTCGTATCTGCATGATCTTTTTAGTAGTTTATACACCAATTCTGGGCCAGTTAGCTAGCTATCTCCATTTTCCGCCTAACAAACTGGTAATCTACACTTTCGTCCATACAATGCCTTAAATAGTGTTGCCTTAATGCTAGTGTGATAGCTATTGTTGTAAGAAAACTCTACCAACGGCAGATGAACTTCCCCATTGTTCCCGAAGTCAATCACAAAAGCTCGCAACATGTCCTCCAATGTTTGAATAGTACGTTCGCTTTGCCCATCAGTCTGCGGATGATAGGCAGTGCTCATATCCAGACGCGTACCCAAAGATTTTTGCAATGATTGCCAGAAATGGGATGTAAAACGAGCATCACGATCCGAGATAATCGAGATTGGTACACCATGTCTCGAAAGCACCTCTTTCAAGTAAATTCGGGTTAACTTATTCATCTTTTCCTTTTCTTTGATTGCCAAGAAGTGAGCGGACTTAGTCAGTCGATCCACGATCACCCATATCATGTCACAACCACTAGGAGTGCCGGGTAACTTGGTAGTAAAATCCATAGAAATCTGCTCCCACTTCCATAAAGGAATTTCAGATTGTTTTAGTAACCTAGATGGTTTTTGATACTCAACTTTAACCTTAGAGTAGGTTAAACACTTGCCCACGTATGTAGCTACATTTACCTTCATATTAGGCCACCAATAGTGTGCCTTAAGATCATGATACATCTTGTTAGAACCAGGATGTATAGAATACTTAGACTTGTGTGCTTCACTCATAACCAAGTCTCTTAAGTTTTCGTGTAAAGGTACCTAAAGTCTATCCATGAAGTAACAAATCCCATCGGCTGTCACTTCACACTGTTTGTCCATCCCACGTAAGGATTCAAATCTAACGTTTTCCGCTTTCAAGGCTTCCGTCTGAGCTTCTTTGATTTGTTCAGGCAATTGAGTACTAACGGTAAGCTGTAAAGCTCACACTCGTCAGGGTTTAGCGGTTTCCTTTCTGCTCAAAGCATCCGCGACTACATTCACCTTTCCCGGGTGATATTTGATAGCACAATCATAATCATTCAATAATTCCACCTAGCGTCGCTGCGTCATATTCAGCTCCTTCTGGTCAAAGATATGCTGAAGACTCTTGTGATTGGTATAAATAGTGCATTTGGTACCGTACAAGTAATGTCTCCAGATCTTCAAGGCAAAGACCACTACACCTAATTCCAGATCATGAGTAGAGTAGTTCTTTTCGTGCACTTCAGTTGTCTCAAGGCATGGGCTATCACTTTGTCACGCTGCATCAGAACACAACCGTGTCCTTGAGTAAAAGCATCACGGTAAACCACGAAGTCATCAATTCCCTCTGGTAATGCTAATATCAGTGCACTACAAAGTTTCTGTTTCAACAACTGGAAAGCGGCTTAGAAACTCCCTCAATGAAAAGCCGATAATATCCTACCAGTCCAAAGAATTGTCGTATCTCACTAGGTGTCTTGAGAACCGACCAATTATTTATCACCTCAAACTTTGCAGGATCCATGTGAATTCCCTTTTCGTTAACAATATGACCCAAGAATTGCACTTCACGAATCCAGAATTCATACTTGGAAAACTTGGCGTAAAGCTGTTCCCTTTTAAGCAGTTCTAAGATTAGGCGTAGATGCTCTTCATGTTCCTCCTTGGTGTTATAATAGATCAATATGTCGTCGATAAACACGATAATAAGCTGATCAAAATAGGGTTTGTACACACGATTCATGAGATCCATGAATACAGCTGGTGCATTAGTCAACCCAAATGGCATGACCAAGAACTCACAGTGACCATAACGCGTATGAAATGCAGTCTTCAAGATATCTTCCTCTCGACCTCTCAGTTGATGATAGCCAGACCTTGAATCAATCTTAGAATAATAGCTTGATCCTTGAAGCTGATCAAATAGATCATCTATGCGAGGCAAAGGAAATCAATTAACTTTGTTAAATTCTCTGTAATCGATGCGCATTCGGAATGTGCCATCCTTTTTCTTAACAAAAAGAACAGGGGCTCCCTATGGTGATGAGCTTTCAATTGAATAAATCCTTTATCCAACATCTCTTGAAGCTCTGCTGATAGTTCCTTCAGTTCGTTCGATGCTAGCCGATAAGATGCTCTCGCAATTTAAGCTGCTTCGGGAGTTGCAAAGGAAGCCATAGAAGTTGCAAAGGACCAAGAGACTACTTCTATTCACTCAATAAGAATCGAGAATCAAATTATAGTGGTGAAATAAAAGTAAACAGATGTCAAAGATGTAACTCAATGTATGATCAATGAATAAGAAGTTAAATCAAGTTCACCTGACTAGCTAACTTAGATCTACTTGTGTTTGACTTGAAATTACACAAGTATGGATTCATGCATCCAAGTATTCATGAAAAGTTAAAACAATACATGTTAAATGAACTACATATACAAAAACATTTAATAGAAATAGATCTCGAATGGAAAGGTTCATCTACCCGTAACAACCTTCAATCCAATAGAGTTTTGATTCGGGAACCTTCTAAACACACTCCGGAACTAATAATCAAATATAAGCATAACAAGCACTAAAATAACACTAAAAATCACAAATAAAATATTTTTATCTATTGTTTAAACCAGAACCAAAAGCGAACACGAGACCACTCAATCCAACCTTGAATTTGATTCATTCCATTCATACTCATCCAAAAAACTTGACCTCCATCTCTAAACCCTCGCCTAGAAAATCCACAGAAATTAATCAAAATGAAAAATTTCTTTCCACAGAATCCTTTACTAAGCGCCAAGGCAGCCGTGGAAAATGCAAAGGACCAAGAGACTACTCGTATTCACTCAATAGGAATCGAGAATCAAATTACAGTTGTGGAATGAAAGTAATCATATGTGAAAGATGTAACTCAATGTGTGATTAATGAACAAGAAATTAAATCAAGTTCACACGACCAACTAACTTAGATGTACTTGTATTTCACTTGAAATTATGCAAGTACGGATTCATGCATCAAAGTATTCGCAAAAGCTTAACATAATACATGTTAATTGAACTACGTATACAAAAATGTTAAATAGAAATAGATCACGAATGGAAAGGTTTATCTTCCTGTAACAACTTTCAATCCTATGGAGTTTTGATTCGGGAACCTTTTGAACACTCTTCGGAACAAATTTAATCAAATATAAGCATAATGATCACTAAAATCACACTAAAAATAACAAATGAAATATTTTTATCTATGTTTAAACTGGAACCAAAAGCGAACACGAGACCACTCAAAAACCACCCTTGAATTCGATTCATTCCTCCCAAACTTATCAAAAACACTCGACCACCATCTTTTAAACCTCTTACCTAGAAAATACCCAAAAATGAATCAAAATGACAACTTTCTAACCATAGATTCCTTTATTGAGCGGCAAGGCAGCCATAGAAGTTGCAAAGGACAAAGAGACTACTCGTATTCATTCAATAGGAATCGAGAATGAAATTACAGTTGCGGAATGAAAGTGACCAGATGTGAAAGATGTAACTCAATGTGTGATCAATGAATAAGAAGTTAAATCAAGCTCACACGACCAACTAACTTAGATCTACTTGTATTTCCATTGAAATTATGCAAGTACGGATTCGTGCATCCAAGTATTCGCGAAAGCTTAACATAATACATGTAAAATGAACTATGTATACAAAAACATTAAATAGATATAGATCTCGAACGGAAAGCTTTAACTTCCTGTAACAACCTTCAATCCTATGGAGTTTTGATTCGGGAATATCTTGAAAACATTATGGAACTAATTTAATCAAATATTAGCATAATGATCACTAAAATCACACTAAAAATCACAAATGCAATATATGTATCTATAGTTTAAACAAAAACCAAAACCAAACACCAGACCCCTCAACCAACCCTTGAATTCGATTCACTCCTCCCAAACTCATCCTAATCATTCGACCACCATCTTTAAACCTTCTTTCCTAGAATATCCACTAAAATGAATTAAAATGACAACTCTCTATCCACCAAACCCTTTATTGAGCGCCAAGGCAATCATAGAAGCGGCTAAGGACCAAGAGACTACATGTGTTCACTCAATAGGATTCGAGAATCAAATTAGATCCCTAGAATGAAAATGATTAGATGTCAAAGATGTAACTCAATGTGTGATCAATGAATAAGAAGTTAAATCAAGCTCACACGACCAACTAACTTAGATCTACTTGTATTTCACCTGAAATTATGCAAGTACGGATTTGTGCATCCAAGTATTCATGAAACCTTTTAAAATAATGCATGTTAATTGAACAACAGATACAAAAACATTAAATATAAATAGATCTCGAATGGAAAGGTTTATCTTCCCTTAACAACCTTTAATCCTATGGAGTTTTGATTCGGGAACCTTCTGAACACACTTCAGAACTAATTTAATCAAATATAAGCATAACGAATACTAAAATCACACAAAAAAATCAAAAATAAAATATTTTTATCTATTGTTTAAAATGTAACCAAAAGCGAACACAAGACCTCTGAACACACCCTTGACATCTAGTAACTCCACTGAAACTCATTCAAAACACTCGACCACCATCTTTTAACCCTCTTACCTAGAAAATCTACAAAAATGAATCAAACTGACAACTTTCTATCCACAAAATCCTTTATTGAGCACCAAGGCAGCCATAGAAGTTTAAAAGGACCAAGAGACTACTCTTATTCACTCAATAGGAATCAAGAATCAAATTATAGTTATGGAACGAAAGTGATCAAATGTCAAAGATGTAACTCAATGCGTGATCAATGAATAAGAAGTTAAATCAAGCTCACACGACTAGGTAACTTAGATTTACTTGTATTTTACTTGAAATTATGCAAATACGGATTCGTGCATCCAAGTATACGTGAAAACATAAAATAATACATGTTAAATGAACTACGTATACAATAACATTAACTAGAAATAGATTTTGAATGTAAACATTTATCTACCCATAACAAACTTCAATCCTATGGAGTTTTGATTCGGGAACCTTCTGGAACTAATTTAATCAAATATAATTATAACGATTAATAAAATCACACTAAAAAACCACTAATGAAATATTTTTATATATTGTTTAAACCGAAACGAAAAGCGAACTTGAAACCACTCAACCCAACCATGAAGTCGATTCACTCCCCCCAAACTCATTCATATCACTCGACCACCATCTTTTAACCCTCTTACCGAGAAAATCTACTAAAATGAATAAAAATGACAACTTTCTATCCACAAAATCCTTTATTTAGTGCCAAGGCAGCCATAGAAGTTGAAAAGGACCAACAGACTACATGTATTCACTCAATAGGAATCGAGAATCAAATTACAATTGCGAAACAAAAGTTATCAGATAACTCAATGTGTGATCGATGAATAAGAAGTTAATTCAAGCTCACACGACTAGCTAACTTAGATCTACTTGTATTTCACTTGAAATTACGAAAGTACGGATTCATGAATCCAAGTATTCATGAAAACTTAAAATAATACATGTTAAATGAACTACGAATACAAAAACATTAAATAGAAATAGATCTTGAATGGAAGGTTAATCTACCCGTAATAACCTTCAATCCTATGGAGTTTTGATTCGGGAACATTCTGAACAGACTCCAGAACATAATCAAATATAAGTATAACGATCACTAAAATCAAACTAAAAATCAAAAATGATATATATGTCTCTATTGTTTAAATCAGAACCAAAACCAAACAAGAGTCCACTCAAGCCACCCTTGAATTCGATTCACTAGTCCCAATTTCATCCCAAACAGACGACCACCGTCTCTAAACCCTCTTTCCTAGAAAATCCACATAAATGAATCAAAACAACAATTTTCTATCCACAAAATCCTTTATTGAGCGCCAAGGCAGCCATAGAAGTTGAAAAGGACCAAGTGACAACTCATATTCACTCAATACGAATCGCGAATCAAATTAAAGTTGCGAAACAAAAGTTATCAGATGTAAATCAATGTGTGATCAATAAATAATAAGTTAAATCAGGCTCACACGACTAACTTAGATTTACTTGTATTTTACTTGAAATTATGCAAGTACGGATTCATGCATCCAAGTATTCGTGAAAACATAAAATAATACATGTTAAATGAACTACGTATACAAAAGCAATAAATAGAAATAGATTTTGAATGTAAACGTTTATCTACCCATAACAACCTTCAATCCTATGGAGTTTTGATTCGGGAACCTTCCGAACACACTCCGGAACTAAGTTAATCAAATATAAGCATAAAGATCACTAAAATCACACTAAAAACCACAAATGAAATATTTTTATCTATTGTTTACACCGTAACCAAAAACAAACATGAGACCACTCAACCCACCCTTGAAGTTGATTCACTCCTTCCAAACTCATTCAAAACACTCGACCACCATCTTTTAAGGCTCTTACCTAGAAAATCCACAAAAATGAATCAAAACGACAACTTTCTATCCACAATATCTTTTATTGAGCGCCAAGGCTGCCATAAAAGTTGAAAAGGACCAAGACACTACTCGTATTCACTCAATAGGTGTCACAACCCACCGGACGGGGTCCGACTGTGACTAACTGATATCGACACAATGCAGCGGAAGGGTAAAAGTAATCCATTAAATTGTCATACAGTCATCCACATTTATAAATTCTAAAGCTCGTCAAGTGTTTTCTAATCCTGATTACATCAATTTGTTTTAATTGTCCCAAATAATATTATCTAGAAGTAGGGTGGTGGCTAATCTCCAAATATCCAGTTTAGTCAACTCCTAGCCATGATCACTCGGCCATTTCATTCTTCTCCTAAAATACACACCCAAAAATACGTCAACATAATGTTGGTGAGCTCATGAGTTTACGACACAAGTCTCAGCATATTTCATAAAATAAGTTAACAATATTCATGATGCACAAGAGAAAGTATCACAATCAAACCTGGACCTGGGTGACCCTCCCGAGTGCTAAAACATCCCCTAACCCATACCCCATCTTTGTCGTTCAGCAATTCCACCCATCTTCTTTGTCGCATGTTTAACATCTTTTGATTAAAAATGTGTTGTAGGCTTTTGTGATCGGTGAAGACCACGCACTTCGTGTCATATAGGTAGTGCCTCCAAATTTTTTGCACAAATACTACAGCTCCTAATTCCAAGTCGTGTGTGGTGTCATTTTGCTCATGCACCTTTAATTGTCGTGAAGCATATGCTATCACCTTTCCTCTTTGCATCAGGACACACCCTAAACCGTGGTGTGAGGCATCACAATATACTATGAAATCGTCGTTCCCCTCGGGTAGGGACAGGATCGGTGCACTACATAGTTTCTGCTTTAGGGTTTCAAAGGCTTCTTGTTGCTTTGGTTTCGATTTGAATTTAGTGTTTTTCTGGGTTAGGTACGTCAATGGCTTGGCAATTATCGAGAAGTTTTCTATGAATCTTCGATAGTAACCGGCCAACCCTAGAAATTATCGTACCTCAGTAGGGGTCTTAGGTGGCTCCCACCTCTTAATGGCCTCAATCTTGGAGGGATCAACTTGAATTCCTTTCTCGCTTACTATATGACCCAGAAACTGCATTTCTCGCATCTAGAACTCACACTCTGAGAACTTGGCATATAGCCGCTCAGTTCGCAGTAATTCTAAAATCAACCTTAAATATTGTTAGTGTTCCGCCTTGGTTTTGGAGTATATTAGTATATCGTCTATAAATACTATCATGAATTTGTCCAAGTATGGCTTGCACACCTTATTCATGAGGTCCATGAATATTGTTGGTGCATTGGTTAAACCGAAAGGCATCACTAAGAATTCATAGTGCCCGTACCTAGTTCTAAATGCGGGTTTTCGTACGTCATCCTCCTTGATTCGTAACTGGTGATACCTTGACCTCAGGTCTATCTTGGAGTAATATTGTGATCCTTGGAGCTGATCAAACAAGTCATCAATCCTCGAGAGTGGGTATCGGTTTTTGATTGTGACTTTGTTTAGTTCTCGATAGTCAATGCACATTCTTAGGGTTCCATCTTTCTTTTTGACAAATAGGACTGGAGCTCCTCATAGTGAGAAGCTTGGCCTAATGAACCCTTTGTCCATAAGTTCTTGCAGTTGCATCATCAACTCTTGCATCTCTGACGGGGCTAGCCTATAGGGTGATTTGGCTACCGGTACGGCTCCCGGTATCAGGACGATGCGAAATTCAACCTGCCTGTGTGGAGGGAGACCTGGTAATTCATCGGGAAATACATCCTTGAACTCTAACACTATAGGGATGTCCTCGAGCCATTTTTCCTCTTCGTGATCACTACATAGGCCAGGTAAGCAATGCATCCTTTCCTCAGGCACTTATTGGCCTTTATGCACGAAATAATGTTCATGTCTCATCTTGGTCTCTCACCATATATCACGAGAATATCTCCTTTAGGTAGGGGAATTTTTACTAGTTTCTTGTCACATATAATTTCAGCCTTATTTATCGCCAGCCAATCCATTCCCACTACTATGTCAAACCCTCCTAGTTCTATCGGTATTAAGTCTATGGGGAATTCGTGCTCGTCTAGTTATATCGTGCACCCAACGATTGTCTCATCAGCTTTAACTAACGTTCCATTCACTAGTTTTTCGGTATACGTGTCGGCTAGTCTAGAGGAGCTTAATTCAATTCTTGGTCTAAAGCTTGTAGAAACAAAGCTTCTATTGGCCCCGGTGTCAAATAGTACATAAGCATAATGATTGTTTACTAGGAACGTACCGGTCATAACTTCGGGCTCCTCCCTGGCAACTTCTGCATTCATCACGAATGCTCTCCCTTTGGGGCATCCTACCACTGGTTTTTTGGCCTTTAGCTTAGGGCAATCAGGGTGGATATGCCCAGTTTTGCCATACTCGTGGCATCTCACAGGCCCTGTGGTTTCAGACTTGCATTCCCTTACAAAATGACCTGGTTTGTTGCACTTGTAGCACACGACGGTCTTGCCTTCTTTGACCTGTGGTTTAACCGCCATCCTTGCCTTACACATCCCTAGGTGATGGGGTCCGCATTTTCCACAAAATGGTTGCTTTCCTAAATAGGGTTTCTTTCCTTCCTGTTGTCGATTTGCCATATTTCTCTCACTTGAACTCCCACTCATGGAGCGGAAATTCTCCTATTTTCGTTTTGCTCCTACATTCTCTATACCTCTCACTCCCTCGCATCTCACAACCTTATCATTTAAGGTTGTCGATATCTCCATAGATTCCTAAAACGTCCTTGGCTTGGCTGCCTTCACCAATCCCCGAATCTTTTAGGGTTAAACCCTACACATACCTGCCAATCTTCTTAGACTCAGGGGCCACCAAATGCGGTACAAGCAATGACAACTCATTAAATCGGTTGGTGTATTCCAAGTGTGCCGTGCCCTTCATCTCTAGACCTAAAAATTCAGCCTCCATCTTTTCAATTTCATTAATCGGACAGTAACGTTCAACCATCAAGCTTTTAAACTCTTCCCATCTCATCCGGTTCACCGCGTTTCTCCCTCGGGTTTGTAACAGTGTGTTCCACCAATTCAACGCTCCATTCTTGAGGGAGTGTGTCGCAAACCTTACCTTGTTTAACTCAACATAGTCGCTTATACTAGTACTGCTTCCATTTCCTCTAGCCATCTTATCGTTCCTGTCGTGCCTTCATTTCCATAGTAGTCCCTTGGTTTGCAGGCCATGAATGCTTTGTAATTACAACCAGTTCGTATACAGGCTTCTTCCCGTTCCTCCTCATTGTTGTTTCCATCTTCGTTTTCTTCCCCCTCATGGGTTACGTCATGATTTCGCTCAGAGTTCACATGGGCAGTTATAGTGGGCAGAGCGTTAACAATGGCTTCGGCTATTAGTTGCTGCAATCTAGTTTCTTGGTTGGTGTTGCGGTTGGTGTTGGGGCCATCATTGGTGTGGTGAGTGTCATTGGTGTTTTCAGTGGTGGTTTCATCAGGTCGGTTGGTACGAGCTTCTGATCGGGTTGTGACACCACCCCTAGCATTTGGAGCATGTCCTTGTCCTCTTCCCCTCGGCATGGCTAAAATAAACATTGCATAGGGTTTTAAACTCAAGGGTTTTATAGCTAACAGTTATCATAGTTTCACAACTAATCATATCATCACATTATACAAGTAAAGAAGTCCAACATATCCTATCAAGTAACCATTAATAATTTTAACCATAGCAAAGTTGTTATGATTACAAAATTAAGTTCAAAATACAATCAGGTGTGACATGAGTGAACATTCACCCATGCCCTACAGAATACATAGTTTATTCAAAATTCGAATAGTGCATAATAAAATAATCAATGACATGCCAATAACGGTGGCGGCGGTGACGAGTCCATGGGTTGAGCACACACTTATGGGCGGCTCGGTAAAGCTTCCTCCTTATTTTTACCAGTAAGGACACCGCCTCGTCCCTCTCTTCCTTCAGGGTGTCGTAGTGTTGGTGTCGTCGCCATACCTTGTCCATTGTGGGGTCCCCAATCAACGGTCCCGAGTGGTATTGGGGCGGATCAGCAAATGTCTGGTGAGACACACTGGAATAGCATGCCGACTCGTCATAGGGGTCTGCGTAGTATCTTGACGTGGCTAGATGGAAGCTATGACGCGCTATCGCGTCACGTTCATAGGGTCCAGCCGGATGCTGTGAAGTTGGTACCGGTGGCAATGGTTGTGGCGGCGCCGCGGTCAATCCTGTAAGTAAGTTACCCCATTCCTCCTGGAATGTTTGGACGTGTCGGACGGACATTCGTGCGGTTTGCCTCGCACGTGGTGCCACGTCTTCATCCTCGTCAGGTCGTAAGGAACTGACCCGGATGGTCGCCGACGATGCAAACGTGTCTTCTGATGGTTCGGACTCCTCCATTTCCCAATCCTGGCTAGGATCGGGCATCATGTGCTCATAGGGGCCCCTTGGGTTCCAACTAGGGTCCCCATACTGTGGCCCAAGAGGGGCATACTCCCCAATCTCATGCGACAGGGGGCATCTCGAAGGTCTGGCACCCACATCAGGTAGGAACGTGGGTGGTGGGATAGTGGTCGGGTAATAGTGCGGGGGTGGGACATCAGGCGAATCGCTGATGTAGATGGTCTTTCCTTGATTCTAGTTTCTTGCCATCTAATGAGCAAGCCAAGTAATATACAAAGTGAATAGTACATATATATATATATCAAAAATAAAAAATTACAGCAAGACTTATACAAAATTTAAGTGAATGAATGCAGATGTTAGGAACTACCCTCGGATCATAGCTTAGGGGCGTCTATTTCTTAGTTCCCTTAATTCCCTAATGTGTGGTTAAAGCCTAGGTATCTTATAGGTAAGATTCTAATTCGCTGTAACCATTGGCTCTGATACCAGTCTGTCACAACCCACCGGACGGAGTCCAGCCGTGACTAACTAATATCAACATAATGCAGCGGAAGGGTAAACGTAATCCATTAAATTGTCATACAGTCATCCACGTTAATTAATTCTAAAGCTCGTCAAGTGTTTTCTAATCTCGATTACATCAATATGATTTAATTATCCCAAATGATATTATCTAGAAATAGGGTGGTGGCTAATCTCCAAATATCCAGTTTAGTCAACTCCTAGCCATGATCACTCGGCCATTTCATTCTTCTCCTGAAATACACACCCAAAAATACATTAACATAATGTTGGCGAGCTCATGAGTTTACGACACAAGTCTCAACATATTTCATAAAATAAGTTAACAAAATTCAAGATGCACAAGAGAAAGTATCACAAACAAACTTGGACCCGGGTGACCCTCCCGAGTGCTAAAACATCCCCTAACCTATACCCCATATTGTTATGGGCTCGAATGTGCCCTGCTAAGCACATATAATTATGCAATAATTTATGACACAATGATTTTTGAATCTCAATGGGGGGTTTCCCTGTCCATAGGGCCCATTGTGTGCGGGGGATTCCTAAATAGTACTATCCACAAATCACGAGGCTCCCACTGGAGTTAATGATTGTGCTCACGTTCGGGGACAAGAGCAGGTAGTGTTGCACCATAATAACATAAAAACCAGTGAGTATGTATTTCACCCCAAAAGTTATGATGTAAAAAGGGGGTCATGAAACTCACCTTTGCTTGTCCTTGATGTGGGCGTTCGTGGTTTAGGGAGCTACCGACCGGCAAGGTTCCTAAGTTCATTTTTACAGATGTTAGTTCGATTTCAATCAGTTGGGTAAGTCTAACCCCTCTAGTTCAGGTTTACCTTACGTGATTAGGCGGTTTACATTATATATGTGTAGTTTGGTTCAACCTTTGGAATTTGATGTTTTTGGTATCTTTACGTTCGGGGCTCGGTTTTTAACGGGTTCCTAGGTTTGGGTTAACTTCTGGTCCAATTTAGCTTTATAATATTCTAAAATACTTAGAGTAAGTTCTTGAATCTGAAAGTTTCGGGTTCCTAACTTAGAAGTATGTTTTTACGAATTTTTTATTATTTTAACATGAATAACTGCTATATTTTTGTTTGCTAAGCAAACTAGCTCTATAGGTCATGAAATTTAATTTCTAAGTATTATTTATCATTATAAACTACTGAAATTTTATAAATTTGAAATTTATGTATGGTTGGTAATTTCGTTACATTAGCCGGTTAGTTCCTTTAAGTGTTCGTTAAGTCTCGGTTTTGGGTTTCTATGTGTTTTAATCTGATTTTTCCTTCTTCACCTACTTTTATAACATAAATAACACCTATATGAACCCATATTTCTAGTAAGTTATGTTGATCACATTCGTTTTATATTTTTAAGAAATCTGAATGTTCGTGTGTGTTAGATTTATAAAAACCGTTCTTTTTGTAGATTTTACATTCTTTGTTTACTGCAATATATGGTAACTTTTGTGTTTAAGATGTTGGGGGTGACATAGGGTTGTTTGTGTCACTAACAAGACGATACGTAAAATACCGAGAGTTTTCGGGAAGAGACGGTTACCTTGTGAGGTGGACGTAGTGAAGCGGGGGCTGTCAGGAAGCTTCTGATGGGTGAGAGAAGGCTGTTAGATATGGCAGATTAGTTCAGGTTGTAGAATTAATGGAAATGGAGATGTGAGAAAGAAGATATGTGAGTGAGTTTGTAAGTTCAAAGGGATGTTTACCTTAATGTGTTGGAGCTCGATGCAGGCTGGCTTATAGAGGGCTGGTGTCAACTGCTAAAAGAGTGCAAGAGAGTGAGAAACAAAGAAGTGTTTTGTAGAGAAAGTTTTGAAATTTATAGTGAGGGTGGTGGTTTTGATGAGGTTTGGCCGAGGTGTTGGGAAGGGGGTTCGGGTCCCACTTCTTAATTGCAGGATTTTCTTGGTTAAGGGGAGATTTTGATTAGTGGGATAAGTTAGCATGGGTTAAGAAGCTAAGCCATGCATTGGGTGGTTTGGGTGGTGATTAGACAAGTCAACTTTCTTCTAGAATATATTTCATACGGGTGCATGCATTTTATAATTTGTGGATTTCCTTTATTATTTATTATTCACTGCATGTTTGTTTTTAAAATTATATGTGAAAGTATCATGTTGGTTTTATTATTATTACTGTCATTATAACAGCTTGTGAAGGATTTAATACTTTTGGTTTGTGATTTAATAATTTAAAAGTATTTAATTTCTATATTTAAAGTTTCAGAATAATTCCAAGTTTTATAATGTATATTCTTTGAAATTTTGGAAGATTTGAATTTGGCTACGGAAGTTCTAAGTCTTGGCTTCGGAAGATTGGGTTTTGGCTTTGGAAGATTGAAATGCGGCTGCACAGTGCTCATGCGCCTGTACAGTGCTCATGCGCCTGCTTGATCCTTAGTTCTTCCGAAGGTGAAATGTGGCCACATAATGCTCATGCACCTGTACAGTGCTCATGCGCCTATACAATGTTCATGTGCCTATGGAGTAAACAAATGCGGATGAAGTGTCAACAAATGCGAATGAAGAGTTTACAAATGCGGATGAAGAATTAGCAAATGCGGATTAAGAGTTTACAAATACGGATGAAGAATTAACAAATGTGGATGGAGAATTAACAAATGCGGATGAAGAATTAACAAATGCGGATGACTTAAAGTCTTAGGATTATTTTTGTAGTTTTTGTTTGTTAGATTTAAGTGGCACAATGTTTCACTAGGACATTGGGCCTAAGGCCCACTAGTGTTGGTAGCTCACGAATAATTTCATCACATGGCCCATTGGCCCATTAAGGTCTTGTATGTCAAGCCCACTTATCGCTATGGCCTATTGACTAATTCAAAGTTTGATGGGCCTAAGCCCACTAGGGTTTGTGTGTATCCATGTCCAGGAGTTTGATCTTGTTGGGCACATCACATGGGCTTCGGTTGATCATTGAGTGGCCCATTATTGTTTATAAAACAAAATTTTCTGGGCCCAAAAATCAGGGTTGTCATAATAGAAATCGAGAATCAAATTACTGTTGCGGAACAAAAGTTATCAGATGTCAAAGATGTAACTCAATGTGTGATCAATGAATAAGAAGTTAAATCAAACTCACACGACTAGCTAACTTAGATCTAGTTGTATTTCACTTGAAATTATGCAAGTACGGATTCGTGCATCCAAGTATTCCTAAAAACTTAAAATAATACATGTTAAATGAACTACGTATACAAAAATATTAAATAGAAATAGATCTCGAATGGAAAGGTTTATCTACCTGTAACAACCTTCAATCCTATGGAGTTTTAATTTGGGAACCTTCTGAACACACTCTAGAACTAATTTAAACAAATATAAGCATAACGATTAATAAAATCAAACTAAAAAACCACTAATGAAATATTTTTGTATATTGTTTAAACCAAAACCAAAAGCGAACTCAAGACCACTGAACCCACCCTTGAAGTCGATTTACTCCTCCCAAATTAATTCAAATCACTCGACCACCATCTTTTAACCCTCTTACCAAGAAAATCTACAAAAATGAATCAAAACGACAACTTTCTATCCACAAAATCCTTTGTGCCAAGGCAGCCATAGAAGTTGAAAAGGACCAAGAGACTACACGTATTCACTCAATAGGAATCGAGACTCAAATTACAGTTGCGAAACGAAAGTTATCAGATGTGAAAGATGTAACTCAATGTGTCATCAATGAATAAAAAGTTAAATCAAGCTCACACGACTAGCTAACTTAGATCTATTTGTATTTCACTTAAAATTATGAAAGTACGGATTCGTACATCCAAGTATTCATGAAAACTTAAAACAATACATGTTAAATGAACTACGAATACAAAAACATTAAATAGAAATAGAACTCGAATGGAAAGGTTTATCTGCCCATAACAACCTTCAATCCTATGGAGTTTTGATTCGAGAACCTTCTGAACATACTCTGGAACTAGTTTAATCAAACTTAAGCATAACGATCACTAAAATCACACTAAAAACCACCAATGAAAGATTTTATCTATTGTTTAAACTGAAACCAAAAGCGAACACGAGACCACTCAACCCACCCTTGAAGTCGATTCACTCCTCCCCAACTCATCCAAAACACTTGACCTCTATCTTTTAACCCTCTTGCCTAGAAAGTCCATAAAAATTAATCAAAATGACAACTTTGTATCAACAGAATTCCTTATCGAGCACCAAGGCAGCCTTAGAAGTTACAAAGGACCAAGAGACTACTCGTATTCACTCAATAGGAATCGAGAATTAAATTAAAGTGGTGGAATGAAAGTAATCAAATGTCAAAGATGTAACTCAATGTGTGATCAATGAATAAGAAGTTTAATCAAACACATAGGACCAAATTACTTAGGTCTACTTGTATTTCCCTTGAAATTGTGCAAGTACGGATTCATGCATACAAGTATTTGCGAAAGCTTAACATAATACATGTTAAATGAACTACGTATACAAAAACATTAAATAGATAAACATCTAGAATGGAAAGGTTTATCTTCTCGTTACAACCTTCAATCCTATGGAGTTTTGATTCGAGAATATTCTGAACACACTCCAAAACATAATCATATATAAGCATAATGATCACTAAAATCAAACTAAAAATTACAAATGAAATTTATGTCTCTAATGTTTAAACCGGAACCAAAACCAAACAAGATTCCACTCAAGCAACCCTTAAATTCTATTCACTCGTTCCGAATTCATCCCAAACTCATGACAACCATCTCATGACCCTCTTTCCTAAAAAAAATCAACATAAATGAATCAAAACGACAATTTTCTATCCACAAAAACCTTTATTGAGCGCCAAGGCAGCCATAAAAGTTGAAAAGGACCAAGAGACTACACGTATTCACTCAATAGGAATATAGAATCAAATTACAGTTGAGAAATGAAAGTTATCAGATGTGAAAAATGTAACTCAATGTGTGATCAATGAATAAAAAGTTAAATTAAGCACGCGACTAGCTAACATAGATCTACTTGTATTTCACTTGAAATTATGTGTACGTATTCGTGCATCCAAGTATTCGTGAAAACTTAAAATAACACATGTTAAATGAACTACGAATACAAAAACATTAAATAGAAATAGATCTCGAATGGAAAGGATTATCTACCCGTAACAACCTTCAAGTCAACGGAGTTTTGATTCGGGAACCTTCTGAACACACTCCGGAACAAATTTTATCAAATATAAGCATAACGATCATTAAAATCACACTAAAAAATCACAATTGAAATACTTTTATCTATTGTTTAAACCGAAACCAAAAGCGAACTCGAGACCACTCAACACACCATTGAAGTCGATTCACTCCTCCCAAACTCATTCAAAACACTCGACCACCATCTTTTAACCCTCTTACATAGAAAATCCACAAAAATGAATCAAAACGCAGATTTTTATCCACAAAATCCTCTATTGAGCGCCAACGCTGCCATAAAACTTAAAAATGACCAAGAGACTACTCGTATTCACTCAATAGGAATCGAGAATCAAATTACTATTGAGGACCAAAGTTATCAGATGTCAAAGATGTAACTCAATTTGTGATCAATGAATAAGAAGTTAAATTAAACTCACACGACTAGCTAACTTAAATCTAGTTGTATTTCACTTGAAATTATTACACGTACGAATTCATGCATCTAAGTATTCCTGTAAACATAGAATAATACATGTTAAATGAACTACGTATACAATAACATTAAATAGAAATAGATCTCGAATGGAAAGGTTTATCTACCCGTAACAACCGTCAATCCAACGGAGTTTTGATTCGGGAACCATCTAAACTCACTCGGGAACAAATTTAATCAAATATAAGCATAACGATCATTAAAATCACACTAAAAAATCACAATTGAAATACTTTTATCTATTGTTTAAATCGAAACCAAAAGCGAACTCGAGACCACTCAACCCACCATTGAAGTCGATTCACTCCTTCAAAACTCATTCAAAACATTCAACCACCATCTTTAAATCCTCTTACCTAGAAAATCCACAAAAATAAATCAAAACGACAACTTTCTATCCAAAAGATCCTTTATAGAGTGCCAAGGCAACCATAGAAGTTGAAAAGGACCAAGAGACTACACGTATTCACTCAATAGGAATCGGGAATCAAATTACAGTTGCGAAATGAAAGTTATCAGATGTGAAAGATGTAACTCAATGTGTGATCAATGAATAAGAAGTTAAATCAAGCTCACGCGACTAGCTAACTTAAATCCACTTGTATTTCACTTGAAATTATGAAAGTACGTATTTGTGCATCCAAGTATTCGTGAAAACTTAAAATAATACATGTTAAATGAACTACGAATACAAAAACATTAAATTGAAATAGATCCCGAAAGGAATGGTTTATCTACCCTTAATAACCTTCAATCCAACGGAGTTTGATTCGGAAACCTTCTGAACACACTCCGGAACAAGTTTAATCAAATATAAGCATAACGATCACTAAAATCATACTAAAAAATCACAACTGAAATACTTTTATCTATTGTTTATACCGAAACTAAAAGCAAACTCGAGACCACTCAACCCACTGTTGAAGTCGATTCACTCCTCCAAAACTCATTCAAAACACTCGACCACCATCTTTTAACCCTCTTACCTAGAAAATCCACAAAAATGAATCAAAATGACCACTTTCTATCCACAAAATCCTTTATTGAGCGCCAACGCTGCCATAAAAGTTAAAAATGACCAAGAGACTACTCGTATTCACTCAATAAGAATCAAGAATCAAATTACTGTAGTGGAACAAAAGTTATCAGATGTTCAAGATGTACCACAATGTGTGATCAATGAATAACAAGTTAAATCAAACTCACACGACTAGCTAACTTAGATCTAGTTGTATTTCACTTGAAATTATGCACGTATGAATTCGTGCATGAAAGTGTTCCTGTAAACATAGAATAATACATGTTAAATGAACTACGTGTACAAAAACATTAAATAGAAATAGATCTCGAATGGAAAGGTTTATCTACCCATAACAACCGTCAATCCAATGGAGTTTTGATTCGAGAACCATCTAAACACACTCCGGAACAAATTAAACAAATATAAGCATAACGATCACTAAAATCACACTAAAAAATTACAAATGAAATACTTTTATCTATTGTTTAAACCTAAACCAAAAGCAAACTCGAGATCACTCAACCCACCCTTGAAGTCAATTCACTCCTCCCAAACTCATTCAAAACACTCGACCACCATCTTTTAACACTGTTACCTAGAAAATCCACAAAAATGAATCAAAACAATAACTTTCTATCCAAAAAATCCTTTATAGAGTGCCAAGGTAGCCATAGAAGTTGAAAAGGACCAAGTAACTACACGTATTCACTCAATAGGAATCGAGAATCAAATTACAGTTGGGGAACAAAAGTTATCAGATGTGAAAGATGTAACTCAATGTGTGATCAATGAATAAGAAGTTACATCAAGCTCATGCGACTAGCTAACTTAGATCTACTTATATTTCACTTGAAATTATGAAAGTACGTATTCGTGCATCCAAGTATTCGTGAAAACATAAAATAACACATGTTAAATGAACTACGAATACAAAAACATTAAACAGAAATAGATCTCGAATGGAAAGGTTTATCTACCCGTAAAAACCTACAATCCAACGGAGTTTTGATTCGGGGACCTTCTGAACACACTCCGGAACAAATTTAATCAAATATAAGCATAACGATCACTAAAATCACACTAAAAAATCACAACTAAAATACTTTTATCTATTGTTTAAACCGAAACCAAAAGCGAACTTGAGACCACTCAACCCACCATTGAAGTGGATTCACTCCTCCAAAACTCATTCAAAACACTCGACCACCATCTTTTAACCCTCTGACCTAGAAAATCCATAAAAGTGAATCAAAACGACAACTTTCTATCCACAAAATCCTTTATTGAGTGCCAACGCTGCCATAAAAGTTAAAAATGACCAAGAGACTACTCGTATTCACTCAATAGAAATCGAGAATCAAATTACTGTTGCGGAAAAAAAGTTATCAGATGTCAAAGATGTAACTCAATGTGTGAACAATTAATAAAAAGTTAAATCAAACTCAAACGACTAGCTAACTAAGATCTAGTTGTATTTCCCTTGAAATTATAAAAGTACGGATTCGTGAATCCAGGTATTCCTAAAAACTTAGAATAATACATGTTAAATGAACTACGTATACAAAAACTTTAAATAGAAATAGATCTCGAATGGAAAGGTTATCTACCTGTAACAACCTTCAATCCTATGGAGTTTTAATTTGGGAACCTACTGAACACACACTGGAACAAATTTAATCAAATATAATCATAACGATTAATAAAATCACACTAAAAAACCACTAATGAAATATTTTTGTATATTGTTTAAACCGAAACCAAAAGCAAACTCGAGACCACTCAACCCACCCTTGAAGTCGATTTACTACTCCCAAATTCATTCAAATCACTCGACCACAATCTTTTAACCCTCTTACCAAGAAAATCCAAAAAAATGAATCAAAACGACAACTTTCTATCCACAAAATCCTTTGTGCCAAGGCAGCCATAGAAGTTGAAAAGGGCCAAGAGACTACACGTATTTACTTAATAGGAATCGAGAATCAAATTACAGTTGCGACGAAAGTTATCAGATTTGAAAGATGTAACTCAATGTGTGATTAATGAATAAAAAGTTAAATCAAGCTCACACGACTAGCTAACTTAGATCTACTTGAATTTCACTTGAAATTATGAAAGTACGGATTCGTGCATCCAAGTATTCATGAAAACTTAAAACAATACATGTTAAATGAACTATGAATACAAAAACATTAAATAGAAATAGATCTCGAATGGAAAGGTTTATCTGCCCGTAACAACCTTCAATCCTATGGAGTTTTGATTCGAGAACCTTCTGAGCATACTCCGGAACTAATTTAATCAAACTTAAGGATAACGATCACTAAAATCACACTAAAAACCACCAATGAATGGTTTTTATCTATTATTTAAACTGAAACCAAAAGCGAACACGAGACCACTTAACCCACACTTGAAGTCGATTCACTCCTCCCCAACTCATCCAAAACACTTGACCTCTATCTTTTAACCCTCTTGCCTAGAAAGTCCATAAAAATTAATCAAAATGACAACTTTGTATCGACAGAATTCCTTATCGAGCGCCAAGGCAGCCGTAGAAGTTACAAAGGACCAAGAGACTACTCGTATTCACTCAATAGGAATCGAGAATCAAATTAAAGTAGTGGAATGAATGTAATCAAATGTCAAAGATGTAACTCAATGTGTGATCAATGAATAAGAAGTTAAATCAAGCACATACGACCAAATTACTTAGATCTACTTGTATTTCCCTTGAAATTATGCAAGTACGTATTCGTGCATACAAGTATTTGCGAAAGCTTAACATAATACATGTTAAATGAACTACGTATATAAAAAAGATTAAACAGATAAACATCTAGAATGGAAAGATTTATCTTCTCGTAACAACCTTCAATCCTATGGAGTTTTGATTCGAGAATATTCTGAACACACTCCAAAACATAATCAAATATAAGCATAACGATCACTAAAATCAAACTAAAAATCACAAATGAAATATATGTCTCTAATGTTTTAACCGGAACCAAAACCAAACAAGAGTCCACTCAAGCAACCCTTTAATTCGATTCACTAGTTTCGAATTCATCCCAAACTCATGACCACCATCTCTAGACCCTCTTTCCTAGAAAATCCACATAAATGAATCAAAACGACAATTTTCTATCCACAAAAACCATTATTGAGCGCCAAGGCAGCCATAGAAGTTGAAAAGGACCAAGAGAAAACTCGTATTCACGAATCGAGAATCAAACTACAGTTGCGGAACAAAAGTTATCAGATGTCAAGGATGTAACTCAATGTGTGATCAATGAATAAGAAGTTAAATCATACTCACACGACTAGCTAACTTAGATGTAGTTGTATTTGACTTGAAATTATGCACGTATGAATTCGTGCATGAAAGTGTTCTTGTAAACATAGAATAATACATGTTAAATGAACTGCGTATACAATAACATTAAATAGAAATAGATCTCGAATGGAAAGGTTTATCTACCCGTAACAACCGTCAATCCAACGGAGTTTAGATTCGGGAACCATCTAAACACACTCCGGAACAAATGTAATCAAATATAAGCATAACGATCACTAAAATCACACTAAAAAATCACAAACGAAATACTTTTATCTATTGTTTAAACCAAAACCAAAAGCAAACTCGAGACCACTCAACCCACCCTTGAAGTCCATTCACTCCTCCCAAACTCATTTAAAACACTCGACCATCATCTTTTAACCCTCTTACCTAGAAAATCCACAAAAATGAATCAAAACGACAACTTTCAATCCACAAAATCCTTTATTGAGTGCCGAGGCAGCCATAGAAGTTGAAAAGGACCAAAAGACTACACGTATTCACTCAATAGGAATCGGGAATCAAATTACAGTTGTGAAATGAAAGTTATCAGATGTGAAAGATGTAACACAATGTGTGATCAATGAATAAGAAGTTAAATCAAGCTCAGGAGACTAGCTAACTTAAATCTACTTGTATTTCACTTGAAATTATGAAAGTACGTATTCGTGCATCCAAGTATTCGTGAAAACATAAAATAACACATGTTAAATGAACTACGAATACAAAAACATTAAATAGAAATAGATCTCGAATGGAAAGGTTTATCAACCCGTAACAACCTTCAATCCAACAGAGTTTTGATTTGGGAACCTTCTGAACACACATTCCAAACAAATTTAATCAAATATAAGCATAACGATCACTAAAATCACACTAAAAAATCACAACTGAAATACTTTTATCTATTGTTTAAACCGAAACCTAAAGCGAACTTTAGACCACTCAACACACCATTGAAGTCGATTCACTCCTCCCAAACTCATTCAAAACACTCGACCACCATCTTTTAACCCTCTTACCAAGAAAATCCACAAAAACGAATCAAAATGACAGCTTTCTATCCACAAATTCCTTTATTGAGCGCCAACGCTGCCATAAAACTTAAAAATGACCAAGAGACTACTCGTATTCACTCAATAGGAATCAAGAATCAAGTTACTGTTGCGGACCAAAGTTATCAGATGTCAAAGATGTAACATAATGTGTGATCAATGAATAAGAAGTTAAATTAAACTCACACGACTAGCTTACTTAAATCTAGTTGTATTTCACATGAAATTATTGCACGTACGAATTCATGCATCCAAGTATTCCTGTAAACATAGAATAATACATGTTAAATGAACTACGTATACAATAACATTAAATAGAAATAGATCTCGAATGGAAAGGTTTATCTACCCGTAACAACTGTCAATCCAACGGAGTTTTGATTCGGGAACCATCTAAATACACTCCGAAACAAATTACACAAATATAAGCATAACGATCACTAAAATCACACTAAATAATCAGAAATGAAATACTTTTATCTATTGTTTAAACCTAAACCAAAAGCGAACTTGTAAGGCCCCGTTCCCGGGACGCTTATAGCTGGACCGTCATAGTATAAAACATATTAAAACATACATTACTTTTGCAGCGAAAATCAAAAACTTTTATTTATAATTAAAAGTTGCCATTTCATTACGTTACATAATACAATAACATGTCAAAATATGGATGCCAGCCTCAGAACGCTCCCAGTAGCTTATGCATCCATGCCTGCAACTCCACAGCATCAACAATATACCTGCCAACTATTATGCATACAAAAATTTAGAGACGCTGAGTGAGTTCTAGTTTTATAAATAAAATACTTTACTATCGTTAAATCATAACCTTCACAATCGTACGTGATCACACATTATACGTTCACATTGATAATATTTATTTATTATCTTCATCACCATTCATTCGTTTATTCATTACATCTTTTACCATTAATCAGATCCTGTCTCATGCAATACCCCCGACTCATGTCCGTAGACCAATACTGTACCGGGGCCTGTAAACAAACCCCCGACTCATGTCCGAAGACCGACACAGTACCGGGGTACGCGACAAGGATCCCCTCTCTGTTTGCAACACCCCCAACTCATGTCCGAAGACCGACACAGTACCGGGGTGAGCATCACGACCTCATTCGGGTCAATCTCAAGGATTAGACCCCCATACGAGTCATTATTAGACTCCCTTGGAGTTTATCTCAAGGACAGACTCCCCGTGTGCATCCTTCGGGTTAGCTAAACCGCACACAGTTGAGCTGACGACAACATGGTCGTGCACCTCCATTCAATTTCTTGCAAGACTTTCATTCATTCGTTACGTTCCACTTTTCATTATCATTATCTTTCACTTCATTACATAATACTTTACGTATGTACATTCGTACATCATACCACGTAAAGTCATAACAAAATACATAACGTATTTCATAACATAATACATACGTTTTAAAAACCGTTTAACGAAGAAAGATAACACTCCACACACACACATACACATCATAAACCTTATCACATCATCATGCATACATCAGGCATAAGCCATCACATCACAACGGGACCTATCTCAAACATCTACCTCTTAAAACCCCTTAGAAAATCCTAAGTCCAAAATGAGGCACATGGAACATTTCAGGCGCATGAGCATAAAAATTCTAAGTATAAAACAGTCTGGGCGCATTAGCACTATGCAGGCGCATGAGCCCTGCTTAGGCGCATTACCACTATGCAGGCGCATGAGCCCTGCTTAGGTGCATCAACACTTAACTCTGGGTGCATGGACACTATCTGGGCGCATGGCCAACACTTAGGCGCATCAACCCTTCTTCTGGGCGCATGAACTACTGTTCAGGCGCATGTCCACTATTTGGGCGCATGACCCTGGGCGCATGAGGACAGTTAGGCTCATGGGATAAGTTGGGCACATGGGAACTTTCTAAAAATTTCTAAACTGCCAATAATCACCCGAAACCTTTCTAACACTACCCAAACACAGATCTAACATACTAAGGCCCTTAAAACATACTAACAACAATTCTAACCACCAAAACAACATCAAAACTTAAATCACAAAACATCGTTCGAACAAATTGCAGAAACATTCGGTTAACTCTTTAAAACGTTTATTCGGTATGCATAATAACCCCAAGAAGTTGAAAATCAGTAAAAGAGGGGTTCTAGAAACTCACCTTGAAGCAAATCTTCGAACTAGACACTTCCACCAGCAAATTCAACTCCAAAATTCCCGAAAACAAACTCTAAACACCAAGAACTTCGGTCAAAAGCTTGTGAATTCGGTTAAAACCGAAAATATACTTAAGAAACTTACCTTTTGTAGCTTCTTCTTCCTTTTTCTCTCAAAAACCGAGAGTTCTTCTTCTCTTTTCTTCTTCAGCCAAGAGCAAGATTGCAGATCCACTTTAAGTGGTCGGCCATACTTCCATTTATATTAAAATAATGGACTTTTGTGTTTTTTACACTTTTCCCCCTTCTACTTGTGTCCATATTCTTTTCTTTCTAGATACTTTTCTTTGTTCTTCTTTTTAATAAAAATTCGGGGTGTTACAAGTCCACCCCCCTTAAATAGGTTTCGTCTCCGAAACCTGTCGCTTCTTGAATAGTTACGGGTGATGTTGTATCACCTATCCCCTGATCTTATACATAGGCTTAGTCCCCTTTTGGGCTCCACTGTACTCGCACAAGTGGAACCACCATTCTCCTTAGCCCTTCTCTTTTTTCAATCAGAAACTGCCACCGGTTGCTTCACGTAGTTGAATCCTTCATCCATCTTGGTATCCTCTAGTGGCACGATCATATCCTCATCGATTGAGCACCTTCTTAGACGAGATACATGGAACGTCAAATGAATTCCACTTAACTCATCGGGTAGCTCCAGTCAATAGGCCACTTCTCCTACCTGAGCAATAATTCAGAATGGCCCTATATAACTTGATATTAGGTTTCCTTGTTTCTCTGAATCGGATGATCCCCCTCTCCACGACGAGGCCTTCATCATTACTCCATCGCCGTAGGTCCGCACCGAACTCTTATCGGGCACGGTAGATTAAACCATCTTCTGGCGACACTCGGAGTTTTGTCTCATAGGCTACTAGCCAATTCATCCGAAGGTGTACGCCTATCCGCCTAAGTTCGTCCTGAACAGTCAACCAGGAGACACGCGGTCTCTCAATTCTATCGCGCAATCCTCTAGGGCATATGGTATCCTAGTGGACTTACCACTAGCAATTTCTACATCGAAGGGCTCATCGATCATTCTACTCCTAGCGTGCAACTTCCCACAAAAGGTAGCAGGAATGAAACTACTACTAGCACCACAATCAAAGCATAGATGCACAAATTTAAATTACCAGAAACGTACCTGACGTCACGTCGGAGTCCACTCTAGCCTTCTCCTGGTCATAGCGAATGCTCTGACCTTCATCCTCTGCTCTTTTTCCTTACACTGGAGCTTCCTGCCCTCGACTTCTTGCAGTCTCTGCTCACATGTCCAGTCTCGCCACAGTCATAACATTTAGCCATATGACAATCCGTCGCCCTGTGGCCCTCTCTTCCATACTGGAAGCAGACGTTCGATCCCCACCTGCACTCCCCCACGTGGCCTCTACCACCCTTCTTGCATGCCTCTTCCCTTTCAGTTATCCTTTTCAGATCATCAAACCTCATCATCTTACCTACAGCCACAAATTCACCATCATCATAATCCCTCCTTCCGTTCCCACTCTTAACATAACCTCGCTCCTCCTCTTCATCCATTATAGCCACCGCCTCTCGCTCGTCATACAGCCTCCCCTCTAGGTCAACCACCGACCTAAACGTACCTGGCCAGGCAGCGATCAGATGTCTGCGGATATCTGCTGGCAGACCTTGAATATACCTTTTGATCTTTTGTGACACAGGCGTCACCTGATCCGGCACCAGCCTTGCCATCTCGTTGAACTTCATGGTGTACTACTGGTGAGTCATCGTTCCCGTCTCTAGCTACAGGAACTCCCCCTCGACCTTGTCAAGCTCTCTTTGAGGGCAAAACTCCTCAATTACCAACCTCTTCAGCTCCTTCCACCTCATCCTCCCGATTGCTCTAGTACCCTCGGCTTAGACAATGTTGTCCCACCAGCATAAGGCCGAGTCCACCAACGAGTGGGTAGCAAACTTCACCTTCTGATCCTCGCGGCACTCGCTGATGTCAAGTACCGCTTCCATCTCTCTCACCCAGCGTTGTGCAGCAGCAGCACTCCTATTTCCATCAAACATAGGGGGCCTACACCTTTGGAATGCTCCATAGCTGCATCCCTTCGCAGTCTCTGGCACAGCTTCCTCCTCCTCCTCATCGTCACTGGAAACAACCATATCAGTCTCTGGCTGCTCCCTTCCCCTTGAACCTCCTTCCTCGCCTCCTCGTCTAGAGGTCCTCCTCTTTTCACTCTCCTACTTCTCATCCTCCTTCACAGCTCGGATAACCTCAGTCACCACAGACGGCAGAATCATCTGAAAAACCTGATGAACCTCCTCGACCATCGCCTCTTTCATTGAGGCTCTCAGATTGGAACTCTTGTCTTCACCATCCTGGTGATGAAGCTCCGGCTCTTCAGGAGCCGTCTCAGCAGTCTTGGCCATGCTCCTCATGACACGTGGCCTAACATCACGTCCACCCCAACCTCCACCTTGCGAAGCCTCAAAAGACCTACCACCATCCATCTAGAACACTACAAGATTCAAACACCAACATTGTCAATCAAGGTAATAGCTCGAGTTATGTCAAGTATAGTTAGTCCCTAATCACAGTGGCCAGTAGTGATTAGCCACTTACTTTACCCTTTATTCCCCAAGCATTTCCTATCCTGACTACATCAGTATCTAAATCTACACAAAAGCACACAAGCCACATAACATGCGCACATAACACCGGTTAACATTAACTTACATAAAACATTTACATAAAACCTTTACCTGAAGGCACGTAGCTACTAGGACTGGCCTCCCTTTCCTTTTGTCCCATTCTCAGTTTAAGATTAGGTTTTTGAAAATATTTACCCAATTCTCTTAAACACTAGCTCTGATACCAACTTGTAAGGCCCCATTCCCGGGACGCTTACAACTGGACCGTCATAGCATAAAACATTTTAAAATATACATTACTTTTGCAGCGAAAATCAAAAACTTTTATTTATAATTAAAAGTTGCCATTTCATTACATTACAAAATACAATAACATGTCAAAATATGGATGCCAGCCTCAAAAAGCTCCCAGTAGCTTATGCATCCATGCCTGCAACTCCTCAGCATCAACAATATACCTGCCAACTATTATGCATACAAAAAGTCAGCGACGCTAAGTGAGTTCTAGTTTTATAAATCAAATACTTTATTTTCGTTAAATCATAGCCTTCACAATCGTACGCGATCACACATTATACGTACACATTGATAATATTTATTTATTATCTTCATCATCGTTCATTCGTTCGTTCATTACATCTTTTACCATTAATCAGATCCTGTCTCATGCAATACCCCCGACTCATGTCCGTAGACCGATACTGTGCCGGGGCCTGTAAACCAACCCCCGACTCATGTCCGAAGACCGACACAGTACCGGGGTACGCGACAAGGATCCCGTCTCTGTTTGCAACACCCCCGACTCATGTCCGAAGACCGACATAGTACCAGGGTGAACCTCGGGTCAATTTCAAGGATTAGACCCCCATACGAGTCATTATTAGACTCCCTTCGAGTTTATCTCAAGGATAGACTCCCCGTGTCATCCTTCGGGTTAGCTAAACCGCAAACAGTTAAGCTGACGACAACATGGTCGTTCACCTCCATTCAATTGCTTGCAAGACTTTCATTCATTCGTTACGTTCCACTTTTCATTATTATTATCTTTCACTTCGTTACATAATACTTTACATATGCACCTTCATACATCATACCACGTAAAGTCATAACATAATACATATGTTTTGAAAACCGTTTAACGAAGAAAGATAACACACCACAAACACACATACACATCATAAACCTCATCACACCATCATGCATACATCAAGCATAAGCCATCACATCACAACGGGACCTATCTCAAACATCTATCTCTTAAAACCCCTTAGAAAATCCTAAGTCCAAAATGAGGCACATGGAACATTTCAGGCGCATGAGCATAAAAATTCTAAGTATAAAACAGTATGGGCGCATTAGCACTATGCAGGCGCATGAGCCCTGCTTAGGCGCATTACCACTATGCAGGCGCATGAGCCCTTCTTAGGCGCATCAACACTTAGGCGCATGGGCAACTCTGGGCGCATGGGCACTATTTGGGGGCATGGCTAACAATTAGGCGCATCAACCCTTATTCTGGGCGCATGAACTACTGTTCAGGCGCATGTCCACTATTTGGACGCATGACCTTGGGCGCATGAGGACAGTTAGACGCATGGGATAAGTTGGGCGCATGGGAACTTTCTAAAAATTTCTAAACTGCCAATAATCACCCGAAACCTTTCTAACACTACCCAAACATAGATCTAACATACTATGGCCCTTAAAACATACTAACAACAATTCTAACCACCAAAACAACATCAAAACTTAAATCACAGAACATCATTCGAACAAATTGCAGAAACATTCGGTTAACTCTTTAAAACGTTTATTCGGTATGCATAATAGCCCCAAGAAGTTGAAAATCAGTAAAAGAGGGGTTCTAGAAACTCACCTTGAAGCAAATCTTCGAACTAGACACTTCCACCAGCAAATTCAACTCCAAAATTCCCAAAAACAAACTCTAAAACACCAAGAACTTTGGTCAAAAGCTTGTGAATTCGGCTAAAACCGAACATATACTTAAGAAACTTACCTTTTGCAGCTTCTTCTTCCTTTTTCTCTCAAAAACCGAGAGTTCTTCTTCTCTTTTCTTCTTCTTTTTTCTTCTTCAGCCGAGAGCAAGATGGCAGATCCACTTAAAGTGAGCGGCCATACTCCCATTTATATTAAAATAATGGACTTTTGTGTTTTTTTACACTTTTCCCCTTTCTACTTATGTCCATATTCTTTTCATTCTAGATACTTTTCTTTGTTCTTCTTTTTAATAAAACTTCGGGGTGTTACAGAACTCGAGATCACTCAACCCACCCTTGAAGTCAATTCACTCCTCCCAAACTCATTCAAAACATTCGACCACCATCTTTTAACCCTCTTACCTAGAAAATCCAAGAGACTACACGTATTCACTCAATAGGAATCGGGAATCAAATTACAGTTGTGAAATGATAGTTATCAGATGTGAAAGATGTAACTCAATGTGTGATCAATGAATAAGAAGTTAAATCAAGCTTATGCGACTAGCTAACTTAAATCCACTTGTATTTCACTTGAAATTATGAAAGTACGTATTCGTGCATCCAAGTATTCCTGAAAACTTAAAATAATACATGTTAAATGAACTTCGAATACAAAAACATTATATAGAAATAGATCTCGAATGGAAAGGTTTATCTACCCGTAATAACCTTCAATCCAACGGAGTTTTGATTTGGGAACCTTCTGACCACACTCCGGACAAATTTAATCAAATATAAGCATAACGATCATTAAAATCACACTAAAAAATCACAACTGAAATACTTTTATCTATTGTTTAAATCGAAACCAAAAGCGAACTCGAGACCACTCAACCCACCATTGAAGTCGATTTACTCCTCCAAAACTCATTCAAAACACTCGACCACCATCTTTAAACCCTCTTACCTAGAAAATCCATAAAAATGAATCAAAACGACAACTTCCTATCCACAAAATCCTTTATTGAGTCCCAACGCTGCCATAAAAGTTAAAAATGACCAAGAGACTACTCGTATTCACTCAATAGGAATCGAGAATCGAATTACTGTTGCGGAACAAAAGTTATCAGATGTCAAAGATGTAACTCAATGTGTGATCAATGAATATGAAGTTAAATCAAACTCACACGACTAGCTAACTTAGATCTAGTTGTATTTCACTTGAAATTATGCACGTATGAATTCGTGCATGAAAGTGTTCCTGTGAACATAGAATAATACATGTTAAATGAACTATGTATACAATAACATTAAATAAAAATAGATCTCGAATGGAAAGGTTTATCTACCCTTAACAACCATCAATCCAATGGAGTTTTGATTCGGGAACCATCTAAACACACTCCGAAACAAATTAAACAAATATAAGCATAACGATCACTAAAATCACACTAAAAATCACAAATGAAATACTTTTATCTATTTTTTAAACCTAAACCAAAAGCAAACTCGAGATCACTCAACCCACCCTTGACGTTGATTCACTCCTCCCAAACTCATTCAAAACACTCGACCACCATCTTTAACCCTCTTACCTAGAAAATCCATAAAATTGAATCAAAACGACAACTTTCTATCCAAAAAATCCTTTATAGAGTGCCAAGGCAGCCATAGAAGTTGAAAAGGACCAAGAGACTACACGTATTCACTCAATAGAAATCGAGAATCAAATTATAGTTGTGAAACGAAAGTTATCAGATGTGAAAGATGCAACTTAATGTGTGATCAATGAATAAGAAGTTAAATCAAGATCACACGACTAGCTAACTTAGTCTACTTGTATTTCACTTGAAATTATGAAAGTGCGTATTCGTGCATCCAAATATTCGTGAAAACTTAAAATAATACATGTTAAATGAACTAGGAATACAAAAACATTAAATAGAAATAGATCTCGAATGGAAAGGTTTATCTACCCATAACAACCTTCAATCCAACGGAGTTTGATTTGGGAACCTTCTGAACACACTCCGGAACAAGTTTAATCAAATATAATTATAACGGTCACTAAAATCATACAAAAAAATAATACATGTTAAATGAACTAGGAATACAAAAACGTTAAATAGAAATAGATCTCGAATGGAAAGGTTTATCTACCCATAACAACCTTCAATCCAACGGAGTTTGATTCGGGAACCATCTAAACACACTCCGGAACAAATGTAATCAAATATAAGCATAACGATCACTAAAATCACACTAAAAATCACAAATGAAATACTTTTATCTATTGTTTCAACCTAAACCAAAAGCGAACTCGAGATCACTCAACCCACCCTTGAAGTCGATTCACTCCTCCCAAACTCATTAAAAACACTCGACCACCAACTTTAACCCTCTTACCTAGAAAATCCACAACAATGAATCAAAACGACAACTTTCTATCCAAAAAATCCTTTATAGAGTGCCAAGGCAGCCATATAAGTTGAAAAGGACCAAGAGACTACACGTATTCACTCAATAGGAATCGAGAATGACATTACAGTTGTGAAAAGAAAGTTATCAGATGTGAAAAATGTAACTCAATGTGTGATCAATGAATAAGAAGTTAAATCAAGCTCACGCGACTAGCTAACTTCGATCTACTTGTATTTGACTTGAAATTATGAAAGTACGTATTCGTGCATCCAAGTATTCGTGAAAACTTAAAATAATACATGTTAAATGAACTACGAATACAAAAACATTAAATAGAAATAGATCTTGAATGGAAAGGTTTATCTACCCGTAACAACCTTCAGTCCAATGGAGTTTTTATTCGGGAACCTTCTGAACACACTCCGGAACAAATTTAATCAAATATAAGCATAACGATCACTAAAATCACACTAAAAAATCACAACTGAAATACCTTTATCTATTGTTTAAACCAAAACCAAAACCAAAAGCAAACTCGAGACCACTCAACCCACCATTGAAGTCGATTCACTCCTCCAAAACTCATTCAAAACACTCGACCACCATCTTTTAACCCTCTTACCTAGAAAATCCACAAAAATGAATCAAAACGTCAACTTTCTATCCACAAAATCCGTTATTGAGTGCCGAGGCAGCCATAGAAGGTGAAAAAGACCAAGAGACTACATGTATTCACTCAATAGGAATCGAGAATCAAATTACAGTTCCGAAACAAAAGTTATCATATGTGAAATATGTAACTCAATGTGTGATCAATGAATAAGAAGTTAAATCAAGCTCACACGACTAGCTAATTTAGATCTACTTGTATTTCACTTGAAATTATGAAAGTACGTATTCATGCATCCAAGTATTCGTGGAAAGATTTCAAAACCTAATACAGGTATGGAGTCTCAATCTGATGTCTCAATTGGTAAACACAATGAGAAAGAGAAGGGTGACGGGTAAACCTGACAATCTTAACCCATAGTAGTGAAAATGGGTTACTTTGGGTAAAGAATTTTTCTTCTTTGGGTTGAAATGGGCAGCATCATCATAGAGAACGGGTGGGCTGTCTAAAAATATTGTGAGTTTAGAATGGGTTAGAATGGGTAAGAACAAGTTGGGCAAGAACGGGCAATCGTTTCTCTTGAAGAACAAGTGAGATGGTTGAATATACGTATGACCGCTAGTGCCGCTCCACTGTCGATGGACCAGACCACCACATACCAACCACGAACCACCACCACAATCGCACCACCACTAACTAACACTACAGCTAGCACAACCAAGGGTGCCGCCGCAACCACCACCAAGTACTGCCGTCGCAACCACCACCACCTACTGCCACAGTAACCACCACCAACTACTGCCATCGCAACCACCAGCACCAACATCCGCCGCAACCACCACCAACCAAAACCATAACAAACGACTAGCGCTGACCACCGCAGTCGCAACCACCACCGACACCACGAACCAACCACCAACACCAACTGATGCTGACCCAACCACCATTCATGGGGCATGCCTTCGATTTTGCTGCAAAATTTTACAATAGTTTGAAGGTAGCCTTTATAACTTGTCCATCACCGAAGAAGAGTGTGTGATTGCTCTGTTTCAAATTAAAATAACTCGTATTCATGTTTCTAAAATTGATTTTAATAGTGTGATACAAGTGTTTGTTTTAAAACATAGGTTAGAGAAATAAAACTCAATTTGTACTGAATTTGTTGACGTTAATACTTTTTTATATAGTTAAACTACTAATTCTTTTTCATGTTAATTATATCACATGCCTTCGGAATCTTTAATTATCGTTCCTGACATGGTGGTCACCGTCTTCCATCTCCAAATGATCGGATGATAATTCGTGATCATTGTAATTGACTTTGAACCAAGGATTCTTGATAATTTCATCAATGATGATGTCAATTTGAGGGTTTGTGTCTAGAAGTCATGATAATAATCAGTGTCAAAACCATAAACCGTTTACCAGAGGGTCGTCATTATATCTATTCCATTAGTTGTTCTGATCAATGACAACACATTATTTAACCCCACTTAATACAAATTTGTCGGTTATATTCTTCGGAGTGAAAATTTAATGTTTTTTTTTGTAATAGTTTTGACCCATTCTAACCTGAACCCCTTTTGACCCAAACCCATCCTGACCCATACCCATCCTGATCATTTTTCTAATCAACCCATCTTGACCTAAACCCATATTGACATAGACCCATCCTGACCTATTAACCAACCCAATCCAACCCGCCCACTTTGCCACCTCTAGTGACAGGTTGGGGATTAATACTCAAGGGGATGATAATGGGAAAGATGTAGTTCAGAGGTCGAATAAGGATACTGCACAAATGTCATATGCTACTTCCTTGCAATCTGGGATGTCTAAAAACAAATTAACTTCAGATTTCTGGAGCCTTTGGAAAAACAACAAGGGATTAATATGGTCTCCCTAGGGAATTAGTTAAAAAGGTGGAAAACAAGCTGGCGTTCACATTATATGGTTATTTATTTGGGGATAGGGTTACATATCCAGTGGTTAAGCATTATGTGTGGTTGAATTGGAAAAAGTTTGGGCTGCAAAATATTATGATAAATGCGAATGGTTTCTTTTTCTTTAAATTTACATACAAAAAGGTATGCTTGATGTTCTTAAAGGGGGCCCTTGGTTGATCAGAAATAGGCCTATGTTTCTTAATACTTGGTCTCCTACGAGAACACTTAAGAAAAAGGATATGAAAAAAGTTGCTATTTGGGTTAAGTTGCATGATGTTCCTCTGGCAGCTTATACAGATGATGGTTTAAGCATGCTAGCTTTAAAAATTGGTTCACCTAAGTTACTTGATTCGTCTACTACTGCTATGTGTTTAGAGGCTTGGGGTCGGAGCAGCTATGCAAGGGCTTTGATAGAAATTTTAGCGGAACATGACTTTATAAGAGGGTTATCTATGGCTATTCCTGACACAGATGGGGATAAATATGTCACGGAGAAAATTGGGGTAGAGTACGAATGGCAACCTTCGAGATGTGCTCATTGTTGTGTTTTTGGGCATGATACTGAAAAGTGCCCAAAACATATTGGTGCTACACTTAATTCTATCCCTAAAACACCCAAAGTTAATGGGGATGGCTTCATCAAGGTTAAGTGTAGGAAAATTGCTCAGAAGAGTGGGGTTCAAGTATCCACCCTGAAACATAAATTTGAATACCGACCGATTTATCAAAAGAAAAAGATGGGACCTACACCCTTGCATGCACAAAAGGTTAGCTCTCCAAAAGTCAATACTCATAATCCGTTTAGTGCCCTTTCAAAGCAAGAAAAGGGGCATGATATTTTTTCTCAATCGGATGATGAATAGGTAGAGATGGTATATGATGAGTCTAAAGAATCTACATCAGGGGCAAGTACTTCTTCTACAGTGGTTTCTAATGGATAGACATCTATTTTGGTTGTCAAAGGAGTCTTGTTTGGATGGAAATTTCATTTTTGATGATGGTAGCTAGTTTGATAGTTTAAACTAATGTTTGTCTACCATGGTTATCATTTATTTCCTTTCATGTGGTAGGCTAGTTTGATAGGTTATCCTTGAATCCTTACTTACATAATTTCAAGGGAAATATAAGTAGATCTAAGTTAGTTGGTCATGTGAGCTTGATTTAACTTCTTATTCATTGATCACACATTGAGTTAAATCTATGAAATTTGATTGCTTTCATTCCACCACCGTAATTTGATTCTTGATTCCCATTGAGTGAATGCGAGTAGTCGCTTGGTCCTTTGTAACTTCTATGGCTGCGTTGGTGCTCAATAAAGGATTTTGTGGATAGAAAGTTGTTTTTATTAATTTTTGTGGATTCTCTAGGCAAGAGGGTTAAAAGATGGAGGTCGAGTGTTTTGGATGACTTTGGTGGGGTGAATCGACTTTAAGGGCGGGTTGAGTGTTCTCGTGTTCGCTTTTGGTTACGGTTTAAACATAGAAAAAATATCTAATTTTTGGTTTTTTAGTGTGATTTTAGTGATCGTTATGCCTATATTTGATTAAATTAGTTCCGGAGTGTGTTCAAAAGGTTCCCGAATCAAAACTCCATAGGATTGAATGTTATTACTGGTAGATAAATCTTTCCATTCAAGATCTATTTCTATTTAATGTTTTTGTACACGTAGTTCATTTAACATGTATTATTTTAAGTTTTCACGAATACTTGGATGCACGAATCTGTACTTGCATAATTTCAAGTGAAATACAAGTAGATCTAAGTTAGCTAGTCGTGTGAGCTTGATTTAACTTTTTATTCATTGATCACTGATTGAGTTACATCTTTGACATCTGATAACTTTCATTCCGTAACTGTAATTTGATTCTTGATTCCTACTGAGTGAATACGAGTAGTTTCTTGATCCGTTTCAACTTCTATGGCTGTCTTGGCGCTTAATAAAGGTTTTCATGGATAGAAAGTTGTCATGTTGATTCATTTTTGTCGATTTTCTAGGTAAGAGGGTTAAAAGATGGTGGTCGAGTGTTTTGAATGATTTTGGCAGGAATGAATCGAATTAAAGGGTGGGTTGAGTGGTCTCTTGTTTGGTTTTGGTTCCGGTTTAAACAATAGATAGATATATTTCATTTGTGATTTTTAGTTTGATTATAGTGATCGTTATGCTTATATTTGATTAAATTTGTTCTGGAGTGTGTTCAGAATGTTCCCGAATCAAAACTCCATAGAATTGAAGTTTGTTACGAGAAGATAAACCTTTCCATTCTAGATCTATATCTATTTAATGTTTTTGTATACGTACTTCATTTAACATATATTATATTAAGCTTTTGCGAATACTTGTATGCACGAATCCGTACTTGCATAATTTCAAGAGAAATACAAGTAGATCAAAGTTAGTCGGTTGTTTGAGCTGGATTTAATTTCTTATTCATTGATCAAACATTGAGTTACATCTTTGACATTTGATTACTTTAACTCCGCCACTGTAATTTGATTCTCGATTCCTATTAAATGAAAGAGTAGTCTCTTGGTCCTTTGCAGCTTCTATGGCTGCCTTGGCTCTCAATAAAGGATTCTGTGGATAGAAAGTTATCGTTTTGATAAAATTTTATGGATTTTCTAGGCTATATGGTTTAAAGATGTAGGTCGAGTGCTTTGGATGAGTTTCGAAGGAGTGGATCGATTTCAAGAGCGGGTTGAGTGGTCTCGTGTTCGCTTTTGGTTACGGTTTAAACAATAGATAAAAATCTTTCATTTGTGGTTTTTTAGTGTAATTTTAGTGATCGTTATGCTTATATTTAATTAAATTAGTTCCGGAGTGTGTTTAAAAGGTTCCCGAATCAAAACTACGTAGGATTGAAGGTTGTTACGGGTAGATAAGCCTTTCCATTCGATATCTAGTTCTCTTTAATGTTTTTGTATACGTAGTTCATTTAACATGTATTATTTTAAGTTTTCTTGAATGCATGGATGCACGAATCCGTACTTTCATAATTTCAAGTGAAATACAAGTAGATCTAAGTTAGCTAGTCATGTGAGCTTGATTTAACTTTTTATTCATTGATCACACATTGAGTTTAATCTTTGACATCTGATAACTTTCTTTCCGCAACTATAATTTGATTCTCGATTCCTATTGAGTGAATACGAGTAGTCTCTTGGTCCTTTTCAACTTCTATGGCTGCCTTGGCTCGCAAAAAAGGATTTTGTGGATTGAAAGTTGTTAATTTTTGTGGATTTTCTAGGTAAGAGGGTTAACAGATGGTGGTCGAGCATTTTGAATGAGTTTGGGAGGAGTGAATCGAATTCAAGGGTGGGTTGAGTGGTCACTCATTTGGTTTTGGTTACGGTTTAAATAATAGATACATATATTTCATTTGTGATTTTTAGTTTGATTTAAGTGATCGTTATGCTTATATTTGATTTAATTTGTTTCGGAGTGTGTTTAGAATGTTCCCAAATCAAAACTGGTAAAGAACTACGTGATTTGATTTGGTACAAATCAAAACGGGTTAACCGATTTGTCTTCTTAACCTTCAATCCCATTAGCTTGTACCAAACAACATTGAGAATTACCTTTGCAAGCACATCTGGAGGTCTTGGTTTATCATTAAATAATCTAGATTTCCTCTCTTGCGAAATAAAATATGCAGAAGCGGCAACTAGCAATCGAGCGATAATAGAAAACATAGCTTTTGACGTAGCTCGCGCAATCAAGTCATGCAGTATATGTTGCCAAACTGGAGGCGTAGCTTGCATGTAAGCCCTCTCACGGATCAAACTCCAAACCTGAGACAAATACTTACACTTAAAGAACAAGTGATTATGTGAATCATAATTAGATAGACATAATGAGAAACATGTTAAATTCATATTCGATCTCCTTTAATTATCCCACTTCAGGATTCTATCTTGAGTCTGCAATTTCCCCGGATCACTAATCACATCAAGAACGCATGCTTTGGTATACACTGGGTGAACTAGACACATCCCGCCTAGCTAACAAGCATTTCACAAGATCGTATACTATTCCACATAACCGTAGCTGAGTATGGAACCAAAGCCTCACCATCCTTCCGGCATAACATATCCTCCACGTCATATTGAACCTGTATATTGTTAACATTTATCAAAACTAGGAAAAGATCCAACCAAGCCATGGGCCAATTCCAACAGCCATTAGCATAAAGATCTTCAATAGTAGAACCCAAAGAAAAACCCGCAACCCGAATAGCTCCAAAAGATAAAAACGCAGCCAACGGACTAGCCTCACACCAATAATCATACCATATATTAGTTCTTTTTCCATTGGCAACTCAAGTCCAAATACGCCCTTTAACGATCTCACAGAGCTGCAGAATATTCCGCCAACATGTAAGGCCCCGTTCCCAGGAACCCCACAGTTGGTCAATCATAACCACATTTATATCAAAACATATTAAGATTTATTAACTAATTAAAATATTGCAGCGGAATAATTCATCAACAACCATTTCATGCTTTAATAAACACATTTGCCAAGTAATACATCGTTGTTTACAAGATTACAAAATATCACTTAGTTGTATTACAAAACAACATCATTATTATTGCATGAGATGGATGCCACTCTTGCCCGCCAAGTAGCTTCACCCTCGTGCCATCCTCAGCAACAAGTTACCTGCCAACTGAAAATGCATAAAAGTCAGTGTCGCTGAGTGAGTTCTAGTTTTATATAATAAAATACTTTACCTTTAGTAAAAACCTTTCCTTTACTTTTGTTCGTGATCACAAAACATACATACATCTTGATAATATTATTATTATCTTTCAACATTCTTTTCATTCATTTCGTACTTTCATCATTATCTTTCACTTTCATCTAGACCAATGTATATGCTATACCCCAAACATTTGCACGAAGCTGGTACTGGGCCGAAGTCTAAAATAGACCCCTAACATTGTGCACGAAACTAACTCCAGTACCAGGGCAAGCGACAAGGGTCCCGTTTCATACATATTGGTCAATCACAAGGATTGACCCCTGTGTGCATCCTCATGGGTTTGCTAAACCGCACACAGTTGAGCTAACAACCCCTCAATGAGTTATGAACCCCTTTCAGTTGCTTGCAAGACTTTACATTCTTTCATTAGGTTCACTTCGTTAATAATGTCTTTCACTTTCATTATATAATACTTTACGTATAAGAGCATTAACACACCACGTAAAGTCTCCTAATAATATGTAATAAGAAACATCAATAACAGGCCACAACATGCATAACATGAACAAACATAACCCACCAAAACATTCCAGAGCTTAATCATTAATTTCCATTTTCCCCAAAATTTTAGTAAAATTCTAAGGCAACTTAGGCGCATGAGCACTATGTAGGCGCATGGGCACTATGCAGGCGTATGGATACTTAGGTGCATGAGAACACTTGGGAATATGGGGAAAAACTTATGCGCATGGGTACTATGCAGGCGCATGAGTACTTGGGCGCACGGGAAACTTAGGCCCATGAGCAACACTTGGGCGTATGGCAAAAACTTAGGTGCATGGGAACTATGCAGGCGCATGAGTACTTGGGTGCATGGGAAACTTAGGCGCATGAACAACACTTGGGCATATGGGCAAAAACTTAGGTGCATGGGAACTATGCAGGCGCGTGAGTACTATGCAGGCGCATGAGTACTTGGGCACATGGGAAACTTAGGCGCATGAGCAACACTTAGGCGTATGGGCAGTTTACTTAGGTGCATGGGCACTATACTAGTTCTAACTTATGCAAATTTTCAGTTCCCGATCATCATCGTTACATAATCCTAGCCCAAATCTAGCATACTAAGCTCATAAAACGAGCATACAACCACATAATTTAGTCAAACATTCACAAACACACACACCCATATAAAACAGAGGGTAATACATACGGTTACATACTGAAGTTGCAAAATAATAGTTTACATGCATTTCCAGCCCCAAAACAAGTTTAAAAACAAAAAATTCAGGGTTCTAGAACTCACCTACAGTAGCCTTTGAGTAAAACTCCTCCAAACTCGAGAGCACTTGGAGTTCAAACACCTAAACACACCAAAAACACCCAACCGAACGCAGAAAAAACATAAGACTCGGTCTACAAGCTGAAAACCCAGCTGAAACCAACAAAACACACAAAATCTTATCTTCTAGACGATCTTCTTCTTCTTCTCTCTAGAAAACCGATGGAACTCTGCTTTTCTTCTTTCTTGCTGTTGAAGGCAGTTGGTGAGCAGAAGTGTGGGCGGCCATACCTACTTTTTAAACATAATTATATTAAAGTTTGCCTCTTGCATAACTTTAACCCTCAACTTGGGTTATTTCACCTTTCTTTCTTTATAATTCTCTTTTCTTTTCTTTTTCTCTTATTTCTCCTTTTTTTTTAAATATCCGGGTGTTACAAGTCCACCCCTTATATAGGTTTCATCCTCGAAACTTGTCACTCCTTGAATAGTTGTGGATAATGCTGTCTCATCTCTTCCTCGGTTTCCCACATAGAACGGATCCCTTCCTGTGCCTCCACTGTACTCGCACCAGTGGAACCACTTTATTCCGCAGCCTCTTCTCTTTTTTGTCAATGATGGCCACCGGTTGCTCCACATAATTGAGCCGTTCATCCACCTCAATATCCTCCAGTGGCATAATCATATCCTCGTCAGCTAAGCACTTTCTCAGATGAGATACATGGAATGTCGGATGAATTCCACTTAACTCATCGGGTAGCTCCAACCTATAGGTCACCTCTCCTACTCAAGTAATAATTCAGAAAGGTCCTATATAACTCGGGCTCAAATTACCTTGCTTTCTGAAATGAATGATCCCCTTCCAAGGTGAAACCTTCAGCATAACTTTATCACCCACCTTGAATTCAATGGTTTACGCCTCTTGTCAACATACGACTTTTGGCTATCTTTTGTCGCCTTCATAAAGGCTTTGATCTTCTCCAACTTTTCAGTCGTAGCCTTGATCACTTCAACGCTCCCCAACTCCTTCTGTCCGATGTCACCCCAACATACGGGCGTTCTACACTTCCTACCGTATAGCATCTCATATGGTGGCATAATAATGCTGGCATGATAACTGTTGTCGTATGAGAATTCAGCTAACGGTAAGTGTTTATCCCAACTTCCTCCAAAATCGATCATACATGCCCTAGCATATCTTCCTAGTGTCTGAATCGTCCTCTCCGACTGACCATCTGTCTGAGGATGGTACGCCGTACTGATATGTAGCCTCATCCCCATCGCGTCATGGAATCTCTTCCAAAACTTATATGTAAACCGAGTGTCACGGTCTGACACTATAGACACCGGTACACCATGACGAGTCAAATCTCCTTAATGAACAGATCCACCAACCTCTCAGATGAATACGTCTCACGGATTGGCAAGAAATGAGCACTCTTCGTCAGACGGTCTACTATCACCCATATGGCATCATACCCTCTTGCCGTACGCGGTAACTTCATATGAAGTCCATGGTGATATGCTCCCATTCCACTTGGGTATATCCAAAGTTTGGATCTTCCCGTATGGCTTCTGATGCTCAGCCTTTACTTGCAAACAAGTAAGGCACTTGCTCACATACTCCGCTACATCGCGCTTCATACCCGGCCACCAGTAATCTTTCTTCATATCATGATACATCTTTGTAGCACCGAGATGAATAGAGTATCAAGTCATATGAGCTTCATCCATGATTTTCCCCCGTAGGTCTCCATAACGAGGGATCCATATCCTCCCGAAGCGGGTTCTAACTCTGAGAGTGTTCTCACCCAACTCCGAGACTAGACCTCTCATCCTTTCATAGTTAAGGCACTCTTCTTTCAATGCCTCATTTGGAACCCCTTGACCTGTGTCATCACATTAGAGGTCATCACCAACTAGTAAGCTTTCACCCGATTGGCTCGGGTCTCTTTTTTTGGCTAAGGGCATTCGCCACTACGTTGGCCTTGCCCGGATGGTAGTGGATCTCACAATCATAATCCTTGATCAACTCTAACCATCTCCTTTGCCTCATATTAAGATCCTTTTGCTCAAAGAAATACTTCAAGCTCTTGTGGTCAGTGAAGATAGTGCACTTCGTCCCGTACAAGTAGTGCCTCCAAATCTTCAATGCAAAGACCATAGCCGTAAGCTCTAAGATATGAGTACGGTAATTTGCCTTATGGATTCTCAACTGTCGGGACGCATAGGCTATAACCTTTCCCCGTTGTATCAGCACGCAACCCAATCCTGAATAAGAAGCATCTTAATAGACCACCAAGTCTTCATTCCCTTTGGGCAACGTCAAAATAGGAGCTTGAGTCAATCTTGTCTTCAGCTCTTCAAAAGCACTCTCCTGTTCTAAACCCCATACAAACTTCACATCCTTGCAGGTCTTCTTGGTTAATGGTGAGCTATCTTGGAAAAGTCTTGGATAATCTTCTATAATAGCCGGCCAAACCCAAGAAACTGCGGATATCGGATGGCGTCTTTGGAGTCTTTCATTGCATCACCGCCTCCACCTTTGCCGGGTCTACCATGATCCCTTCGGAATTTACCACATGACCCAAAAAATAAACCTCGTGCAACCAGAAAGCACACTTGGAGAACTTAGCATACAGCTTCTCTCTTCTATGTGTCTCCAATACCTCACGAATGTGACCAGCATGCTCTTCTCGCTCTTCAAAATAAATCAGGATATCATCGATAAACACAATCACTGATTTATCTAACATCGACGACACACCGGTCATCAAATCCATAAAGGCAGCTGGGCGTTAGTTAGACCAAAAGACATAACGAGAAACTCGTAGTGTCCATAACGCGTGCGAAAAGCTGTTTTAGGTATATCCTGCTCCTTCACCTTCAACTGATGGTAACCAGATCGGAGATCTATCCTCGAGAACCAACTAGCACCTTGGAGCTGATCAAATAAGTCATCAATTCTCGGTAGTGGATACCGGTTCTTCACCGCAACTTGTTGAACTCCCGGTTGTCGATGCACATCCTCATACTACCGTCTTTCTTCTTTACAAACAATATTGGAGCACCCCAGGGAGAGATACTTGGTCGAATAAACCCTTTGTCCAACAACTCTTGCAACTGAACCATCAGTTCCTTCATCTCAGACGGAGCCAATCGATATGATGCCTTGGCAACAGGTTGAGCACCAGGTATCAAGTCGATCTGGAACTCGATCTTGCGGTCTAGTGGCACACCTGGTAAATCTTCTGGGAACACGTCTGGAAAGTCACACACAACTGGTATGTCGGACAATTGTGGTACTGACGCATCCACATCTTCATGTAAGCCAGGTAGGCACTACATCCACATTTTATGCATTCTCTACAACCACCATCGAAATCACCTTCGGAACCATAGTAACTCGATCACCGTAGATCGTCAACGCACTCACATCAGGAATTCAATCGGATTATCTTCTTGCGACACATAATCTTTGCCTCATAGGCTGCTAACCAATCCATCCCTAGAACTATATCGAATCCGCCTAGGGGCATCACGAATAATTTAGCAGAGAACCTATGGCCTTCCAACTCTATGTCACAATTCTCTATCAGATCAGAAATCCTGGTAGACTTACCAATGGCAGTTTCTACATCAAAGGGATCATCAATCTTTCTACTCCTAATAGGCAACTTAGCACAGAAGGCAGCAGAAATAAAACTCTTACTAGCACCAGAATCAAATAATACCGAGGCACAAGTTTGGTTTACTAGGAATGTTCTGACACGACATCAGGGTCCACCTAGCCTCTTCCCGGGTCATTGTGAATGCTTGGCTTTTGCTCCCTACATCCTTCTCGGTTCCCTTCTTTGCCCCAGAACTTTTGGCCCTCGGCTTCTTTCATTCTCTACTCATATGCCCAGTTCTCGCCACACTTGTAGCACCTCATCACTCCATAATCCCTTGCCTTATGACGGGGCTTCCCACACTTGAAGCAAAGATTTGATCCCCACTTGCATTCCCCTGCATGCTCCTTCCACCCCTGTTACACATCCTTGACTCAGTACATGTCGTCACCACCCTCCTGTCATCCATTCTTGCCTTTTTGCTTTTGGGAGTGAAACCACCACTACCAAATCTTTCCCCTCCAATTTTTGTTACCATCACCTTTCTTATTCACCTCTACCACTGCCACCTCTCTTTCATCATACAACTCCCTGCCAGATCAACCACAAACCTAAAAGTACTCGGCCGGGCGGCGATCATGTGCCTGCTGATGTCTGCCGGCAAACCCTAAATATACCTCTTGATCTCCTTGACACCGGCGTCAACCTGATCCGGCACCAGCCTTGCATCTCGTTGAACTTAGTCGTGTATTGCTGGGGTTTAATAGTTCCCGCCTCCAGCTGTAGGAAACTTCTCTCAATCTTGTCAAGATCCCTATGAGGACAAAATTCCTCAATCACTAACTTCTTCAGCTCACTCACCTCATCCTCCTAATTTCCCTGCTACCATCGGCCTGGACAATGTTTCCCACCAGCATAAGGCTGAGTCCACAAATGAGGGGGTAGCAAACTTCACCTTTCTGATCCTCTTGGCACTCACTGATCGCGTACCACTCAATCCATCACCCATCACCCACAGGAGCAGCAGCAGCATTACCATTCCCATCAAAAGTTTGGGGCTTGCATTCTGTAATGCCCCATAACTACCCCTTGGCGGTTTCCTACACGCTTCCTCTTCCTCTTCATCACTGGAGACAACCATCTCAGTCTTTGGTTGCTCCCCTTCACCTGAACCTCTCCCAACAGCCCTCCTCCTGTAACACCCGAAACTTCGGTCAAATAAAAAGAAAAATAGTTCAAGAAAGAAAGCAAAAGAAGCCAAAGATGAGGGGTGTTTTGTGTAAAAGTACACGAAAGTCAAAAGTATACTTTATATGGGCATGGTCGCCCATATCTTCTGCTGCTATTGTGTTCAACTGAAAGAGAAGAAGAAGCTGAAATCGAAGTTCTCTCGGTTCTAGAGAGAGATTGAGGCTATTTTTGATCTTGGTATGTTATCTCTATGCATAATTGGCTTGGTTTATGTTGGGTTTTGACCATGAAACCGATTTATATGTTTATGTGTTTCATGTTTATTTTTGCTTGTTTTAGGCGTTTGAACTCTTGTGCACATGAGTTTGGAGGAGTTTTGCTTGTTTGCTGCACTAGGTGAGTTCTAGACCCCGGTTTTTATGTGTTTTTAAATTCTTGGGGCTGAAAATGCATGTTTAAAAGGTTTTGCAGCTGTTTTATGCTTTATCGTATGTAATGGGTGATTATGTTTGTGCTTCATGGTGGTTTATGTGCTCTTGATGCTTAGGATGTTGATATAAGCTTGAACAGGTGGATAAGCATGATTGGTTAGGAATTGTTGGTGTTTTCGTGGTTGTGCCTGCTCTAGATGTTAAGCATGTTAGATCTATGATAAGGATGTGTTAGATCGAGGATGGGGACTAAATAATTACATAAGTGCATTTGCAGGTCGGTTAGTTCATCCGCATTTAAGAGCTGAACATACACTTAAAGTACTTTGCTCATGTGCATTTGTTGTATGTTCATCCGCATTTGTAGTTGCTCATGCCCAAGTGTTCTTTCGCATTTCTTTTGCTCATGCGCATTTGCTACAGTATTCATGCGCATTTGTTTTAGTCACTCGCATTTGTTCTACCAGCATTTAGTTGGACACTTGGAATAACCTCTGGACTGTCATCCCTCATTAGTTATTGTCATCCGCATTAGTATTTGTTCGTCCGCATCATTAGTATTTGTTGTCGCATTAGTTATGTTCATCCGTAATTTATCTAAGGACTTAGGATTTTTCTGAATCTTGGGAAGTAGAATGTAA
>CM046425.1:25755014-26127129 GCA_025506505.1 Flaveria sonorensis | reverse complement strand
GGATTCTATCTTGAGTCTGCAATTTCCCCGATCACTAACCACATCAAGAACGCATGCTTTGGTATACACTGGGTGAACTAGACACATCCTGCCTAGCTAACAAGCATTTCACAAGATCGTATACTATTCCACATAACCGTAGCTGAGTATGGAACCAAGCCTCAACCATCATTCCGGCATAACATATCCTCCACGTCATATTGAACCTGTATATTGTTACATTTATCAAAACTAGGAAAAGATCCACCAAGCCGTGGCCAATTCCAAGACCCTTAGCTAAAGATCTTCAATAGTAGAACCCAAAGAAAAACCCGCAACCCGAATAGCTCCAAAAGATAAAAACGCAGCCAACGACTAGCCTCACACCCAATAATCATACCATATATTAGTTCTTTTTCCATTGGCAACTCAAGTCCAAATACGCCCTTTAACGATCTCACAGAGCTGCAGAATATTCCCCAACATGAGGCCCCGTTCCCAGGAACCCCACAGTTGGTCAATCATAACCTCATTTATATCAAAACAATTTAAGATTTATTAACTAACTAAAATATGCAGCGGAATAATTCATCAACAACCATTTCATGCTTTAATAAACACATTTGCCAAGTAATACATCAGTGTTTACAAGATTAACAAAATATCACTTAGTTGATTACAAAACAACATCTTTATATTGCATGAATGGATGCCACACTTGCCCACCCAGTAGCTTCACCCTCGTGCCATCCTCAGCAACAAGTTACCTGCCAACTGAAATGCATAAAAGTCAGTGTCGCTGAGTGAGTTCTAGTTTTTATATAATAAAATACTTTACCTTTATAAAAACCTTTCCTTTACTTTTGGTTCGTGATCACAAAACATACATACATCTTGATATATTATTTGATCTTTCAACATTCTTTTCATTCATTTCGTACTTTCATCATTATCTTTCACTTTCATCTAGACCATGTCATATGCTATACCCCAAACATTGTGCACGAAGCTGGTACTCTGGGCCGAAGTCCTAAAATATACCCCTAACATTGTGCACGAAACTAACTCCAGTACCGGGCAAGCGACAAGGGTCCCGTTTCGTACATATTGGTCAATCACAAGGATTGACCCCTGTGTGGCATCCTCATGGGTTAGCTAAACCGCACACAGTTTGAGCTAACAACCCCTCAATGAGTTGTGAACCCCCTTTCAGTTGCTTGCAAGACTTTACATTCTTTCATTAGGTTCCACTTCGTTAATAATGTCTTTCACTTTCATTATTAATACTTTACGTATAAGAGCATTAACCCACCACATAAAGTCTCCTAATAATATGTAATAGAACATCAATACAGGCCACAACATGCATAACTTAACAACTAACCCACCAAAACATTCCAGAGCTTAATCATTAATTTCCATTTTCCCCCAAAATTTAGTAAACTTCTAAGGCAACTTAGGCGCATGAGCACTATGTAGGCGCAGGGCACTATGCAGGCGTATGGATACTTATGTTCATGAGAACACTTGGGCGTATGGGAAAAACTTAGGCGCATGGGAAAACTTAGGCGCATGGGTACTATGCAGCGCATGAGTACTTGGACGCACAGGAACTTAGGCCCTGAGCAACACTTGGGCGTATGCAAAAACTTAGGTGGCATGGGAACTATGTAGGCGCATGAGTACTTGGGTGCATGGAAACTTAGCGCATGAGCAACACTTGGGGCGTATGGGGCAAACCTAGGTGCATGGAACTATGCAGGCGCGTGAGTACTATACAGGCGCATGAGTACTTGGGCACATGGGAAACTTAGGCGCATGAGCAACACTTAGGCGTATGGGCAGTTTACTTAGGTGCATGGGCACTATACCAGTTCTAACCTTATGCAAATTTTCAGTTTCCCGATCATCATCGTTACATAATCCTAGCCCAAATCTAGCATACTAAGCTCATAAAACAAGCTACAACCACATAATTTAGTCAAACATTCCAAACACACACACCCTATAAAACAGAGTATAACATACGGTTACATACTGAAAGTTGCAAAATAATAGTTTACATGCATTTCCAGCCCCAAACAAGTTTAAAAACAAAAAAAATCAGGGTTCTAGAACTCACCTACAGTAGCCTTCGGTAAAACTCCTCCAAACTCGAGAGCACTTGGAGTTCAACACCTAAACACACCAAAAACACCCAACCGAACGCAGAAAAACACATAGACTCGGTCTACAAGCTGAAAACCCAGCAGAAACCGAACAAAACACACAAAATCTTATCTTCTAGACGATCTTCTTCTTCTTCTCTCTAGAAAATGGAACTCTGCTTTTCTTCTTTCTTGCTGTTGAAGTATTGGTGAGTAGAAGTGTGGGTGGCCATACCTACTTTTTAAACATAATTATATTAAAGTTTGCCTCTTGCATAACGTTAACCCCTCAACTTGGTTATTTCACCTTTCTTTCTTTATAATTCTCTTTTCTTTTCTTTTTCTCTTATTTCTCTTTTTTTTTTAAATATCCGGTGTTACAAGTCCCCCCCTATATAGGTTTCATCCCCGAAACTTGTCACTCTTGAATAGTTGTGGATAATGCTGTCTCATCTCTTCCTCGGTTTTCCCACGTAGACTTGGATCCCTTCCTGTGCCTCTCTGTACTCGCACCAGTGGAACCACTTTATTCCGCAGCCTCTCTCTTTTTTGTCAATGATGGCACATCTTGCTCCACATAATTGAGCCTTCATCCGCCTCAATATCCTCCAGTGGCATAATCATATCCTCGTCAGCTAAGCACTTTCTCAGATGAGATACATGGAATGTCGGATGAATTCCACTTAACTCATCGGGTAGCTCCAACCTTAGGTCACCTCTCCTACTCAAGTAATAATTCAGAAAGGTCCTATATAACTCGGGCTCAACTTACCTTGCTTTCTGAAATGAATGATCCCCTTCCAAGGTGAAACCTTCAGCATAACTTTATCACCCACCTTGAATTCAATTGGTTTATGCCTCTTGTCAACATACGACTTTTGGCTATCTTTTGTCGCCTTCATAAAGGCTTTGATCTTCTCCAACTTTTCAGTCGTAGCCTTGATCACTTCAAACGCTCCCCAACTCCATCTGTCCGATGTCACCCCAACATACGGGCGTTCTACACTTCCTACCGTATACATCTCATATGGTGGCATAATAATGCTGGCATGATAACTGTTGTCGTAAGAATTCAGCTAACGGTAAGTGTTCATCCCAACTTCCTCCAAAATCGATCATACATGCCCGTAGTGTATCTTCCAGTGTCTGAATCGTCCTCTCCGACTGACCATCAATCTGAGGATGGTACCCGTAATGATATGTAGCCTCATCCCCATCGCGTCATGGAATCTCTTCCAAAACTAGATGTAAACCGAGTGTCACGGTCTGACACTATAGACCCGGTACACCATGACGAGTCATAATCTCCTTAATGAACAATCCACCAACCTCTCAGATGAATACGTCTCACGGATTGGCAAGAAATGAGCACTCTTCGTCAGACGGTTTACTATCACCCATATGGCATCATACCCTCTTGCCGTACGCGGTAACTTCATAATGAAGTCCATGGTGATATGCTCCCATTTCCACTTAGGTATATCCAAAGTTTGGATCTTCCCGTATGGCTTCTGATGCTCAGCCTTTACTTGCAAACAAGTAAGGCACTTGCTCACATACTCCGCTACATCGCGCTTCATACCCGGCCACCAGTAATCTTTCTTCATATCATGATACATCTTTGTAGCACCGAGATGAATAGAGTATCAAGTCATATGAGCTTCATCCATGATTTTCCCCCGTAGGTCTCCATAACGAGGGATCCATATCCTCCCGAAGCGGGTTCTAACTCTGAGAGTGTTCTCACCCAACTCCGAGACTAGACCTCTCATCCTTTCATAGTTAAGGCACTCTTCTTTCAATGCCTCATTTTGGAACCCCTTGACCTTGTCATCACATTAGAGGTCATCACACCAACTAGTAAGCTTTCACCCGATTGGCTCGGGTCTCTTTTTTTGGCTAAGGGCATTCGCCACTACGTTGGCCTTGCCCGGATGGTAGTGGATCTCACAATCATAATCCTTGATCAACTCTAACCATCTCCTTTTCCTCATATTAAGATCCTTTTGCTCAAAGAAATACTTCAAGCTCTTGTGGTCAGTGAAGATAGTGCACTTCGTCCTGTACAAGTAGTGCCTCCAAATCTTCAATGCAAAGACCATAGCCGTAAGCTCTAAGATATGAGTACGGTAATTTGCCTTATGGATTCTCAACTGTCGGGATGCATAGGCTATAACCTTTCCCCAGTTGTATCAGCACGCAACCCAATCCTGAATAAGAAGCATCTTAATAGACCACCAAGTCTTCATTCCCTTTGGGCAACGTCAAAATAGGAGCTTGAGTCAATCTTGTCTTCAGCTCTTCAAAAGCACTCTCCCTTTCTAAACCCATACAAACTTCACATCCTTGTGGGTCTTCTTGGTTATGGTGAGGCTATCTTGGAAAAGTCTTGGATAATCTTCTATAATAGCCGGCCAAACCCAAGAAACTGCGGATATCGATGGCGTCTTTGGAGTCTTTCATTGCATCACCACCATCACCGCCTCCACCTTTGCCGGGTCTACCATGATCCCTTCGGAATTTACCACATGACCAAAAACTAAACCTCGTGCAACCAGAAAGCGCACTTGGAGAACTTAGCATACAGCTTCTCTCTTCTATGTCCTCCAATACCTCACAAATGTGACCAGCATGCTCTTCTTCGCTCTTCAAATAAATCAGGATATCATCGATAAACACAATCACTGATTTATCTAACATCGACTGACACACCCGGTCATCAAATCCATAAAGGCAGCTGGCGCGTTAGTTAGACTAAAAGACATAACGAGAAACTCGTAGTGTCCATAACGCGTGCGAAAAGCTGTTTTAGGTATATCCGCTCCTTCACCTTCACTGATGGTAACCAGATCGGAGATCTATCCTCGAGAACCAACTAGCACCTTGGAGCTGATCAAATAAGTCATCAATTCTCTCCGTAGTGGATACCGGTTCTTCACCGTCAACTTGTTGAACTCCCGGTAGTTGATGAACATCCTCATACTACCGTCTTTCTTCTTTACAAACAATATTGGAGCACCCCAGGGAGAGATACTTAGTCGAATGAACCCTTTGTCCAACAACTCTTGCAACTGAACCATCAGTTCCTTCATCTCAGACGGAGCCAATCGATATGATGCCTTGGCAACAGGTTGAGCACCAGGTATCAAGTCGATCTGGAACTCGATCTTGCGGTCTAGTGGCACACCTGGTAAATCTTCTAGGAACACATCTAGAAAGTCACACACAACTGGTATGTCGGACAATTGTGGTACTGACGCATCCACATCCTTCATGTAAGCCAGGTAGGCACTACATCCACATTTTATGCACTTCTCTGTAACCACCATCGAAATCACCTTCGGAACCATAGTAACTCGATCACCGTAGATCGTCAACGCACTCACATCAGGAATTCAATCGGATTATCTTCTTGCGACACATAATCTTTGCCTCATAGGCTACTAACCAATCCATCCCTAGAACTATATCGAATCCGCCTAGGGGCATCACGAATAATTTAGCAGAGAACCTATGGCCTTCCAACTCTATGTCACAATTTTCTATCAGATCAGAAATCCTGGTAGACTTACCAATGGCAGTTTCTACATCGAAGGGATCATCAATCTTTCTACTCCAAATAGGCAACTTAGCATAGAAGGCAGCAGAAATAAAACTCTTACTAGCACCAGAATCAAATAATACCGAGGCACAAGTTTGGTTTAGTAGGAATGTTCTGACACGACATCGGGGTCCACCCTAGCCTCTTCCCGGGTCATTGTGAATGCTTTGGCTTTTGCTCCCTACCCATCCTTCTCGGTTCCCTTCTTTGCCCCAGAACTTTTGGCCCTCGGCTTCTTTCATTCTCTACTCATATGCCCAGTCTCGCCACACTTGTAGCACCTCATCACTCCATAATCCCTTGCCTTATGACCGGGCTTCCCACACTTGAAGCAAAGATTTGATCCCCACTTGCATTCCCCCGCATGCTCCTTCACACCCCTGTTACACATCCTTGACTCAGTACATGTCGTCACCACCCTCCTGTCATCCATTCTTGCCTTTTTGCTTTTGGGAGTGAAACCACCACTGCCAAATCTTTTCCCCTTCCAATTTTTGTTACCATCACCTTTCTTATTCACCTCTACCACTGCCACCTCTCTTTCATCATACAACCTCCCTGCCAGATCAACCACAGACCTAAAAGTACTCGGCCGGGCGGCTATCATGTGCCTGCTGATGTCTGCCGGCAAACCCTAAATATACCTCTTGATCTCCCTTGACACCGGCGTCAACTGATCCGGCACCAGCCTTTCATCTCGTTGAACTTAGTCGTGTATTGCTGGTGTTTAATAGTTCCCGCCTCCAGCTGTAGGAACTCTCTCTCAATCTTGTCAAGATCCCTATGAGGACAAAATTCCTCAATCACTAACTTCTTCAGCGCACTCCACCTCATCCTCCTAATTTCCCTGCTACCCTCGCCTGGACAATGTTGTCCCACCAGCATAAGGCTGAGTCCACAAATGAGTGGGTAGCAAACTTCACCTTCTGATCCTCTTGGCACTCACTGATATCGCATACCACCTCCATCTCCCTCACCCATCAGTGAGCAGCAGCAGCATTACCATTCCCATCAAAAGTTTGGGGCTTGCATCTCTGTAATGCCCCATAACTACCCCCTTGGCGGTTTCCTACACCGCTTCCTCTTCCTCTTCATCATTGGAGACAACCATCTCAGTCTTTGGTTGCTCCCCTTCACCTGAACCTCTCCCAACGGCCCTCCTCATGTAACACCCGAAACTTCGGTCAAATAAAAAGAAAATAATAGTGTCAAGAAGAAAGCGAAAAGAAGCCAAAGATGAGGGGTGTTTTGTGTAAAAGTACACGAAAGTCAAAAAGTATACTTTATATGGGCATGGTCGCCCATATCTTCCTGCTGCTATTGTGTTCAACTGAAAGAGAAGAAGAAGCTGAATTGAAGTTCTCTCGGTTCTAGAGAAAGATTGAGGCTATTTTTGATCTTGGTATGTATCTCTATGCATAATTGGCTTGGTTTATGTTGGTTTTGACCATGAAACCGATTTATATGTGTTTATGTGTTTCATTGTTTATTTTTGCTTGTTTTAGGCGTTTGAACTCTTGTGCACATGAGTTTGGAGGAGTTTTGCTTGTTTGCTACACTAGGTTAGTTCTAGACCCCGGTTTTTATGTGTTTAAAATTCTTGGGCTGAAAATGCATGTTTAAAAGGTTTTGCAGCTGTTTTTTGCTTTATCGTATGTATATGGGTGATTATGTTTGTGCTTCATGGTTGTTTATGTGCTCTTGATGCTTAGGATGTTGAGTATAAGCTTTGAACAGGTGGATAAGTATGATTGGTTAGGAATTGTTGGTGTTTTCGTGGTTGTATGCCTGCTCTAGATGTTAAGCATGTTAGATCTATGATAAGGATGTGTTAGATCGAGGATTGGGGACTAAATAATTACATAAGTGCATTTGCAGGTCGGTTAGTTCATCCGCATTTAAGAGCTGAACATACACTTAAAGTACTTTGCTCATGCGCATTTGTTGTATGTTCATCCGCATTTGTAGTTGCTCATGCGCCCAAGTGTTCTTTCCCATTTCTTTTGCTCATGCGCATTTGCTACAGTATTCATGCGCATTTGTTTTAGTCACTCGCATTTGTTCTACCAGCATTTAGTTGGACACTTGGAATAACCTCTGGACTGTCATCCCGCATTAGTTATTGTTCATCCGCATTAGTATTTGTTCGTCCGCATTAGTATTTATTCGTCCGCATTAGTTATTGTTCATCCGCATTTATCTAAGGACTTAGGATTTTTCTGAAGCTTGGGAAGTAGAATGTAACGGGTAAGTTCTGGAATGTTTTGCTGTTTCATGTCTATTGTGGTGATGCCTGTTGTGGGCTATTGTTGATGCTTTATACTATGTATAATGTGACTTTACGTGGTGTGTTTATATTCGTATGCGTAAAGTATTATCGTAAAGAAAGTGAAAGATTAATGTTAATAAAGAAGAGGAACATAAGAAAAGTATGAAAAGTCTTGCAAGCAATGAAATGAGGTGCGGAAGCATGTTGTCGTTACAGACTCGGATGGAGTGCAATCATTGAGATTGACTCGAAGGGGGTCTGATCCTTGAGATCTACCCGAAAGATGTCGTGATGATCGCCCCGGTACTGTGTCGGTTTTTGGGCTTGAGTCGGGGGTGTTGCAAACAGAGACGGGGTCCTTGTCACGTACCCCGGCTCAGTATCAGTCTTCGGACATGATTTGGGGTATTGCAGGAGACAGGATCCAGATAGAAAGTGAAAGATAATGAAAATGTACGAAATGAACAAATACGTGAGTTAATGAAAGATAATTAAGTTTATACCTTAATGTATGTATGATGAGTGCTCATGTGCGAAAGTAAATGAAGTATTTTATTGAAAAGGGTATTTTCATATATAAATCCTACAAGGTATTTTAAACATTTTAAAACTAGAACTCACTCAGCAATGCTGACTTTTATGCATTTTCAGTTGGCAGGTAATTGTTGCTGAGGATGGTACGCGAGGGAAGCTACTCGACAGGGCAAGACTAGCATCCATTCATCTTGATTGATATTGTTGTTTTGTAATGCAATGAATTGTAACTCAAGAAAACAATGATGTATTGCTTAACAACGTTAATTATTAATAGAATGAATGGTTTTTTATTAACTTAACTCCGCTGCAATATTTTATGAATTGTGTGTTGTTTAATGTTTTTATGCTATGATTGACCAACTGTGAGGTCTCCGGGAACGGGGACTTACAAGTTGGTATCAGAGCCAAAGTTTAAGAGAAATAGGTAAATATTTTCAAATCCTAAACTTAAACTGAGAATGGGACGAATGAAGGGATGCCAGCCCGAGTAGCTACGTGCCATCAGGTAATTCTTTTCTTAATGTTAACCGGTATTATGTGCGTGTACTATTTGATTTATGTGCTTTTAGTAGATTTGAATACTGATGTAGTCAGGATAGGAAATGCTTGGGGGATGAAGAGTAAAGTAAGTGGCTAATCACAACTGGCCACTGTAATTAGGGACTTAATATACTTGACATAAACTGAGCTATTACCTTGAATGACCGTGTTGGTGTTTGAATCTTATAGTGCTAGAGGATGGCTGGAGGTAGATCATCTAAGGCTTCTAGAGGTGGAGCACGGGGTGGTCGTGCTGGTTGACCACGGGCCGCAAAGAACAAGACGAGAACTGCAGAGACGGCTCTTGGTGAGCCTGGGCTTCATCACCTAGAGGGCAGTGATGAGAGTGCCAATCTGAGGGCCTTAGTGAAAGAGGCAGTGGTGGAGGAGGTTCACCAAGTCATGCAGACTATCCTACCGTCTGTCGTGACTGAGGTGATCCGGGCCGTAAGGGAGGATGAGAGGAAAGAAAAAGAGGAAGAGGGAAGGGCTGCTGCTGGGAGAAGGGAGAATGAGGAGGATCATGATGATGAAGAGGAGATGAATGCTGAAAGGGGAGCCTCTAGTGATGAAGAGGGTGTAGAGGTGCGGGAAACCGCGACGGGATGCAGTTACGGGGCATTCCAACGGTGTAAACCCCCTACTTTTGACGGCAATGGTAACGCTGCTACTGCCCACCGCTGGGTTAGAGAGATGGAGGTAGTGTTGGATATTAGTGAGTGCAGGGAGGATTAGAAGGAAAAATTCGCCACTCACTCATTCGTTGACTCAGCTTTGTGTTGGTGGGACAATATTGTCCAAGCCTAGGGCAGCAGGGCCAACGGGAGGATGAGATGGGTAGATTTGAAGAAGTTGGTTGTTGAGGAATTCTGTCCTCACAGGGATCAAGTGTCACCGGTGTCAAGGAAGATTAAGAGGTATGTGCAAGGATTGCCGGATGATATCCGCAGGCATATGATTGTTTCCCGACCAAGCACTTTTAGGTCGACAGTGGATCTGGCTGGGAGGCTTTACGATAAGAGAGAGGTGTCGGTGGTTGAGGTGAAGAAGATAGGTGGTGGTGACAAGAACTGGAATAGGAAGAGGTTTTGGGCATGGTGGTTTCACCCCAAACAACAAGAGGATAAAAATGGATGACCGAAGAGTGGGGCCATGAAGATCAGGGATGAAGAGGTGTGGCAAATGTGGGAAGGAGCACACTGGTGAGTGCAAATGGGGATCGAATGTATGCTTCAAGTATGGGAAGTTTGGCCACGTGGCAAAGGTATGTGGGGCTATGAAGTGTTATAATTGTGGTGAGGATGGTCATCTAAGCCGAGACTTTAAGAAGCCAAGGGTCGAGAGTTCCGGGGTGAAGAAGAGGACAGAGAGTGAAGGGCAGAGGGCAAGCGCTAAAGCATTTACAATGACCCGAGAGGTGGCCAGGGTGGATCCCGATATCATGCCGGGTATGTTTTTAGTAAACCAAACTTGTGCCTCTGTATTGTTTGATTCTGGTTCTAGTAGGAGTTTCATTTCTGCTGCTTTCTGTGCTAAGCTGCCTGTTAGTAGTAGAAGAATTGATGAGCCATTTGATGTAGAAACTGCTATTGGTAAGTCTACTAGAATTTCTGATATGATTGAGGATTTTGGCATAGAGTTAGAAGGCCATAGGTTCTCTGCTAAAATATTTTTGATGCCCCTAGGCGGATTTGATGTAGTTCTGGGGATGGATTGGTTAGCATCCTATGAGGCAAACATCGTGTGTCGCAAAAAGATGATTCGACTGACAGCGCCCGATGGATGTTCGGTAACGATTTACGGTGACCGAGTTACTACAGTTTCGAAGGTGATTTCTATGGTGGTGGCAGAGAAGTGCATGAAACGCGGATATAGTGCCTACCTGGCTTATGTGAAGGATGTGGACGCATCAGTACCACAATTGTCCGACATACCAGTTGTGTGTGATTTTCCAGACGTGTTCCCGGAAGATTTACCAGGCGTGCCATCGGACCGTGAGATCGAGTTTCAGATTGATTTGATACCCGGTGCTCAACCCGTTGCCAAGGCACCGTATCGATTACCTCCAACCGAGATGAAGGAGCTAATGGTTCAACTGCAGGAGTTATTGGACAAGGGTTTCAGTCGACCGAGTATCTCTCCTTGGAGTGCTCTGGTCCTGTTTGTCAAGAAGAAAGACGGTAGTATGAGGATGTGCATAGACTACCGGGAGTTAAACAAGTTGACAATGAAGAATCGATATCCCTTACCAAGAATAGATGACTTATTTGACCAGCTCCAAGGTGCCAGCTGGTTCTCACGAATAGATCTTCGATGTGGTTACCATCAGTTGAAGGTTAAGGAGCAAGACATTCCTAAGACAGCTTTTCGCATGCATTATGGACACTACGAGTTCCTCGTTATGTCTTTCGGTCTGACTAACGCGCCAGTTGCCTTTATGGATTTGATGAATCGAGTGTGTCGGCCGATGTTAGATAAATCAGTGATTGTGTTTATTGATGATATCCTAATTAATTCAAATAGCAAGAAGAACATGCCGGCCACATATTTGAAGTACTGGAGACGCTTAGCAGGGAGAAGCTTTATGCGAAATTCTCTTAGTGTGATTTTTGGTTACGTGAGGTTCAATTTTTGGGTCACATGGTGAATTCTGAAGGAATTATGGTGGACCCGGCGAAGGTTGAGGCGGTGATGCAGTGGAAGTCTCCAAAGACGCCATCAGAGATTCAAAGTTTCTTGGGATTGGCGGGCTACTACAGAAGGTTCATTCAAAACTTTTCCAAGATAGCCTCACCTTTGACTAAATTGACTCGCAAGGAGGTGAAGTTTGTTTGGGGACGAGAACAAGAGGATGCTTTTGAGGAGTTAAAGGCAAGATTAACTCAAGCTCCTGTTTTGACATTACCCGAAGGGAGTGAAGACTTAGTGGTGTATTCGGATGCCTCCTATTCGGGACTGGGTTGTGTGTTAATGCAATGTGGGAGAGTAATAGCCTACGCGTCCCGACAGTTGAAAATCACGAGGTCAATTATCCCAAGCATGATTTGGAGCTCGCAGATGTGGTCTTCGCCTTAAAGATTTGGAGGCATTACCTGTACGGGGTGAAATGCACAATCTTCAAGGATCACAAGAGCCTAAAGTATTTCTTTGAGCAGAAAGATCTAAACATGAGGTAGAGGAGGTGGTTAGAGCTGATTAAGGATTATGATTATGAAATCCACTACCATCCGGGTAAAGCCAATGTAGTGGCTGATGCCCTCAGTCGAAAGGGAGGCCCGAGCCAATCCTGGTGAAAGCTTACCAATTTGTGATAACCTCAGACGTGATGACACAGATCAAAGAATTTCAGGATGAGGCATTGAAAGAAGATTGCCTTAACTTTGAAAGGATGAGAGGTCTAGTCACGAAGTTGGGAGAAAATACCCACGGAGTTAGAACCCGCTTCGGGCTGATGTGGATTCCCCACTACGGTGATCTACGAGGACGAATTATGGACGAAGCTCATAAGACTCGATATTCCATTCATCTCGGTGCCACTAAGATGTATCAAGATATGAAGAAAGACTATTGGTGGCCAGGTATGAAACGTGATGTGGCGAAGCATGTGAGTAAGTGCCTTACTTGCTTACAAGTGAAGGCAGAGCATCAAAAGCCATACGGGAAGATCCAACCATTGGATATACCCGAGTGGAAGTGGGAGCACATCACCATGGATTTCATCACGAAGTTGCCACGTACGGCAAGGGGGTATGATGCAATTTGGGTAATAGTTGATCGTTTAACAAAGAGTGCTCACTTTTACCGATCCGCGAGATGTATTCATCCGAGAGGTTGGCGGATCTGTTCATCAAAGAGATTGTAGCTCGTCATGGTGTGTCGGTGTCTATCGTGTCAGACCGTGACACTCGGTTCACATCAAATTTTTGGAAGAGATTCCATGATACGATGGGACGATGCTACACATCAGTATGGCTTACCATCCCTAGACAGATGGTCAGTCTGAAAGGACAGTTCAAACGCTTGAGGACATGCTCTGAGCATGTGTGATCGACTTCGGAGGAAGTTAGGATGATCATTACCGTTGGCAGAGTTCTCATACAACAACAGCTATCATGCCAGCATTGGCATGCCACCTTACGAGATGCTATATGGTAGGAGATGTAGAACGCCCGTGTGTTGGGGAGACATTGGGCAGAAAGAGTTGGGAAGCGTGGAGGTAATCGAGGCTAAGACTGAGAAGCTAGAAAAGATCAAAGCCTTTATGAAGACAGCCAAGGATAGACATAAGTCGTATGCCGATAAGAGGTGTAGACCGATTGAGTTTAACGTGGGTGATAAAGTCATGTTAAAGGTCTTGCCCTGGAAGGGGATCACCTGGTTCTGGAAGAGGTGCAAGTTGAGTCCGAGATTCATAGGGCCTTTCCAAATCGTTGCACGAGTAGGGGAGGTGGCCTATCAACTAGAATTGCCTGATGAGTTAAGTGGAATTCATCCGACATTCCATGTATCTCATCTGAGAAAGTGCTTAGCCGATGAAGACATGATTATACCACTGGAAGATATTAAAGTGGATGAACGGCTTAATTATATAGAGCAACCAGTGGCAATCATCGACCGGAAGGAGAAGAGACTGAGAAATAAAATGGTTCCACTCATACGTGTGTAGTGGAAACATTGGAAGGGTTCGGAGTCTACGTGGGAGACTGAAGATGAAATGAGACAGCATTACCCACAGTTATTCGAAGAGTGATAGGTTTCGAGGACGAAACCTTTTTAAGGGGGTAGACTTGTAACACCTGAAACTTCGGTCAAATAAAAAGAATAATAGTATCAAGAAGAAAGCAAAAAGAAGCCAAAGATGAGGGGTTTTTGTGTAAACGTACACAAAAGTCAAAAAGTGTACTTTATATGGGCATGGTCGCCCATATCTTCCTACTACTGCTGTGTTCAACTGAAAAAGAAGAAGAAGCTGAAATCGAAGTTCTCTCGGTTCTAGAGAGATTGAGGTTGTTTTTGATCTTGGTATGTATCTCTATGCATAATTGGCTCAGTTTATGTCGGGTTTTGACCATGAAACCGATTTATATGTGTTTATGTGTTTCGTTGTTTGTTTTTTTTGTTATAGGCGTTTGAACTCTTGTGCACATGAGTTTGGAGAAGTTTTGCTTGTTTGTTGCACTAGGTGAGTTCTAGACCCCGGTTTTTATGTGTTTTAAACTTCTTGGGGCTGAAAATGCATGTTTAAAAGGTTTTGCAGCTGTTTTATGCTTTGCCGTATGTATATGGGTGATTATGTTTGTGCTTCATGGTGGTTTATGTGCTTTTAATGCTTAGGATGTTGAGTATAAGCTTCGAACAGGTGGATAAGCATGATTGGTTAGGAATTGTTGGTGTTTTCATGGTTGTATGCCTACTCTAGATGTTAAGCATGTTAGATCTATGATAAGATGTGTTAGATTGAGGATTGGGGACTGAATAATTGCATAAGTGCATTTGCAGGTCAGTTAGTTCATCCACATTTAAGAGCTGAACATACACTTAAAGTACTTTGCTCATGCACATTTGTTGGATGTTCATCCACATTTGTAGTTGCTTATGCGCCCAAGTGTTCTTCCGCATTTCTTTTGTTCATGCGCATTTGCTACAATGTTCATGCGCATTTGTTTTAGTCACTCGCATTTGTTCTACCAACATTTAGTTAGACACTTGGAATAATCTCTAGACTTCCATCCCACATTAGTTATTGTTCATCCACATTAGTATTTGTTTGTCCGTATTAGTATTTGTTCATCCGCATTAGTTATTGCTTATCCGCATTTGTCTATGGACTTAGAATTTTTCCTAAGCTTGGGAAGTAGAATGTAACGGGTAAGTTCTGGAATGTTTTGCTGTTGTCTGTTGTGGTTATGCATGTTGTGGGATATTATTGATGCTTTATACTATGTATAATGTGACTTTACGTGGTGTGTTTATATTCGTATGCGTAAAGTATTATCGTAAAGAAAGTGAAAGATTAATGTTAATAAAGAAGAGGAACATAAGAAAAGTATGAAAAGTCTTGCAAGCAATGAAATGAGGTGCACGACCATGTTCTCGTTATAGACTCGGATGGAGTGCAATCATTGAGATTGACTCGAAGGGGGTCTGATCCTTGAGATCTATATGAAAGATGTCGTGATGCTCGCCCCGGTACTGTGTCGGTTTTCGGGCATGAGTCGGGGGTGTTGCAAACAGAGACGGGGTCCTTGTCGCGTACCCCGACACAGTATCAGTCTTCGGACATGAGTCGGGGGTATTGCAGGAGACAGGATCCAGATAGAAAGTGAAAGATAATGAAAATGTATGAAATGAACGAATACGTGAGTTAATGAAAGATAATTAAGTTTATACCTTGATGTATGTATGATGAGTGCTCACGTGCGAAAGTAAAGGAAGTATTTTATTGAAAAGGGTATTTTCATATATAAATCCTACAAGGCATTTTAAACGTTTTAAAACTAGAACTCACTCAGCAACGCTGACTTTTATGCATTTTTAGTTGGCAGGTAATTGTTGCTGAGGATGGCACGCGAGGGAATCTACTAGGCAGGGTAAGCTAGCATCCATTCATCTTTAATGATATTGTTGTTTTGTAATGCAACGAAACAGGGTCTTTTGTAATTCAAGAAAACAATGATGTATTGCTTAACAATGTTAATTATTAATAGAATGAATGGTTTTTATTAACTTAATTCCGATGCAATATTTTATGAAATGTGTGTTGTTTAATGTTTTTATGCTATGATTGACCAACTGTGAGGTCTCCGGGAACGGGGCCTTACACCTCCTCTCCTCCTTCTCTTTCTTTTCATCCTCCCTCACAGCACGAATAACCTCGATCACCACAGACGGTAGGATCGTCTGCATGACCTGATGAACTTCCTCCACAACTGCCTCCTTCACAGAGGCTCTCAAATTAGCACTCTCATCACCGCCTTCCTGGTGATAAAGGTCGGGCTCTGCAGGAGCCGTCTCAGTAGCCTTAGCCTTGTTCTTGGTGACATGTGGCCTAGCACCATGACAACCCTGCACACCTCCTCGAGAAGCCTTCGAAGATCTATCACCCACCATCCTCTAAACACTATAAGATTCAAACACCAACACGGTCATTCAAGGTAATAGCTCAGATTATGTCAAGTATAGTAAGTCCCTAATTACAGTGGCCAGTTATGATTAGCCACTTACTTTACTCTTCATCCCCCAAGCATTGCCTATCCTGACTACATTAGTATCCAAATCTACTAAGAGCACATAAATCAGATAGCATACGCACATAATACCGGTTAACTTAAAGAAAGTAAATTACCTGATGGCACGTAGCTACTTGGGCTGGCATCCCTCCATTCGGTCCCATTCTCAGTTTAAGTTTAGGTTTTGAAAATATTTACCCATTTCTCTTAAACTTTGGCTCTGATACCAACTTGTAAGGCCCCGTTCCCGGGAACCCCATAGTTGGTCAACCATAACCTCATTTACATCAAAACATATTAAGATTTATTAAGTAACTAAAATATTGCAGTGGAATAATTCATCAAAAACCATTTCATGCTTTAATAAACACATTTGCCAAGTAATACATCGTTGTTTACAAGATTACAAAATATCACTTAATTGTATTACAAAACAACATCATTATTATTGCGTGAGATGGATGCCAGTCTTGCCCGCCAAGTAGCTTCGCCCTCGTGCCATCCTCAGCAATAAGTTACCTGCCAACTAAAAATGCATAAAAGTCAACATCGCTGAGTGAGTTCTAGTTTTATATAATAAAATACTTTACCTTTAGTAAAAACCTTTCCTTTACTTTCGTTCGTGATCACATAACATACATACATATTGATAATATCATTATTATCTTTCAACATTCTTTTCATTCATTTCGTACTTTCATCATTATCTTTCACTTTCATCTAGACCAATGTCATATGCTATACCCCAAACATTATGCACGAAGCTGGTACTGGGCCAAAGTCTATGAATAGACCCCTAACATTATGCACGAAGCTGACTCCAGTACCGGGGCAAGCGTCAAGGGTCCCGTTTCGTACATATTGGTCACTCACAAGGATTGACCCCTATGTGCATCCTCATGGGTTAGCTAAACCGCACATAGTTGAGCTAACAATGTAACACCCAGCCTCTCACACCACCAATATTGTCCACTTTGCCCACGAGGAGCTCACGAATTTGCTTTTGGTTGCCCGGGTGAAAACTTCCCAGGGAGGTCACCCATCCCTAGATTGCTGCCATCTAAGCACGCTTAACTATGGAGTTCTCCTCTCATCCATAACCAATACGCCCAAAACGCGTTGATGATATTAGAGGCAAGGCATTCCTTATGAACCAGGAATCTCTTTTGTCCACGGCTGATGTGGGGTTCGTCTTGGGTGTTATAAACCCCCCCCCTTTTGGACTCATCGTCCTCAATGAGGTTTGCCCCACCATCCCATCTATGGATGTGGGATTTGCCTAAGGTGTCCCTCTGAACACCCCCGGGGACTCACCATCATTGATGAGGTTTGCCCCACCATCCCGAACGGCACAGGAGTGGCTCTGATACCATTCAGTAACACCCGGCCTCTCACACCACCAATATTGTCTGCTTTCTGTAACACCTCGCCTCTCGCACTACCAATATTGTCCACTTTGCCCACGAGGAGCTCACGGATTTGCTTTTGATTGCCCGGGTGTAAACTTCCCAGGGAGGTCACCCATCCCTGGATTGCTACCACCTAAGCATGCTTAACTGTGGATTTCTCCTCTCATCCATAGCCAATACGCCCAAAACACGTTGATGATATTAGAGGCAAGACATTCCTTATGAACTAGGAATCTCTCCTGTCCACAGCCGACGTGGGATTCGCCTAGGGTGTTATAAACAACCCCTCAATGAGTTGTGAATCTCCTTTCAGTTGCTTGCAAGACTTTACATTCTTTCATTAGGTTCCACTTCGTTAATAATGTCTTTCATTTTTATAATATAATACTTTCTGTATAAGAGCATTAACACACCACGTAAAGTCATGTAATAATACGTAATAAGGAACATCAATAACAGACCACAACATGCATAACATGAACAAACATAACCCACCAAAACATTCTAGAGCTTAATCATTACTTTCCATTTTTCCCAAAATTTTAGAAAAATTCTAAGGCAACTTAGGCGCATTAGCACTATGTAGGCGCATGGGCACTATGCAGGCGTATGGATACTCAGGCACATGAGAACACTTGGCGCATGGGGAAAAACTCAGGCTCATGAGTACTATGCAGGCGCATGAGTACTTGGGCGCATGGGAGACTTAGGCGCATGAGCAACACTTGGGCATATGGGAAAAAACTTAGGCGCATGGGAACTATGAAGGCGCATGAGTACTTGGGCGCATGGGAAACTTAGGCGCATGAGCAACACTTAGGCGTATGGGTAGTTACTTAGGCGCATGGGCACTATACCAGTTCTAACTTATGCAAATTTTCAGTCCTCGATCATCATCATCATCATTACATAATCCTAGCCCAAATCTAGCACACTAAGCTCGTTAAACACGCATACAACCACATAATTCAGTCAAGCATTCACAAACACACACACCCACATAAAACAGAGGGTAATACATACGGTTACATACTAAAAGTTGCAAAATAATAGTTTACATGCATTTCCAGCCCCAAAACAAGTTTAAAAACAGAAAATTCGGGGTTCTAGAACTCACCTACAGCAGCCTTCGAGTAAAACTCCTCCAAACTCGAGAGCACTTAGAGTTCAAACACCTAAACACACCAAAAGCACCCAACCGAACGTAGAAAAACACATAAGACTCGGTCTACAAGCTGAAAACCCAGTTGCAACCCAACAAAACACACAAAATCTTACCTTATAGATGATCTTCTTCTTCTTCTCTCTAGAAAACCAATGGAAGTCTGCTTTTCTTCTTTCATGCTGTCGAAGGCAGTTGGTGAGCAGAAGTGTGGGCGACCATACCCACTTTTTAAACATAATTATATTAAAGTTTGCCTCTTGCGCAACTTTAACCCCTCAACTTGGGTTATTTCACCTTTCTTTCTTTATACTTATCTTTTATTTTCTTTTTCTCTTCTTTCTCTTTTTTTTATAAAATATCCGGGTGTTACACAACACGAACTACAATTTGACGGAACCTAAACATCCCAAAAATTTCAATTACCCAACCTATGAGTTCGAATCCATTGAACCCATAAAGACGCCTAGTTTGAAAGAATACTCCATATATGAGAAACCATTAACGCCTTGTTCATATCACTTATTCGTCTAGATCTATATGTATTTAATGTTTTTGTATACGTAGTTCATTTAACATGTATTATGTTAAGCTTTCAGGAATACTTGTATGCACGAATCCGTACTTGCATAATTTCAAGGGAAATACGTTAGTTGGTCGTGTGAGCTTGATTTAAATTCTTATTCATTGATCACATATTGAGTTACATCTTTGACATTTGATTACTTTCATTCTGCCATTCTAATTTGATTCTCCATTCCTATTGAGTGAATACAAGTAGTCTCTTGGTCCTTTGCAACTTCTATGGTTGCCTTGGCGCTCAATAAAAGAATATAAGGATAGAAAGTTATCGGTTTGATTAATTTTTGTGGATTTTCTAGACAACATGGTTAAAACATGGAGGTCGAGTGTTTTGGATGACTTTGGGAGGGGTGAATCGACTTTAAGGGTGGGTTGAGTGGTCTCGTGTTCGTTTTTGGTTACGGTTTAAACATAGATAAAAATATCTAATTTGTGGTTTTTCAGTGTGATTTTAGTGATCGTTATGCTTATATTTGATTAAATTAGTTCCAGAGTGTGTTTAGAATGTTCCCGAATCAAAACTCCGTAGGATCGAAGGTTGTTACGGGTAGATAAACCTTTCTATTCGCAATCTATTTCTATTTAATGTTTATGTATACGTAGTTCATTTAACATGTATTATTTTAAGTTTTCATGAATATTTGGATGCACGAATCTGTACTTGCATAATTTCAAGTGAAATACAAGTAGATCTAAGTTAGCTAGTCATGTGAGCTTGATTTAACTTATTATTCATTGATCACACATTGAGTTACATCTTTGACATCTAATAACTTTCGTTCCGTAACTGCAAATTTATTCTTGATTCCTATTGAGTGAATACGAGTAATCGCTTGGTCCTTTTCAACTTCTATGGCTGCCTTTGCGCTCAATAAAGGATTTTGTGGACAGAAAGTTGTCATGTTGATTCATTTTTATGTATTTCTAGGTAAGAGGGTTAAAAGATGGTGGTCAAGTGTTTTGATTGATTTTGGGAGGAGTGAATCGAATTAAAGGTGGGTTGAGTGGTCTCTTGTTTGGTTTTGGTCCCGGTTTAAACAATGGATACATATATCTCATTTGTGATTTTTAGTTTGATTTTAGTGATCATTATGCTTATATTTGATTAAATTTGTTCCGGAGTGTGTTAAGAATGTTCTCGAATCAAAACTCCATAGGATTGAAGGTTATTACGAGAAGATAAACCTTTCCATTCTAGATCTATTTTATGTTTTTGTATACGTAGTTCATTTAACATGTATTATGTTAAGCTTTCGTGAATACTTGTAAGCACGAATTCGTACTTGCATAATTTCAAGTGAAATACAACTAGATCTATGTTAGCTAGTCGTGTTAGTTTGATTTAACTTATTATTCATTGATCACACATTGAGTTACATCTTTGAATTTTGATAACTTTCGTTCCACAACTGTAATTTGATTCTCGATTCTATTGAGTGAATAGGTGTAGTCTTTTGGTCCTTTTCAACTTCTATGGCTGCCTTGGCAGTCAATATAGGATTTTGTGGATAGAAAGTTGTCGTTTTTACTCATTTTTGTGGATTTTCTTGGTAAGAGAGTTAAAAGATGGCGGTCGAGTGTTTTGAATGAGTTTGAGAGGAGTGAATTGACTTCTAGGGTGGGTTGAGTGGTCTCGAGCTTGCTTTTGGTTTCGGTTTAAACAATAGATAAAAGTATTTCATTTGTGATTTTTAGTGTGATTTTAGTGATCGTTATGCTTATATTTGATTAAATTTCTTCCGGGGTATATTCAGAAGGTTCCCAAATCAAAACTCCATAGGATTGAAAAGTTGTTACGGGTAGATAAACCTTTCCTTTCGAGATCTATTACTATTTAATGGTTTTATATTCGTAGTTCATTTAACTTGTATTATTTTAAGTTTTTACGAATACTTGGATGCACGAATCAGTACTTTCATAATTTCAAGTGAAATACAAGTAGATCTAAGTTAGCTAGTCGTGTAAGCTTGATTTAACTTCTTATTCATTGATCACACATTGAGTTACATCTTTCACATCTGATAACTTTCGTTTCACAACTGTAATTTGATTCTCGATTCCTATTGAATACGTGTAGTGTATTGATTATTTTCAACTTCTATGGTGCCTCTACACTCAATAAAGGATTTTGGATAGAAAGTTGTCGTTTTGATTCATTTTTGTGGATTTTCTAGGTAAGAGGGTTAAAAGATGGTGGTCGATTGTTTTGAATGAGTTTGGGAGGAGTGAATCGACTTCAAGGGTGGGTTGAGTGCTCTCGATTTCTCTTTTTGTTTCGGTTTAAACAACATATAAAAGTATTTCATTTGTGATTTTTTAGTGTGATTTTAGTGATCGTTATGCTTACGTTTGGTTAATTTTTTTCCGGAGTGTGTTCAGAAGGTTCCCGAATCAAAACTCCATTGGATTGAAGGTTGTTACGGGTAGATAAACCTTTCCATTCGAGACCTATTTCTATTTAATGTTTTTATATTCGTAGTTGATTTAACATGTATTATTTTAAGTTTTCACGAATACTTGGATGCATGAATTAGTATTTTCATAAACTCAAGTGAAATATAAGTAGATCTAAGTTTGCTAGTCGTGTGAGCTTGATTTAACTTATTATTCATTGATCACACATTGAGTAACATCTTTCACATTTGATAACTTTCATTCGCTACTGTAATTTGATTCTCGATTCGTTTTGAGTGAATACGTGTATTCACTTGATCCTTTTCAACTTCTATGGCTTCCTCTACACTCAATAAAGGATTTTATGGATAGAAAGTTGTCGTTTTGATTCATATTTGTAGGTTTTCTAGGTAAAGGGGTTAAAAGATGGTGGTCGATTGTTTTGAATGAGTTTGGGAGGAGTGAATAGACTTCAAGGGTGGGTTGAGTGGTCTCGAGTTTCCTTTTGGTTTCAGTTTAAACAATTGATAAAAGTATTTCATTTGTGATTTTTTAGTGTGATTTTAGTGATCGTTATACTTATATTTGATTAAATGTGTTTCGAAGTGTGTTCAGAAGGTTCCCGAATGAAAACTCTCTTGGATTGAAGGTTGTTACGGGTAGATAAACCTTTCCATTCGATATCAATTTCTATTTAATGTTTTTGTATACGTAGTTCATTTAACATGTATTATTTTAAGTTTTTATGAATACTTGGATGCACGAATCCGTACTTTCATAATTTAAAGTGAAATACAAGTAGATCTAAGTTAGCTAGTTGTGTGAGCTTGATTTAACTTCTTATTCATTGATCACACATTGAGTTACATCTTTGACATCTGATAACTTTTGTTCTGCAATAGTAATTTGATTCTCGATTCCTATTGAGTGAATACAAGTAGTCTGTTTGTCCGCTTCAACTTTTATGGCAGCCTTGGCGCTTAATAAAATATTTTGTGGATAGAAAGTTGTCATTTTGATTCATTTTTGTGGATTTTCTAAGTAAGAGGGTTAAAAGTTGGTGGTCTAGTGTTTTAAATAAGTTTGGGAGGAGTGAATCGACTTCAAGAGTGGGTTGATTGGTCTCGAGTTCGATTTTGGTTTTGGTATAAACAATAAATAAAAGTGTCTCATTTATGATTTCTTTAGTGTGATTTTAGTGATCGTTATGCTATATATTTGATTAAATTTGTTTCGGAGTGTGTTCAGAAGGTTCCTGAATTAAAACTCCGTTGGATTGAAGGTTGTTACGGGTAGATAAACCTTTCCATTTGAGATCTATATCTATTTAATGTTTTTGTATACGTAGTTCATTTAACATGTATTATTCTAATTTTACACGAATACTTGGATGCACGAATCCGTACTTGCATAATTTAAAGTGAAATACAAGTAGATCTATGTTAGCTAGTCTTGTTAGTTTGATTTAATTTCTTATTCATTGATCGTACACTGAGTTACATCTTTCACATCTGATAACTTTTGTTTCCTAACTGTAATTTGATTCTTGATTCCTATTGAGTGAATACGTGTAGTCTCTTGGTCCGTTTCAACTTCTATGGCTTCCTTGGTACTCAATAAAGGATTTTGTGGATAGAAAGTTGTTGTGTTGATTCATTTTTGTGGATTTTCTAGGTAAGAGGGTTAAAAGATGGTGGTCGAGTGTTTTGAAAGACGTTTGGGAGGAGTGAATCGACTTCAAGGGTGGGTTGACTGGTCTCGAGTTTCCTTTTGGTTTTGGTTTAAAAAATAGATAAAAGTATTTCATTTGTGATTTTTAGTGTGATTTTAGTGATTGTTATGCTTATATTTGATTAAATTTGATCCGGAGTGTGTTCAGATGGTTCCCGAATCAAAACTCCGTTGGATTGAAGGTTGTTATGGGTAGATAAACCTTTCCATTCGAGATCTATTTCTATTTAATGTTTTGTATTCTTAGTTCATTTAACATGTATTATTATAAGTGTAAACGAATATTTGGATGCACGAATACATACTTTCATAATTTGAAGTGAAATACAAGTAGATCTAAGTCAGCTAGTTATGTGAGCTTGATTTAACTTCTTATTCATTGATCACAGATTGAGTTACATCTTTGACTTCTGATAACTTTCATTCCGCAATAGTAATTTGATTCTCGGTTCCTATTGAGTGAATACGTGTAGTCTCTTGGTCTGTTTCAACTTTTATGGCAGCCTTGGCGCTCAATAAAAGATTTTGTGGATAGGCAGTTGTCGTTTTGATTCATTTTGTGGTTTTCTAGGTAAGAGGGTTAAAAGATGGTGGTCTAGTGTTTTAAATGTGTTTGGGAGGAGTGAATAGACTTCAAGGGTGGTTGTTTGGTCTCGAGTTCGATTTTGGTTTTGGTTTAAACAATAGATAAAAGTATTTCATATGTGATTTTTTAGTGTGATTTTAGTGATCGTTATGCTTATATTTGATTAAATTTGTTTCGGAGAGCATTCAGACGGTTCCCGAATTAAAACTTCATTGGATTGAAGGTTGTTACGGGTAGATAAATCTTTCCATTCGAGATCTATTTCTATTTAATGTTTTTGTATACGTAGTTCATTTAACATGTATTATTCTATGTTTTTAGGAATACTTGGGTGCACGAATCCGTACTTGCATAATTTAAAGTGAAATACAACTACATCTATGTTAGCTAGTCGTGTTAGTTTGATTAAACTTCTTATTCATTGATCACACATTGAGTTACATCTTTGACATATTATAACTTTCGCTCCGGAATTGTAATTTTATTCTCGATTCTATTGAGTGAATAGGTGTAGTCTTTTGGTCCTTTTCAACTTCTATGGCTACCTTGGCACTCAATATAGGATTTTGTGGATAGAAAGTTGTCGTTTTTATTCATTTTTGTGGATATTCTTGTTAAGAGAGTTAAAAGATGGCGGTCGAGTGTTTTGAATGAGTTTGGGAGGAGTCAATTGACTTCAAGGGTGGGTTGAGTGGTATCGAGTTCGCTTTTGGTTTTGGTTTAAACAATAGGAAAAAGTATTTCATTTGTGATTTTTAGTGTGATTTTAGTGATCGTTATGCTTATATTTGATTAAATTTCTCCCAAGTATGTTCAGAAGGTTCCCGAATTAAAACTCCATAGGATTGAAAAGTTGTTACGGGTAGATAAACCTTTCCGTTCGAGATCTATTACTATTTAATAGTTTATATTCATAGTTCATTTAACATGTATTATTTTAAGTTTTTATGAATACTTGGTTGCACGAATCAGTACTTTCATAATTTCAAGTGAAATACAACTAGATCTAAGTTAGTTACTCGTGTGAGTTTGATTTAACTTCTTATTCATTGATCAGAATTGAGTTACATCTTTGACATCTGATAACTTTTGTCCCGCAATAGTAATTTGATTCTCGATTCCTATTGAGTGAATACGAGTAGTCTCTTGGTCCTTTTAAACATTTATGGCAGCGTTGGCACTCAATAAAGGATTTTGTGGATAGAAAGTTGTTGTTTTGATTCATTTTTGTGTTTTTTCTAGGTAAGAGGGCTAAAAGATGGTGGTCGACTGTTTTGAATGAGTTTGGGAGGAGTGAATCGACTTTAATGGTAGGTTGAGTGGTCTCGAGTTCGCTTTTGGTTTCGGTTTAAACAATAGATAAAAGTATTTCATTTGTGGTGATTTTGGTGATTGTTATGCTTATATTTGATTAAATTTGTTCCGGAGTGTGTTCAGAAGGTTCCCGAATCAAAAATCCGTTGGATTGAAGGTTGTTATGGGTAGATAACCTTTCGATGCGAGATCTATTTCTATTTAATGTTTTTGTATTTGTAGTTCATTTAACATGTATTATTTTAAGTTTTCATGAATACTTAGATGCTCGAATACGTACTTTCATAATTTCAAGTGAAATACATGTAGATCTAAGTTGGCTAGTTGTGTGAGTTTGATTTTACTTCTTAATCATTGATCACACATTGAGTTACATCTTTCACATCTGATAACTTTCATTTCGCAACTATAATTTGATTCTCGATTCCTATTGAATGAATACGTGTAGTCACTTGGTCCTTTTCAACTTCTATGGGTGTCTTGTCACTCTATAAAGGATTTTTTAGATAGAAAGTTGTCGTTTTGATTCATTTTTGTTTATTTCTAGGTAAGAGTGTTAAAAGATGGTGGTCGAGTGTTTTGAATCAGTTTGGGAGGAGTGAATCGACTTCAAGGGTGGGTTGAGTGGTCTCGAGTTCGCTTTTGGTTTCGGTTTAAACAATAGATAAAAGTATTTCATTTGTGATTTTTTAGTGTTATTTTAGTGATCGTTATGTTTATATTTAATTAAATTTGTTCTAAAGTATGTTCAGAAGGTTCTAGAATCAAACTCCGTTGGATTGAAGGTTGTAACAGGCAGATAAACCTTTCCATTCGAGATCACTTACTATTTAATGTTTTTGTATTCGTAGTTCAATTAACATCTATTATTTTAAGTTTTCACGAATACTTGGATGCACGAATCCGTACTTTCATAATTTAAAGTGAAATACAAGTAGATCTAAGTTAGCTAGTTATGTGAGCTTGATTTAACTTCTTATTCATTGATCACACATTGAGTTACATCTTTCACATCTGATAACTTTTGTTTCGCAACTGTAATTTGATTCTCGATTCCTATTGAGTGAATACGTATAGTCTGTTGGTCCTTTTCAACTTCTATGGCTGCCTTGGCACTCTATAAAGGATTTTTGGGATAGAAAGTTGTCATTTTGACTCGTTTTTATGGATTTTCTAGGTAAGAGGGTTAAAAGATGGTGGTCGAGTGTTTTGAATGAGTTTGGGAGGAGTGAGTCGACTTGAAGGGTGGGTTGAGTGGTCTCGAGTTCACTTTTGGTTTCGGTTTTAACAATAGATAAAAGTATTTCATTTGTGATTTTTTAGCGCGATTTTTGTGATTGGTACGATTATATTAGATTAAATTTGTTCTGGAGTGTGCTCAGAAGGTTCTCGAATCAAAACTCTGTTGGATTGAAGGTTGTTACGGGTAGATAAATGTGACATCCGTAATTTTCCATTACCAAACTCCGTTAGTTCCGTTAAGTCTTGCATACACGTGTCGGGAGCACACACTAGTTGTCGTTGAACGTTGGTGACTTAATAATAATTATAATGATAAACTAATTATAATTTAACTGATTACGTGATTATCAAGTTTGTGCTTATGTGTTTACGTGATATAAATGCTAGTTGTGAATTTTATCGCGTAACGTGGAAACGTGTGTGTTTAATTTGTATGTTTTGTATCTAGTAAGGATAATAGATATGATTATTATTGTTGGTTAATAATGTTTGTAGTATTAAGTTAAAACCTTTTAGAAAGTATTTAAAAGTCTAGTTTTTATAAAATACAAATTATGAGGGTTAAAGGTAAATAACACAAATTAATTAAACAAAAATCAAAATCCCAACCCTAAACTCCCACCCTTGGCCGCGACCCCTTTCTCTCTCTCCTCCCTTGCGATTTCGGCCAAGAACACCCACAAAGCATCAGTTTTGGGTCGAGTTCAAGCTCCACAACACATTGGAACATCGATTCTTGTTTCCTTTCGCGAATTAAAGGTTAGTTTTGGGTGTTTTCATGCATTATTGATGTTAGCCGAAACCCTAATTTGAAATTAATGATGTTGAGGTCGATTCTTGATTATTTGGTGATGTTAATATGTTAGTTGGATTGTATATATGAATGTCCAGCTAAACCTACCACAACATCAACATCAAACCTACCAAGTGTAACAGGAATCAGATTCATATCGAATGAATGTCCAGCTAAACCTAGTTTACATCAGCTATATACCTGGGTAGCCGCTATGGTTCTACCATCAGCTATCTCTATGGTAAATTCAAAACTTAAGTCAATAGACACTACCCCTAGCAGATTACTAAACTTATTGGATACGTAGCTTCTATCAACACCCGAATCAAAAAAATACTAAGGCGAAACGACCATTTTTGTCAGTTTTCCTTCTGCTTGAGCCTTGAATAGTTTCCATTGAAATACATGGATTGTCCACACTCATAACCTCTCTTTGTGCTTCTTGTGGCAGTGGTGACTTGGCCAGAATGTTCACATGACGTTTCTTAATGGCATGACCGAATTTCCTACAGCGCTCACAGATGTTCTTATTGCATGGCCCGTTGCGATGCTAGATGCACTTGTTGCAAGCAAAACACAGAGAGGTAACAGATGGAGTCATCATAACACCTTGCCAATCGATCATACGCCAAATTTATTTAACCAAGAAAATCCAATTTGAATCCACCATTGGGAATGTAACATACGCTAAAACATGATAAATACCAAATGAAATGAATGCTAGAATGTTTAATCTACCAAGACTCTAAGTCTTAAGGTCAATCCAATGATTAGAAAATACATGAGCAGAGTATCATCACTCCTTACTACTTTTCGAGGACCACGCCTGTTGTAGATAGATAGTATTGCACGATCACTGAAATGCTAGAAAGAGCAACGTCTTATAGAGACTAGGACTAATGCCATAATATGGATCTCATTAAGGTTTGAGGTAGATGAGAACTTTCATACGAGTAGAAATGAAGGATTGTTTCCATATCAATAGTGAAGTTTTATGAGAATCGAGACTCTCATGTTCCAAAGTATCAAAATGAAAATTTGTAGTGCCTATGACCGTTATCACCTGACAGAGTTCGCCAGACTTCTCATGCACGACAAATTACAATTACGTGTGCACCCGTAATGGTAGTTTGCTTTGCATGGTCACCCATGGTTCCTCCTATCTGAGCTAACATACCTTATCAAGTATAGAGTGTTATCAATGATAGAAGTATCAAAGATATTGTCATTAAACCAAAGGTCAATTAACCATGTTGTACGAAGGAATCAGTAAGGAAAATATTAACTTGGGCAAGAAACCATCGACGTACTCAGGTTAGATGTGTAAGATAGTATTATAATAAGGAAACCCTGATAAGTTGTCTCCCATGTCTATGATAACCGCCAGTGCAGCTATTTCCTGTTCCACAGGGCAGGGAAGAGAAGTGGTAAGGTAGGTAAAGAAAGTATGGCAGAACTCTTGTTTGAGAAAGCATTCAACAAGAGGCAGAACATGCTCCCGATGAACCATCCAAGTTAGGTACCAATGGTATTGTATCCGATTTCAAAGGTATGATGTAAAAGGTATAGTAATCATTAATCGTATTAACCTTCTCGTGACTCACAGTAACTCGAGTCACCTGCTATAAGGACAGGCGGTAACAACGGGGAATCAGGACGAACTGGCCTTTTCCTTTAGACTTAGCATAAGAAGATGAAGACACCATCCCTGTAGTCGAACGCTCACAAGAATATGCCAAAGCACAATCGATTTACCTCGAGTTTTGGCAATCTTTACACCAAGCTTTGGGTACTCGTTTAGACATGAGTACTGTCACTACCTCAATTTCCATAAACAAACGACACACTAGTTACAAAGCATAATTGTTCATTATCGTTAGGGTTTCCCAAAATCAGCGTTTAAATGCGTAAACATAAGAGTAATTACGGAAGCATAATATTTGTAAATCAAATGGCGTAGACCACGTACAAATCAAATAAAATATAGTTCATAGAAAATGTAAATGTTTTCATTTACCCAACAGAAATGCAACGTGTGATGATCCTAAATCATGCGCACTTTAACAACCTGAAAGAAACATGCTAAAGTGTCAACACAGGGTTGGTGAGTTCACATGGTTTTGATAAACAGTAATATAATCGAAAGCAGAACCATAACCAAGTAATATCAGTAGATAGCTAGTCTACATAACAAGTTACATAGTGTATGAATTCGCAACCGAAGTTGGCAATGTAAATTAATGCCTCGGCTGTGGCTATCAGACCACATCACATAAATTAGGTCAATTAAACCCCGTTTGACGTGCAGTCATGCTAGCACGACTAGCCGTGTGGGGTTTGTCAAACCCAGTAGATCTACTCAGAATTACCTCGCTAAAGTACATAAATTAACAGTTCGAAAGTGAGGACTTAAATTGGTACACACTAGTAACATGTGATAATACAGTAATACTGATCAACTGAAGAACATTTTGAAAAGAACATGTTTCTCTCCCCAAAAGGATTATAAGAAAGTGGGGCCGTAACTCACCTCATAAGCACAGCAAATCAGGTAATGTAAGCATAAAGGATAGGTTTCCAAATAACCTGGATTCATTTAATAAATAATTAACATTAATTATAAAGATTAACATGAGTTGTACGGTTTCGCTTTTCATGACTTGTTACGGTGTGGCAATCGAGTGTTCCCCATTCACTAGCAGACCCCCAAACACAACCCACGCAAGCATAACGCAATGCCTATTCACTTCAAATACATAAAACCCATTATCATGTATAAAAGACCTTTTTATACACTTCAATCATATGGCCCTTTTATAAAACCGTCATGAACTGGTACGACCCAAACATAACACACACACACACATATATATATTCTATATTATAATATATATAAACATACAAACATATATATATACTCTCACATAATATAATAAATTATATACCCATACTTAATATATTATACATTACACACCCCATACCATTTGTTAAGCACACACAGAATGCACACACATGCATTCACACAACGCACACATACATGCACACACAATCACACATTCAGCCAAAACCCACCTTCGGCCCAACCCTATCCATCACCCAACAGCACCAAACCACAACCCATGCCTGCGCAACACCCACACAAACACCGGTACGATCAAATACACATATACCACATAAGATTAACACCCACACACATCCAAGGCATATCCATGGTGCACACATACATTCAAAGGTACAGCTAAAGCATACATATACCATGAAGCATTTATACACACAAGCACGAAGACAATACAGTAGAAGCATATACTCACACATCATAAACACACACCCAGAAGCATCAAGAACATCAAACCGCAACCCAATCGAAACTTTGCCAAGAATCGCAACCAAGATGGAACCGCAACGCACCATAACGAATAACGAGAGGGAAAACATACCGTACATGGATCTTGCGGTTTTTCCGGTGAAGAGAACCACCACACGCTTGCTGTCGTGAAGGAGAGGTCGCCGAAGGTGATTGTCATGAGAGAAGGAGTTGCCGTCGAGAGTTAGGCTGCCACGGTTGAGCTTCAGAAGTGGGAAATGGGATGGGGGTTTGGGTGGTTATTAAAAAAATTAGAACTTTGATTATGACAATTCAGTCCCTCAAGTTTCTCATTTGCACAACGAGCCCCAAGTAAAATTTAACTTAATCTAAAATAATTTGATAGTTTACATGGGAAAGTTAAAGTACGAGGGTTGGGATCATGGAGTTAACCCAAAAATACGGGATGTCACAAGTACTGCCTATCATCTGCAAAATAGATGCTCCAAGTGAAAGGACTTTTCAAATGTTGGAAGATCTGCTATAGCATGTGATTGACTTTGGAAGAAATTGGGATACTCATCTACCCTTAGTTGAGTTTTTCCTACACAATAGTATCACAGTAGTATCAAAGGCTGCTGCCCGTTTGAAGCTTTGTGTAGAAGAAAGTGTCGCTCGCCGCTTTGCTGGGCAGGAATTGGGGAGCAGCAACTGACTGGACTTGAGATTTTCCAAGAGATTACAGATAAGATTGTTTAAATCAAAAGAAGTTAGAAGCATCCGCGAGTCGGCAGAAGAGCTATGCAGATAATCGAAGGAACCCATTGAAATTCCAGGTTGGAGACAGAGTCTATCTAATGGTCTCGCTTTGGAAAGGAGTTGTTCGGTTTAGAAAGCAAGCTTAACCCTCGTTATATTACCATTTGAGATTGTGGCACGAGTTGGTTCTGTTGCATATCAACTTAAGCTACCTCGTGAGCTTAGTGGAGTATATGACGTATTCCATGTATCAAATCTAATGAAGTGTCTTGCTGATGAAGCTTTGGTTGTCTGGCCTGAAGAAGTTTGTATCGATGACAAACTGAATTTCACCGAGGACCAGTCAAAATTATGGACTAGAAAATACAAAAACTCAAAAGGAGTTAGGCTAAGCTGTTGAAGGTTAGATGGCTCTAAGCATGTCCCAAGTTCCACTTGGTAATGACAAGACCAGAATAGTGAAATACCCTAACCTCTTTTTCTAGATCAGAATCTGGAGCTACAACTTAAATTTCAGGACGAAATTTTCTAAACGAAGGGAGACTGTGACATCCCGTGTTTCCAGGTTAATATTCGTACGTTAATAAAATGTGATAAAATAATTAAATTCATTATAAGACTTAATTTTCTGATAATTAGGTCATCTAAGGTCTAGCAAGCCCCTTTGTGCATAAATTTTATAATTGGTAATTTTGATAATTACCGGGTCACGTTGCGATAAAACTTTTAATGAGCGATGGTGACAATCTGGTTAATTAAATCTGGTTAATATATGTTGATTTTTATAATTTATTGTATCTTAAGTGAAAATAATTGGTCATGAAAATAATAATTACTATTATTAACCTTGATCACATAAAATTTTGACTTTTTAAATATTGACTTGATGCAATATACAGTTTGTCGCCCGCTGTGTTACACTATGTAAAAATTACTATTTTGACTATTGGTCACTATTATTAAATGTTATGACCCTTGGAAAGCCTCAAATTAATATTTTAATTTTATAGAATTTTCGAGTAAAAACCCGAACGTATAACAAAATTTAACGAGACCGACACCCGCCTTACACCGGGTGGCATCTCACTAGGAGATCCACCACCCATTACTAAATTAATCTATGATTAACTAACATTAATCACACTTAATCATTCCCTATTTAACCAACCTTACAGTCCCACCTTTTTCACACACTCAACGCACTTTTCTCTTACTAAAACACTCTCCTCTCCCCCTCTCTCTACCCCTCGACCGCCCACCATCACCACACCCTCACAATTTTCAAATTTTGATCAGTCAAGCTTGTTTCAAGCAAAAAAAATCTAATTTCAAGGATCGCTTAGTGAGTTTGGTGCAAGAAATTACATAAATCCAACTCAAGGAGAAGAAACCATTCATATTTCTTAAGTTGTTCATCTTTGATAAGATTTGTTTTCTTCAAAAACCTCTTGCAACATGACAAATGATGATTGTTGCAAGTTTTGTTCACCAAAAACTAGATTTTCTTGAATCCAAGATTCCCAACAATGGTTTTTTTATCAAGAAATATGGGTTGTAAAAGGATGTTGATGTGTGTGTGTGCCGTGTGTATGTGTGTATGATGATTTTGTGTTTGATAATCTTTTAACATTTTGTTGATTTCTCTTACATACAAGATTTAAAACTTTGATTTGTGGTTATGAACATCATAAGAAACCCATCTCAAAGGAGTTTATCAATATGATGAAAATGGGTGATACATGAATGTATGTATGCATGATGTTCTTGAGCTCATCTTGCTTTTTGATTTCATAAATGATTAAGATGATCCATGTGATCGTGATCATGATCTGAAATCTTTGGTTTTAAGGGTGCTTGTTGAAATGAAAACTAATAACACAAGATAAAATTTATGATTTGGATTATATATGTACGTATAAAATCATGTATATGTATGTATTCGTTGACACTTTTGTTCTTGATTTGTCCTTGACCTACGAGTTTAGAGATGATTGAAATGATCCATGTATTGGTGATCATGATCTGGAAACTTTGAGATTTTTTATTCACTTTTGATTTAAAGAAAAGTTAAAACAATGGGTGGATGTTAAGCAGATTCTTTAGTTTCGAGAAAAGTCTAATTGATTTCTAATATTATAAAACTGGTTATAGCTACAGCGGTCTACTTTCCTGGCAGGAAAGGAATGATAGGATTTTCAATAATCATTCCCGTCCACCGGATGTTTTGAGTGAATATCTTTTCTACAATTCGTTTCAAGTTGATGGGATAAAGTTCAGAGGGAATCCGCGAGTTTGTGGTGCTCTTGCTAAGTGGAAGATTGAGAGTTCGATCATTTCTGATGATGGAGGCTGATTTATAATTTTCTATTTTCGTTGTCTACCCTTTATGTGATGTAAAGAGTAGGCTAGATTCCTTATTGTTGGTTTGGCCTTGTAGAAGTTTTTCCTAATTATGAACTAGTGTAGAACTCATCTACACTGGTTTGTTTATAATGGTAACCCTTTACCCAAAAAAATCAAGACAAGGATGTTTGTAAATCTGGAGAATAAGTTTAAAACATGTTTAAAATAAGTTATAAGTTAGTAATCTTACTAATATAAAGTTTTGATGATTGGGTTTAATCTCGAAACATTTTACGTTTAAAACAACGTTAAAAACGGTGTTTTGGAAACAAGCATTTCGTACAAGTCCGGTTTTGGACAGAAAATAATATTGTGATTTAAGTTAAAAAATTATGTTTTCAAGTATATAACAATGCATAACAAGCATGGTATTTGGTGATGACTTATACGAGCGAAAAGCCGAAAACTGACAATTTCGGGTTAAAATAATGGACTGTTTTAGAACTGATTTTTAACAAAATTTTCCAATGTTTTTGGTATAAAAGAGTCATTTTGAAACATGTATAATGGTCATAAGGTATATATGAGTTGATGTACGGTTTATGCACGTAAACCGTGCGTTTCGGGTTAAAAATCATTGTATACGGGTGGAATTTGGGTTAATATAATAGAACAATTTTTAATAATAAAACTGCCTACAAATAATTTTATACACTGTTTTACTACTAGAATTAAATTATTTGTTAAAAAGATTAACCAATGTTGATTATGTTAAATAAAGTAATATTATAAAAAGATAATAAAATAAAAATAGTTTTTTTCACAATATATAATCTTATTATTAATCTTAAATATATTATTATTATAATTTATATTTATTCTTTATTTATTTATTTATTTGTTTAATACATACTTAGTAAATTTTTATTTTTGTTTTTATCTATTTTATGTGTTTATTTTGAGTTTATGTATGTGGTTGTCATTTAAGGGTTAAATGGTATTAATAATTAATATTTGCATTAATTGGTCGTATATTTTCTGGGCTTGATTTTCGCTAGACCATCTCATTGTCACATTTTAAGGTGATTTTCACAGCCCCTATTTTTAAATATGTTTCATTTGACTATTTTGGGGGAAAACATGCTATAACGTTTTATATGTGATATGATTTAATTATGGAATAACTGCGTGATCTTTATGATGACCTTGAGTTGTTTTATTATTGTGCATGACTACCCTCTTCCATAATCAATAAGCCTGGGAGGGCCACATGATATATTGGTAGATCTATTGGGTTAGACAACTGCCCCTCGTGATCGGTAGTGCCGGTCGTTTATACGAAGGGAATATATGTTGAAAGGATTTGTGGGAATTTGTGTCTTTGTTTGATTATGGGGCTCTTGGTTGCGATCATAGTCAGTGGACCTAGCTAGTCCTTGAAGATCTAGTGGTTGATTCTGTAACTCCCGCCTCTCACACCACCAATATTATCCGCTTTGCCCATGAGGAGCTCACAGATTTGTTTTTGGTTGCCCAGATGAAAACTTCCCAGGGAGGTCACCCATCCCTGGATTGTTGCCACCTGAGCACATTTAACTGTAGGATTGTCCTCTCATCCACAACCAATACGTCCAAAACGCGTTGGGTGATATTAGAGACCAGACATTACTTATGACCAAGATACTCTCTTGTCCACAACCGATGTGGGAATATGTAAGGTGTCACAATCACCCCCCCCCCTTTGGACTCATCGTCCTCGAAGAGCCCGAGAACTCACCATTCCCGGCGAGGTTTGTCCCACCATCTCGAATGGCACAAGAGTGGTTCGGATACCATTCTTGATAATGTTTGCCCCACCATCCTGAAAGGCACAGGAGTGGCTCTGATATCATTCTGTAACACCCGGCCTCTTACACCACCAATATTGTTCGCTTTGCCCACGAGGAGCTCAGGAATTTGCTTTTGGTTGCCCGGGTGAAAACTTCCCAAGGAGGTCACCCAAGGTGAGTTCTCAGGCTCATCGAGGACGATGAGTCAAAAAGGGGGGGTGATTGTGACACCCTACATAATCCCACATCGGTCGTGGATAAGTGAGATTCCTGGTTTATAAGTAATGTCTGGTCTCTAATATCACCAATGTGTTTTAGGCGTATTGGCTGTGGATGAGAGGAAAACTCCACGGTTAAGCTTGCTCAGGTGACAGCAGCAATCTAGGGATGGGTGACCTTCCTGGGAAGTTTTCACCTGAGCAACTAAAAGCAAATTCGTGAGCTTCTCGTGGGCAAAGCGGACAATATTGGTGGTGTGAGAGGCCGGGTGTTACGGATTCCGGGATAATCATATCATTTTATAAAAGGGAAATTATGATTTTTATATAAACCTATGAACTCACCAGCTTTTTGCTGATAAACTTTTGGGCGTGTTTGCAGGTGATTAAGCATGTATAGGAATGAAAGGGTTTTAACGACAAACTTATCAAATTTGGATGCCAGATTCCGCTGCCGATTAAAATCTTTTGTTAATATTTAAACAATGTTATAACTGTTTGAGTTTTCAATTTAAGACTTCCACTCGTAACGATGTAATAACATTTAATATTTCATTAAGGTGTCCATGATTTGTTTGCTTGATTATTGTTGGAAATAATCCAACTTCCGTTATCTCCATCACACCCTTCCCCTTCCGGTGAGCTTTTAATGACACAACTAACTTAGATCTACTTGTATTTCACTTTAAATTATGCAAGTACGCATTCGTGCATCCAAGTATTCACGAAAGCTTAACATAATACTTGTTAAAAGAACTACGTATACAAAAACATTAAATAGAAATAGATCTCGAATGGAAAGGTTTATCTTCCCGTAACAACTTTCAATCCTATGAAGTCTTGATTCAGAAACCTTCTAAACACACTCCAGAAAAAATTTAATCAAATATAAGCATAACAATCACTAAAATCACACTAAAAATCACAAATTAAATATTTTTATCTATTGTTAACTCGTAACCAAAAGCAAACACGAGACCACTCAACCCAACCTCGAATTTGATTTATTCCTTCCAAACTCGTCCAAAACACTTGACCTCCATCTTTATACCCTCTTGCATAGAAAATCCACAAAAATGAATCAAAACGACAACTTTCTATCCATAGAATCCTTTGTTGAGCGCCAAGGCAACCATAGAAGTTGCAAAGGACCAAGAGACTACTCGTGTTCACTCAATAGGAATCTTGAGTAAAATTACAGTTGAGGAATGAAAGTAATCAGATGTCAAAGGTGTAACTCAATGTGTGATCAATGAATAAGAAGTTAAATCAAGCTCACACGACCAACTAACTTAGATCTACTTGTATTTCACTTTAAATTATGCAAGTATGCATTCGTGCATCCAAGTATTCATAAAAGGTTAACATAATACACGTTAAATGAACTACGTATACAACAACATTAAATAGAAATAGATCTCGAATGGAAAGGTTTATCTTCCCGTAACAACCTTCAATCCTATTGAGTTTTGATTCGGGAAACTTCTAAACATACTCCGGAACTAATTTAATCAAATATAAGCATAACGATCACTAAAATCACACTAGAAAATCACACAAAAATATTTTATTTATTGTTTAAACTGGAACCAAAAGCAAACACAAGACCACTCAATTGAAATCTTGTTTGATCAACCACTCAATTCCATGAATTTCTTGCATAATCCATGCGTAATGAGTTACTATACTTGATCAAACAAGATTTCTATTAACATGTCACCAACGGGTCAAATGGGTCAACTAGGTCAAATGAGTCTTTGTTTTCCAAAACCCTTGGTTCAACGTGTTTATTGAGCACTTAGGGTTATTAAACTTTCTGGTTACACATACATATGTACTCACGAGTGCTAGGTAACCTTTGATGGGTTGTCTTTCCATTCACCGTAGCTTTGTATTATTATGTTCGTTTGCGCACTAGGTGAGTTCATGCCCCAATTTTAAACACTCTCTTTTTGGGGGATATAACATACTCTTTTACTAACGCTTTATTATTATAAGATGTGTATACTGTAACATAGTGTGTTACACCTTGAAAGCCCTCACACTTTTGGATCGTTAATAATGGTAACTAGGTCGAAATCTTGGGTAGTACTACCGGGTCTAACAAGCCCATGCGTGCGACTCAAGGTCAAACGGGTGCAAACAAGCGAACATAGTCAGGTTCCATCGCGAAATCACTATGGTTACGAATATAGACTAGCTATCTATTTCAATGCACTTCTTATGTTTTACAACTGTTACTGCTTATGTTAAACGCAAACTCTTGAACTCACCAACCGTTGTGTTGACTCTTTTAGTATGCTATTCTCAGGTCGAGGTTAGCAGCAGGGCCTAGGAGCACTCACGGGTCAGCATGCATTGCAATAAACATTGTTTTGCATTTGGGATTTAATATACATTTTGTTTTAAATAATGGTTTGGAGCGTGTTTGCGCATTTTACATTTCATTACTTTGGGTTTGGCTTATTTACAAAATGCTTCCACATAGTTTTAAAGTTTCTAAACTTTGGGTTATTTTTAAATGTTTCATATAGTATCGTTCTGAGTAACTAATGACATAGATCCTGGTTTGTTTACACACCTCAAGGTGAAACCCTGCACGTGGAATTTGAGGGTGTGACAGATTGGTATCAGAGCCATTGATTATAGGGAACTAGGGTGCATGCCCTTACTATATACTCATTGGTATACACATCATATACACTGTAGTATGGCATCATCATCATCTTCATCCCTTGTTCGACACGCAGGAAAGGAACCAAGGTTCCTACTATTCCTTCGTCGTCAACGAGTTATGCATCTCGACCCCCTGTTATATCCGATGCGTATCTTACGAGCGAGCCTATGATTGAGCAGGACATGGCTAATCCTGACAATTGGGACTGGTATCATACTACACTGATCAGGATGCTGGAAAAGGAGTGTGTTCTATTTCCGATCCCTACTGTGACTAGAGATTCCATATTATACCTTTACCTTGCACCCTTATAGAGCTATTGCCGTTGTGGTGGCCTCACATTATCGACTGCAACAAAATGTCAAGGCGAAATTTAAAAGGAGCATGACAGTAGAGTGTATGAGGAGATGGAAGACTTGTGGCTCAATATGCAAGGACGTCAGGATGGTCAGACATGAGAGATCCAGGCTCTGCATGGACAGGTTTCTGAGTTGACGGCTACTCTGAATGTGATACACGATCAGCTTTATGAGGCTAATACATGAGCTGGAAAATCAGCTCGAGCCTCAGGAGGCCCCGATGGAGGAGCCTCAAGAGGTACCAGATGAGGTACCCAAGGAGGAAGCAGAAGAAGATCCGGAGGAAGAGCCGGAGGAGGAGCCTGAGGAGGAACCAGGAGAGATGAGGAGGACAATGATGGGTCTGAGGTGATAGACTGATTTTCCTTATTCATCTGACTTGGATTACATGGTGTTTTCCTACCCAACTGAAAAACTAGAAATTTTGACACTGATTAAATATTTTGTGAGTTACTTACAATTTATTTATCCTTGGTTATTATTTTGGTTATAAATGTTGTGGTTAATGAACTTCATTATTTCCTTACTATTTATTATGCTTCGATGAGGTTAATATGTTAGATGTTACTTATTAAAGTGTTTGTGAATGTAAAGTGAAAATAGAAGGATGTGGCAGAGGATGTGGCGTAGGACGCGGTCGTGGTGCGGGCGTAGTCAACATGACCCCAGCTGAACTGGCTGCTTTAATAAATGAGTATGTGCATGCGGTAGTGTCTGCTGTACAAGACGTACAGCCAACAGGTAATAATACAAGTGGCAATAACAAATATGGTAGTTGTTTGTTTAAGCCGTTGAACTAAATGTTCTGGTTTGTTGGCACAGGACCCCCACCCTATACCTATAAAGCCTTTATGGATTTCAATCCCATACCTACAGTGGAACTGAAGGGGCTGTAGGGTTGGTGCGGTGGTTCGAGAAGACTGAGTCAGTTTTCGCGAAATGCCACTACCCGTAGCCGACCAGGTGAAATATGCTACCGTAACCCTTGAGGGCGCAACACTCTCATGTTGGAAGGCCCAGGTTCAGATGCTAGGTCAGGCAATGGCCAATGATTTACCATGGAAAGAATTCAAGGTGATGATGACTAAAGAATATTATGCTTGTTACAAGGTGCAAAAATTGGAAACTAAGCTTTGGCAACTAAAGATGCAAGGGTCTGAGATTGAGGCCTATACCACCAGGTCTCACGAGTTGGCAACCTTATGTGGGGAATGGTGAACCCGATGCACAAAAGGATCGAGCTATATCTACGTGGTTTGGTTCCTGAGATCCAGAGTATGGCGACAACCTCTAACCCCACTACCATACAACAAGCCATCCGGTTAGCTCACAAGCTAACGGACCAGGCGGTGGAGCAAGAAAAGTTACCTAAACGGGGCGCGGTGGTAAGTGAACTCGATAAAAAGCGTAAGTGGGATGGTTCAAGTAGCAAAGGTTCAACATCAAACAACCAACCTCAGCAGCAGCAACAACAGAGGAAATCTGACAATAATCACAACTTCAACCAATCAGCTTCAGCAACCCAAGGACAAGGTGGATACGTGGGGAAGTATCCAGAGTGCAACCGATGCAACTATCATCACACCGGTAGGTGTGACAACTTCAAATGTCAGTGTTGTGGAAAGCTAGGGCACGCAGCAAAAGACTGTCATGGCAAATTGATAAGGAAGCCACAACAAATACAGGAAACACCACAAGGCTGCTTTGAGTGTGAAAAATAAGGGCATTACAAGGGGAACTGCCCTCTATTAAAGAAGAATGACAATACTAATGGAGAAGTGCGCAGAAATAACAACAATAACACAGGCAACGAAGATAACAATGGTGGGAATAGTGGTGGAGCTAAGGGAAGAGCTTTTGTCATTGGCTCAGGTGAGGCTCTAAACTATCCTACTATTGTTACTGGTAAAGTTCCTATTAATGGTCTATATGCTACTGTACTATTGATACTAGAGCCGATAGGAGCTTTATTTCGACTAAGTTCAGTAGTCTTTTAAATGATATGCCTTCTACATTGGAATCCACATATACTGTAGAGTTAGCTGATGGTAAGCAAATTCACATCACGCATATTCACAAAGATTGTAAGATAGAACTGGCCGGACACACTTTTAACATTGACCTTATGCTTGTTACGCTTGGAAGTTTTGATATGGTTGTGGGCGGGCATGGATTGGTTATTCGAGAAGCAGGCAAAGGTAGTATGTCACGAGAAGATCGTATGTATTCCTCTTAAGGTGGTAAATCCTTGCGGTTAAGGGTGAAAAGGGTGGTGCAGTGATAGGCGTCATATCATTTATGAAAGCGTAGAAATTGCTACGCAAAGGTTGTCTAGCCATATTGGCCCTGGTAACCGATAAGCAGCAAGGGCAGAGGAAGATAGAGGATATCCCAGTAGTTCATGATTTCCTAGAGGTGTTTCCAGAGGATCTTCCTGGACTACCACCTCATCATCTGACAAGCCCCACCCGTGCGACTCGAGGTCAAACGGGTGCAATATTGTCCTAAACATAAACATCATCATGACCTGGACCTGGTCAAACAACTCCTTCTAAACATACTCCGAAACTAATTTAATCAACTATAAACATAACGATCACTAAAATCACAATAGAAAATACATATAAAATATTTTTATCTATTTTTTAAACCGTAACCAAAAGCGAACATAAGACCACTCAATCCACCTTCGAAGTCGATTCACTCTTCCAAACTCATCCAAATGCTCGACCTCCATCTTTTAACCCTATTGCTTAGAAAATCCACAAAAAACGAATCAAAACAACAAATTCTAACCATAGAATCCTTTATTGAGCGCCAAGGCAGCCATAGAAGTTGCAAAGGACCAAGTGACTACTCGTATTAACTCAATAGGAATTGAGAATCAAATTACAGTTACGCAATGAAAGTGATCAGATATTAAAGATGTAACTAAATGTGTGATCAATGAATAAGAAGTTAAATCAAGCTCACACAACCAACTAACATAGATCTACTTGTATTTCACTTGAAATTATGCAAGTACAGATTCGTGTGTCTAAGTATTCGCAAAAGCTTAACATAATGCATGTTAAATGAATACTTATACAAAACATTAAATAGATATAGATCTTGTATGGAAAGGTTTATCTTCCCGTAAAAACCTTCAATCCTATGGAGTTTTGATTCGGGAACCTTCTAAACACACTCTGGAACTAGTTTTATCAAATATAAGCATAACGATCACTAAAATCACACTAAAAGTCACAAATGAAATATTTATCTATTGTTTAATCCGGAAGCAAAAGCGATCAGAGACCACTCAACCACCCTTGAATTCTATTCACTCCTCCCAAACTCGTCCAAAACACTTGACCACCATCTTTTAAGCCACTTGCCTAGAAAACCACAAAAATGAATCAAAATGACAAATTTCTATCTACAGAATCCTTTATTGAGCGCCAAGGCAGCCAAAGAAGTTGCAAACGACCAAGAGACTACTTGTATTCACTCAATAGGAATCGAGAATCAAATTACGGTTGCGGAATGAAAGTGATCAGAGGTCAAAGATTTAACTCAATGTGTGATCAATGAATAAGAAGTTAAATCAAGCTTACACGGCCAACTAACTTAGATCTACTTGTATTTTAATTGAAATTATGCAAGTACAGATTCGTGCATCCAAGTATTCACGAAAGCTTAACATAATACATGTTAAATGAAGTAAGTATACAAAAACGTTAAATAGTTTTAGGTCTCGTGCAAGATCGGTTTTGGTTTCACAACACAGGTTTATCTTACAAGCTCATTTAATCTCACTCGATTTTGATGAAGCAGAATCTCTAGCTAAGTTCACAAGTAATATAATAAGTTAACGAAAACAATATGAGCACAAGAATAGTTTTCAAGATACTTGTATATATTACTTCTCTACTCAGTATTACAAGACTCTTACAAGCATATTAATTAAGTTACAATGAGAAATTATATATACTACTATCTACAGCCGGTGTACTTGGATAACAGCTAGAATCTACAACTAGATAAATACTATATTGCTAGAAGTAAAGTATCTAAGATAAAATATTATCCTAGATTAGGTAGTCATGACAGGTCCATTACTTACCTTTTTTCACCAACTAAGAATGATAACTGTACTAACTGATAATGGATGAATAGTGGATTAAAGTATGGTCAACTACATGGGCGTGGGAAAGCGCCATGTAGTATATCAGAGTTTGCAGCGGATGTCAGACAAACCATGCTTATGTCCAATGGTTAATAGTTGGTTCTTCCGAAGCTAAATGGCTTCGGAAGAATAAGTTCTTCCAAGGCCATTTATACTTCGGAAGAATCAACTTCTTCCGAGTCTTCTGCAAGTCTTTAGGACTTTATTCTTAGGAAGACTTTGTCTTTAGGATCTTCTAAGTTGTATACTTCAGAAAGAGAACTACTTAGTCTTGGAAGACTAAGTTCTCACTTCAAAAGTTCTTCAACTTTGAGCTTTGGAAGATCTTTGACTTGTCTTCGGAAGTGTAGCTTTGTCTTCAGAAGACCACTTTAATCGTACATCAAAAAAACTTCTAAGTGTTGTTTTAGGTGCACCAGGCTCATATGATCCACAAACTCCCCCTAGGCTGATGCTACTAAAAATTCACTTCATTCTATTCCTCAATGTCTTTAACACCAGGGAGAGTAGATATTTGTCTGTCTCTTTGTCTTCCCTGATGCAGTGGTGAGGAGCTTGTACAAATCATCCGTAGATAATAAATCCAATCGGTTGCTCTGGATGATGTTGTACCCTTTGTTGCGTCCCTCTGAAGAGAGTTAGTTGATGGGAATAGTAGTCATATTCCATCTAAATATAGGATCCAAAGTTAGACCTTCAACCATCTACAGGAATGTTCTTCCTTTTCTGGTTTCACCTTCTTCTTCTTCCTTTACTCTCTTCTTCAACTCTTTTTCAGTCTTGGCTTTCTTTGTAAGCGCTTCAACATGAAGACTACTCAGATGATTCCTGATGTGAGCAATTATCTGAGAGTTGGAGGGATTAGTGATTGGTCTTTCTGCTAACTCAGCAATGTCAAACCTGCTTGAGTGTAGCAGAGCAGATGTATCAAGTCTGTTCATTTGACCATTCTCTCTTTCCTCTGCAAAGCTGTGTATGGCTTTATCAAACCTCCACTGGACAATTTGGCTTCTTGGATTGAGGGGATTGTTGGCAGCTTGTCCCCTTTTCTTATGTTCAGCAGAGTCACCAGTCTCCTTCTCAGCTTCTTCACTTCTTCATTAAGTGCATCTGAGTTGGTTGCAAGAAGTTGGAGAGCTTGTTCTAGTGTTCCCCTTCGCAGATCAAGGAATGCGTCTCTTATGAGGGAACAAGAAGAGCCATTAATGTATTTTAGCTTTATGGACTCTTCGTCACAAAGAGATGTCGCTTAGGGTTGTGCAGTTGATGAGCTTCCTTTTAATCTCCTTGAACTCTTCTAAGGTTAGGGGTTAGATGGTTTAGAAGATGGTTTGGTTATAGATTGGGTTCTGGGTTGTGTTTGGGTTTAAGGATAAGTAGTGGTGGTGGTTGTTAGGAAGTAGTGGGTGAGGATGTAGGTAAGGCTGATGGTGTGGGTTCAGGGGTGTAAGGCTCAGTGGTTGGTTCAGTTTTGATGGGGAAGGGAAAAGGTGTAGGTGTAGGTTATGGTTTGGGTGTTGGTGTTAGTTTGGGTGTTGGTGTGGGTGCCATCCTCTGAACACTTGGTCTTTGAATTACCTCCTACGTTCTTCCTAAGCGAATGTCAGCCTTGATGTAACTGACATGTCGCTGTAGGGTCTTCTCTAACATAGGACCCACTTGCCTGCCAGTGAAGCCATGGGCTTTGAGATAAGCTTTCATCCATTCTTTATCTCTCATCTTCTTGGCAGCAACAAGTTATGCCTCTTCCTCCTTCTTCTTTTTCTCCCTCAACTTCTCCCATGAGGCATTCTTCTTCTCATAGTTGATTTGATCTTGCTCCTTGTGAAAAAGAAACAAGATCGTATCATAATCATGAGGTGCTATCTCCTTTTGAGAATAGCCTCTGGAGCATAGAAAGGCTATCCTCCCCATCCTCTCCCTTTCCATAGCCTCCTTCTTCCTTTTCCTCTTCTCCTCTTCTATGGCCAACCTTACTGCTTCCTCCTTTTCTTTTTGTAGCAAGGTTGCCTTCTCCAGCTTTACAAGATCATCAAGTGGGAGTAGAAGGGTATCTTCATTGACTACTCCTAGGCTGATAAGCCTGTCTATAACCTCCACTCTCCTCTTATTATTGATACTTTCTTGAGCGGCTACTACTGCTTTGCTGCTAGCAGCCAACAGCTTCCTATTATCAATTTTTCCCTTCTTCTTGTCTTTTTCTAGCCTTTCTTCCTCTAGAAGCTCCTTAGTAGTGAGCTTCCTCTTCCCCTTAGGATTAGAGGAAGATTCAGCCTTTGGAGAGTAAGGCGTAGAGGTTTCAGGTTGGGGAGAATGGGGTTGGACTTATGGTGTTTGAGATAGAGGGGTTGTAAGGAAGTCATCACTGTTTACCTCAGAGGCTAGTTCAAGAATGTCCTCCATGATGAACAGATGATCGAACAAGGAAGATAGCTCAATTATTCCTTCGGTAGCTTGGATTCTGCTTCCGAAGTAATTAGAGTTGCACTACCTGTCTCTTCTAAATCGATTGCTGGGCCATGAGCCTGTATATCCCCTTCGAAGCTAATCTCCAGTTCAATAGAGACCTTAGGTTGACCAACTTCGTCTTTAGAGGTAGGTAGTGCACTCAGCCTTTGTAGCTCTTCAGCTCCAAAGTAGGCAACGACTACATCAGATGAAGCTTGTTCAAGGGAGGAGCTTATTAGAAATGTGGTTAAAAAATTATTGAGGTCGATAAGCATCCTTGGGTCCACTTGAATAGTAATGGGAGTTGGTTGAGGGAAGATGGTTGTAGGGTGTTACAGTGTGGGATAAAAAGAAGATATGGCATCAAAGGAAGTTGTTGTGATAGCAAGACTGGGTTCCACATGTCTTTGTTCCTGTACATTCTCCCCCTTTTTGGTAGCATCATCTTGAGAAGTAGATGAGCTAGAGGAAGAACTTAAAAAACCTAAGTATGTACATGCCTAACAGACTTGTCAATCTGTGTCTCAGCTAATGAGACTTGAGATTTTCAATCTCAAGTTGCTGAGTGGCAGACCTGTCCTCTAAAGTCTTAACTTTAATTCAAGGTTTGAGACTTTAGAAAGCAGGTCTCTGATAATGAGTTTCAGGCTACCCTCATCTTCTTTTGAAGAATCGTTGGGAGATGAAATTACATACCTAGTATGTTCATCATCACCACTAGTATTGGTTTCTTGGCGCCCTGGATACCCTTGCTTAGTGATGTCTCTTTCAGAGGCATCAATTGGCAAGGTTGTCATAGACTCGGTCTCAATGATGTTACCACTGTCCTGAAAGGTTAGTGAAACACTCTCGATAGTGGCAGTTGAGCCTACATGAGTCACCTCCACACCAGTTTGACTCACCTTAGTTAGGTTTAGCTGATGTGGGCTAGACATTAGAAGTTCCCTAGGGCTCAGTTGATCTTAAGAGTGGTATGGTAGATCAACATCATGGCCCGAATAGAATATAAGGTCCTGATCAGGTTGGGTTAATAGGTCAATAAAGGATAGAGAAGTTATATCTAGTGACCCGAGACCTTGGTCAGCACCTAATGGCTCCTTTGCAATAGCAGTTGAGCCAATGATGTGGCTGTCTCTCTTTGGCTGCTCAAGGGAGTGTTGAGACTCACCCTGAGGGCTAATGGCTTGGGTTGTGGGCTCATTAGGTTGAGACTGAGGAGACTCAACACTGATATTGAGGTCAATGGTGGAGGATGGTGGGACCTCTGGCTGAGTGGGACCTTGAGTTCCATTCTAGCCTTTTTGGTTTGAACCAAGGGGACCTGATCAAGCAGAATAGATTGATCAGGGGTTCGTTTGGGGCGTCTTGTGTAGGTGATCTTGATTGGGTGGGAGAAGTAACTGGTATTGGAGTGGTGGTGTTTGGTGTGGGTTAATCACCTGCTGGGCTTACAGGGATGTCACCAGGAGCTGTTGGCTCAAGCATACCTGGAAGAAGATCAGTGAATCTTCCAGTGAAGTTGGTGGACACCTTCTTTAGAGTTTTGAAGATGCCAGGCCTTATGTGAGGGACTAGTAGAACATCTGCACATTGTAGTCTGTCCTGGTCTAGCTCCCAATTGATTATGTCTGAATGAACTGGGGATACATGTAAAATGGATCTTGGGTGTACAAATTTTGAGTAGTTGAAGCGCAGGCCCTTTACCAACCCATGGACTAGGCAGTCCAAATCATATGGGATTTGATCCCATCCCTTGAACTTGTTGGATAGGCAGTGCAGGACGATGTGCAGCAAGAACTTCCAATTATAGAAGTTAAACTTATAGATTGTAGACCTGCTCACATCACCACCATATCCCATTTGAGTGTAGGTATCTCCAATGCAGATTTGGGGAATTCAGTAGGGACACCCTCATCATAAAGCTCCAAATGCTCCCTGATGGTTGATTCAGTTATTGTGATCTCCTGCCCACAGATCCTCGATCTGATGACCTTTTCATCGTTGATTGTCTCACTTCGACCATTGGCCCAGAGTTCAGCCATATGGTTTGAGTAGATGATGGGTTTAACAGTGAGGGCAGTGAAGTATGTCGACTGTGACAGAAATTCGACAATAGGGGCAAAATCAACATCCTTTGAAGAATCAAGGATGGCGACCTGGTTATGTTGAGGATTCAAGGCCATTGTTAAAGGAGTACTATTTGATTGAAGGAATTTGAGAGCGAGTGAAGAAGATAATGGAAACTTGGGGCTTTTGCAGTGGTAAAGAAAGTAAAGAAAGTAAAGAAAGAGAGTCGGAAGTTTTTTAAATGGGGTAAAAAGCCAAACCAAGAAGGTGAAAGGACAGTTTGGGTTTCGATTTGACAAGGGTGGTATGATAAACCATTTAAAATATTCCGACAATCATCAATAAAATCTTACTTTTTACAGAGTGGGGGCCTAAAGATTTCTGTTACACAGTAAAAGTTTTCTTCTGAAGGTAAAATTGCTTCCAAGAGAAAACACTTGTGTTTCTTATTTTTGTCTTCCGAAGCCACTTTTACTTCCGAAGGCAAACTATGTCTCACAAACAAGTTTGCTTCCGAGAGTAAGGACTTCTTTCGAGAAAAGAAGTTAGTAAGCTTTGGAAGTGGATTTGACCTATGATCAAATTTTCTTCCGAGGCTAAAAACTTTTCGGAAGAGAATACTTATGCAGAGGAATTTGCCTTCGGAAGATACATAAAGATCTCTTACGAGGGTAAATTTCTCTTCGGAAGAATTTATACTTAGAAAAATTTTGAAGAAAACCTTTTTGTAGCAGGGCTTAGATTGTATATAGACAACATAAACAAGACATACTTTAAAAAGGCTTTTTTTAAAGAGAGACTAGTCAATGTTAATCATCCCAGCTGTAATTAAATATTTAAACCTTTGTTCATCAAAGGCTTTTGTGAACAAGTCAGCATATTGTTTATTTGAATTGACTTTAACTAGTTTAATTAGATTTTTCTTATGAATATCTCGAATGAAATGGTACACGACATTAATATGCTTTGTCTTGGAGTGCTTGACTGGATTTTCTATGATTGATATGGCACTCTTGTTGTCAATGTGGATAGGGGTCTCCATGAAGTTAAAACCATAATCCAGTATCTGATTCTGAATCCAAAGCAGTTGAGCACAGCAGCTTGTAGCAGCAATATACTCAGCTTTAGTAGTAGATGTGGACACATATGATTGCTTCTTACATTACCAGGAGATGATCCTTCCACCAAGAAATTGATATCCACCGAATGTGGATTTCTTCTTGATGTTGCAGCCACCATAATCACTGTCCGTGTAACCATAAAGGTTAAAATCCCTATTCTTGGGATACCAGAGACCCAGTTTGGGAGCTCCTTTAAGGAATCTAAGAATTCTCTTGGCAGCAATTAGGTGAGACACCTTTGGAGCAGCCTGATATCTTGCACGGATGCAAGTTGCAAACATGATATCAGGTCTACTTACAGTGAGATACATCAAAGACCCAATAATTGCCCTGTACTGATACTGATTAGTACCCTCCCCCTCGGAATCAAGACAAAGATTATGATTTCTGGGTATAAGTGTCTTGGCTGGCTTACAATCTTTCATCTCAAATCTCTCTAAGATGTCCTTGATATACTTAGATTGATTGATAAAGAATCCTACTTCCATCTGCTTCACTTGAATTCGGAGGAAGAAATCCATCCTTCCCATGGAATTCATCTCAAACTTCTTTCTCATGATGCCTTCAAAGTCTTTACACATTGGGTCATTTGAGGATCCAAATATGATGTCATCGACATAGACTTAAACAAGCAACATGTCTTTCCCAGAATTCTTTATGAACAATGCCTTGTCTATGGTGCCTCTAGTGTAGCCATTCTTCAGAAGAAACTAAGACAGTGTCTCATACCACAGCCTAGGTGCCTCATGCTACCCATAAAGAGCTTTATCCAGTTTGCATGCATAGTTAGGGTGCTGTGGGTCCTCAAATCCAGGTGGCTGGCACACATAGACTTCTCTATCAATATCCCATACAAAAATACACATTTGACATCAAGTTGATGGACTGTGAAATTCTTAGATGCTGCAAAAGCAAGAAAGATTCTCACAGCCTCAAGTCTTGCAACAGGTGCAATGACATTAGTGTAATCTTTGCCTTCCTCCTGTGTGTATCCTTGAATGACAAGTCTTGCTTTGTTCTTGATGATCAAACCTCTATCATCTTTTTTGTTTCTGAACACCTACTTAGTGCCAATAGGAACTTATCCAAGTGGTAATGGACACAAGTTCCATACCTTTTGCCTTTTGAACTAAAGCAATTCCTCTTGCATTGATTCAACCTAATTGTTGTCCTTGAGTGCTTCTTCCACCTTCTTGGGTTCCATTTGAGAGAGAAAGCATGAGTATATGTAGATATTCCCATTATTGGTCTAACTTCTTGTTCTCACACCTTCTGAGACATCCCCAATGATGTTCTCAGCTGGATGAGTGGTGTGTATCCTGAGCCTAGGAATCACATCTAGTTGCATAGATAGATCTAGGTTTGAGTAGTTTTGCTCAGGATTTTGAACACCATGACCAGCTGATGTCTCACATTAATTCAATGAGGACTGATTGAATGAATGTATTAAAGCATCAATGGTATTTTGTTGTGAAGTAGTATTAACAGTTGCCTATTCCTCCAGATCACTATCTTCATTAGCTTGGTGTTGAATGCTGGAGTTGTTAGCCATTGAGTTATTAGGCTCAGTTGGCTGACAACTTGTTGATGCTCCTTTGTTTCCTGAGATATTTATGTCTTTGGGACTTTCAGTTGTAGGAGCTTGATCTTCAATTCTTCTTGGATAACTAAGAATAGGTCTGGGTAACTCAAGTAGTTGATCTTCATAGGGGTCACTTTGAGTTCCTGTTCCAGCTGAAACACTCTCACAAGATGGTTTAGAATAGTTTGGAAACAATTCTAAATTGAAAATATGATCAGGACCATTTCCCTTAACACAAGGAGTGTGCTCATTGACAACAATATTAGATTATTCCTCAAATTGTTGATTTCTAATGTTATATACTCTATAAGCAATAGAGGTTGAGGAATATCCAACAAAGACAGCATCATCTAACTTTTCAACAAATTTTGCTAAATTGTCTTTTATGTTAAGTATGGTGCACCTGCCGCCAAAGGACCTAAGAAAGCCAATGAATGGTGGCCTCTTGTTCCATAGCTCATAAGGGGTTTTTCCATGGGGCTTAACAATAAGAACCCTATTCTGCACATAACATGCAATGCTGACTGCCTCTGCCCAGAAAGTTAAAGGCAGCTTTGAATAAGCTATCATAGTTCTTGCAGCCTCAATAAGTGTCTTGTTCCTCTTCTCAGCAACACCATTTTGTTGAGGAGTTCTAGGAGCACTGTATTATCTGGCAATCCCTTTTGAGTTACAAAATGAGTCAAGAACTTTATTCTTAAACTCAGTCCCTTGATCACTTCTAATGATTTTTACCTTGTGATCCTTCTGATTTTCAATTTTAAGAATAAAAGATTTTAAAGTTTTAGCAGTTTCATTTTTAGTTTTAAAAAAGAAAACCCATGTGAATCTTGTAAAATCATCAACAATCACAAGATAATATGATTTCCTTACAATGCTCATTATACTTGTGAGACCAAAAAGATCCATGTGTAGTAAGTGTAATGGGGTAGTGATGGAGTTAACCTCTTTGGATTTGTGAGTGATCTTGTGTTGCTTCCCTTTCAGACAAGCAACACAATTATCTTTACAAAAAAATTCCTTTTTAGGCACACCATGTACCAAATTATTTTTAACCAATTTATTCATGGTTTTATAATTAATGTGGCACATTCTTTTACGCCAAAGAGTTGACTCATCACCATTAGCTTTGGAAAGAAAGCATGATATTTCACCCAGTGGGGAAGAATTGTTCATATCCAGCTTATACATATCCCCTCTCCTAGGAGATCTATGAAGCACCATGTCCTGAGGAATTGTCATCCCGGGTTTGAGGATAATGCACTCATGTTCTGTGAAAAGCATTTGGTGCTTTTGATTATAGAATTAAGAAACATTTAAAAGATTGTGTTCAAGCTATTTGACAAAATTTACTTTGTCAACATTTAACTTACCATTGGATACATTACCTCTGCCAGAAATGTATCCTCCAGCTTCACCTCCAAACTGAATAGGACCTCAATCAGAATGTTCAAATTATTGTAGGAGAGACCTGCTCCCTATTATGTGCCTGGAGCATCCACTTTCCACAATCCATATATTTTTATTCTTGTCTTGTGGATGTTCCTACACAAAAGGTGAAGGATTAGTTACTATTGGAAACCCAAGCCTTGTTAAAATTGGGTTCTTACAACGTAGATAATATAATTGAACCAAAATGTATGCATGGGGGTTTAATTATGGTTTGTGAAGAAGAGGCTTGGGCTGCAACATCTTTTCTAATCTTCCATTCCATCCTCTGGTTGATCAGTGTAGATGAGCCTGAAGGGGCTTGAGCAACATGACTTGCTTCCGAGGCTTCTTTCTTCTTGGAAGAAGTTTTCACCACCTTTTCTTCCGAAGCAGTTTTCTTCTCGAAAGGTTTCAAAGGATTCCTTTTGTTCCTTTGTTTGTTCTTTAGCTTGTCTTCCAAAGCTATTTTCCTTTCGGAAGAATGAGTTTCTTTCGAAAGTAACTTGGCTTCGGAAACAAGCTTCCCTTTCCTTAACACTTGGACCATATGGTAAGGTCCAAATGTGAAACCATCCTTGACTGCTTCTTTCTTAACATTGGTGGCATAATGTGTGCTTGCTGGATTGTAGTAACAATCTTTGGCCATATGGTTATGCAGACCACAGATCATGTATTCAATGTTATTATTGATGAAGCATGAGGGTTGTTGTTTCTTTCACTTCTTTTCTTCTTCAACAGCCTTCCCCTTTAATTTCTAATCCTTCAACTGGATAGGAGTGCTGGTACTACACTCTTTTCCTGAATCAGAACTTCTAACCACTTGGAATCCAGGTGAGATGAATACATCCTTTTGCCTTGGATCTATTTTCAACTTTGTCTCAACCACCTTCTTGGTAGTTTTTCTTGCTACTCTGATTTAGTTCTTTCTAGCTTTGGTGGTTAAGGGTTGATCAACAGCTATGGGGATGAGGTTTTCTACCTTATCCTTCCTAGTGGTAGTCACCATTATTGCAACATTCTTCTGCCCATTGGGTTGTGGGTCAGCAGTTGAAACCTCTTGCTCATCAGTAACACATCTTGGCTGTCTAACAGACACATAAGAGTGTGGTGGAGCAATTCCATTTGTTCCCAACCCACTTTTGTTTTGATAACATACCTTTGAGTGGGAGGATGATGCAATGATGGTGTTGAAGTTATGCTCTTGAATGGCATACTTCTTTGCTTTAGCCTAAGCTATTACTAGCTGGGCTTGAGCCTCAGTCAACTTGGATATTAAATCTTTTATTTGAGCCCTGTAGTTGAAATGTTCATGTTTTAAAAAGGACACGGTTTTCTCTAACTCTTTAATTTTGAGCTTGTAGTCAGATTTTGCTCTCTTAAAATCATATATTAATATGTTTAAGGACTCAGTATCAAATTTAATCTTCATGTTGTAGTCCTGATACAACTTAACCTTAGCAATACATGCTGGAGTACAAAGATGTTCATATACCTTAATGTCTTCAGTTCCAGCCATGAGAGCTTGAGTAGGGGTGATATCTTGCACCATGAAGCTCCAGTCAACTTCTTGAGCAATAGCTGCAGTCTATTTGTTCAGTAGGTTTGACTGCAGCTTTTGGGGTAGCAAGATATTGAGAGGCTTGAGCTGCTCCCAGGATTAGATCTTGGAGCCTTGCATTCCCTTACATAGTGACCAAGCTAGTTGCAATTGTAGCATTTGGCCTTTGACTTGTCAAACCCAAATTTGCTGTTGGTTGGGTTCTGAGGGAATTGCCTTCCAGTTCTTTTAAAGAATTCTTTGCTTTGTAGGTCAAAAGAGCCATCTGCAGGACAATGTCCATATACTCAACATCATCTGGACTAAAACACTCTAGATCATCAAAGCAGAATTGAAAATCTCCAGAGTGCTCACTCCCTGAAACAAAAGCATAATTATCCTTAAAAGGATTTTGTTGAGCCTGTTGAGACCTGGGTGTCTCAGGGAATGTGATGTATGGCCCAGAAGAGCATGATGGCTATTGGGGGTTGTTTAGATACAACTAGGACCGGGGAGTTCTTAAACCTTTAGCAACATGTAAGCATTGCTAATAGGAAGGTTTGAGGGTCTATTCATCTGATGGCCTTTCTGAGTTTCCATCTCCATACGGTATCCGTCAAGGATTCCATATAGTTCAGTCATGGTGAGAGTGTTAAGATTCTCAATTCTCTTGATTGAGACACAATCAAAAGTCCACTCATGAGGAAGTGTACTCATGAATTTTCTCACTATGTCTCTCTTCTCAAGAACCACCCCCATAGACTGAAGAGAGGTGATCAAGTTCGCGTACTTGAAGTATTATTGGCTTAAGGTCTCACTAACAATGTATGTGAAGTTCTCAATCTTTTGCTTCAGCACATCTTTCTTGGTCTCCTTGGATACGAGAGTACATCAGCTTCAAAGCATCAAATAGTTCTTTGTCAGTCTCACATTGCTTAAAGCCTACCATTGTGGAGTTTGGTATAGCTGTAAGCAACACAATCATGGCTTTGTAGTCAATGTCCATATTCTTGCAGTCAACCTTGAGCTTCGGAAGATCTTTGACTTGTCTTCGAAAGAGCAGCTTTGTCTTTGGATGACCACTTTAATTGTACATCAAAAAACTTCTAAGTGTTGTTTTGGTTGCACCAGCCTCATATGATCCAACATCTCGTATGGAAAGGTTTATCTTCCCGTAACATCCTTCAATCCTTTGAAGTTTTGATTCGAAAACCTTCTGAACACACTCTGGAACTAATTTAATCAAATGTAGGCATAACGATCACTAAAATAACACTAAAAATCACAAATGAAATATATGTATTTATTGTTTAAACCAAAACCAAAACCAAACACGAGACCACTCAACCCACCCTTGAATTTGATTCACTCCTCCCAAACTCATCCCAAACAGTCGACCACCATCTTTAAACCCTCTTTCCTAGGAAATCCACTAAAATTAATTAAAACGACAACTCTCGATCCACCGAATCCTTTATAAAGTGTAAAGGCAATCATAGATGTTGCTAAGGACCAAGAGACCACATGTATTCACTCAATAGGAATCAACAATCAAATTACAGCCACGGAATGAAAGTGATTAGATGTCAAAGAAGTAACTCAATGTGTGATCAATGAATAAGAAGTTAAACCAACCTCACATGAACAAATAGCTTAGATCTACTTGTATTTCATTTGAAATTATGCAAGTACTGGATTCGTGCATCTACGTATTCACAAAACCTGAAAATAATACATGTTAAATGAACTACATATAAAAAACATTAAAAAGAAATAGATCTAGAATGGAAAGGTTTATCTTCCCGTAAAAACCTTCAATCATATGGAGTTTTGATTCGGGAACCTTCTAAACACACTCTGGAACTAATTTAATCAAATATAAGCATAACGATCACTAAAATCACACTAGAAAAACACAAATAAAATAATTTTATCTATTTTTTAAACCGTAACCAAAAGCAAACACGAGACCACTCAACCCACCCTTGAAGTCGAATCACTCCTCCCAAACTCATCCAAAACACTCGACCTCCATCTTTGTAACCTTCTTGCCTAGAAAATCCACAAAAATGAATAAAAAAGACAACTTTCTATCCATATAGTCCTTTATTGTCGCCAAGGCAGCCATCGAAGTTGCATAGGACCAAGTCACTAGTCGTATTCACTCAATAGGAATTGACAATCAAATTACAGTTGCAGAATGAAAGTGATCAGATTTTAAAGATGTAACCCAATGTGTGATCAATAAATAAGAAGTTAAATCAAGCTCACACAACCAACTAACTTAGATCTACTTGTATTACACTTAATATTATGCAAGTACAGATTTGTGCATCCAAGTATTCGTGATAGCTTAACATAATACATGTTAAATGAACTACGTATACAAAAACATTACATCGAAATAGATCTCGAATGGAAAGGTTTATCTACCCATAACGACCTTCAATCCTATTGAGTATTGATTGTGGAACCTTCTGAACACATTCCGGAACTAATTTTATCAAATATAAGCATGATGATCACTAAAATCACACTAAAAAATCACAAATAAAATATTTTTATCTATTGTTTAAACCGGAACCAAAAGTGAACATGAGATCACTCAACCCATACTTAAATTCGATTCACTACTCCCAAACTCATCAAAAACACTCGACCACCATCTTTTAACCCTCTTGCCAAGAAAATCCATAAAAATGAATTAAATCAACAAATTTCTAACTACAAAATCCTTTATTGAGCGACAAGGTAGCCATAGAAGTTGTAAAGAACTAAGAGACTACTAGTATTCACTCAATAGGAATCGAGAATCAAATTATAGTTGTGAAATGAAAGTCATCAAATGTCAAAGATGTAACTCAACATGTGATCAATGAATAAGAATTTAAATCAAGCTCACACGACCAACTAACTTAGATATACTTGTATTTCACTTGAAATTATGCAAGTATGTATTTTGCGTCCTAGTATTCACGAAAGTTTAACATAGCACAAGTTACATGAACTACGTATACAAAAATGTTAAATTAAAATAGATCTCGAATGAAAAGGTTTATCTTCCCGTAACAACCTTCAATCCTACGGAGTTTTGATTCGGGAACCTTCTGAACACACTTCGGATCTAATTTAATCAAATATAAGCATAACGAGACCAAAAGCAAATAAAATATTTTTATCTATTTTTTAAACCGTAACCAAAAGCAAACACCAGACCACTCAACCCACCCTTGAAGTTGATTCACTTCTCCTAAACTCATCCAAAACACTCGGCCTCTATCTTTTAACCCTCTTGCCTAGAAAATCCATAAAAATGAATCAAAATTACAAATTTCTATTCATAGAATCCTTTATTATCGCCAAGGCAGCCATAGAAGTTGCAAAGGACCAAGACACTACTCGAATTCACTCTATAGGAATCGAGAATCAAATTACAGTTGCGGAATGAAAGTGATCAGATGACAAAGATATAACTCAATGTGTGAATAATAAATAAGAAGTTAAATCAAGTTCACACGACCAATTAACTTAGATCTACTTGTATTTCACTTGATATTATGCAAGTACGGATTCGTGCATCCAAGTATTCGCGAAAGCTTAACATAATACATATTACATGAACTACGTGTACAAAAACATTAAATAGATATAGATCTGAAATGGAAAGTTTATCTTCTCATAACAACCTTCAATCCGATGGAGTTTTAATTCGGGAACCTTTTGAACACACTCTGGAACAAAATTAATGAAATATAAGCCTAACAATCAATAAAATCATACTAAAAATCACAAATGAAATATATATATCTATTGTTTAAATCAAAACCAAATCCAAACACGGGACCACTCAACCCACCCTTGAATTCGATTAACACCACCCAAACTCATCCCAAACATTCAAACACTATCTTTAAACTCTCTTTCTTAGAAAATCCACTAAACTAAATTATAACAACAACTCTCTATCCACCGAATCCTTTATTGGGTAACAAGGCAATAATAGAAGCTGCTAAGGACCAAGAGACTACATGTATTCACTCAAGAGGAATTCAGAATCAACATACAGCCGCTGAATGAAAGTGATCAGATGTCAAAGATATAACTCAATGTGTGGTCAATGAATAAGAAGTTAAATCAAGCTCACACGACCAACTAACTTAGATCTACTTGTATTTCACTTGAAATTATGCAAGTACGGATTCGTGCATCCAAGTATTCGTGAAAGCATAAAATAATTCATGTTAAATGAACTACGTATACAAAAACATTAAATAGAAATAGATCTCAAATGGAAAGGTTTATCTTTCCAAAACAACCTTCAATCCGATGGAGTTTTGATTCGGGAACCTTCTGAACACACTCCAAAACTAATTTAATCAAATATAAGCATAACCATCACTAAAATCACATTAAAAATTACAAATAAAATATTTCTATCTATTGTTTAAATCAGAACCAAAAGCGAACACGAGACCACTCAACCTACCGAAGAATTCGATTCACACCTCGTAAACTCATCCAAAACACTCGACCACCATCTTTTAAGCCTATTGCCTAGAAAATCCACAATAATGAATCAAAACGACAACTTTCTATCCACAAAATCCTTATTGAGCGACAAGGCAGCCATAGAAGTTGCAAAGGACCAAGAGACTACTCGTATTCACTCAACAGGAATCGATAATCAAATTACAGTGTCGGAATGAAAGACATCAAATGCCAAAAGATGTAACTCAATGTGTGATCAATGAATAAGAAGTTAAATCAAGCTCACATGACCAACTAACTTAGATCTACATGTATTTCACTTGAAAATATGCAAGTACGCATTCGTGCATCCAAGTATTCACGAAAGCTTAACATAATACATGTTGAATGAACTACGTATACAACAACGTTAAATAAAAATAGATCTCAAATGGAAAGGTTTATTTTCCCGTAACAACCTTCAATCCTATGGAGTTTTGATTCGGAAACCTTCTAAACACACTCCGAAACTAACTAATCAAATATAAGCATAACGATCATTAAAATCACAATAGAAAATCACAAATAAAATAGTTTTATCTATTTTTTAAACTGTAACTAAAAGCAAACACGAGACCACTCAACCGTCCCTTGAAGTCGATTCACTCCTCCCAAACTCATCAAAAACACTCGACCTCCATCTTTTAATCCTCTTTCCAAGAAAGTCCACAAAAATGTATCAAACCAACAACTTTCTATCCATAGAATCCTTTATTGAGCACCAAGGCAACCTTAGAAGTCTTAAAGGACCAAGTGCCTACTCGTATTAACTCAATAGGAATTAAGAATCAAATTACAGTTGCGGAATGAAAGTGATCAAATGTCAAAGATGTAACTCAATGTGTGATCAATTAATAAGAAGTAAATCAAGCTCACACGACCAACTAACTTAGTTCTACTTGTATTTCACTTGAAATTATGCAAGTATGGATTCATGCATCTAAGTATTCGCAAAAGTTTAACATAATGCATGTCAAATGAACTACATATACAAAAACATAAAATAGGTATAGATCGCGTATGGAAAGGTTTATCTTCCTGTAACAACCTTCTATCTATGGAGTTTTGACTCGGGAATCTTTTGAACACACTTTACTCTGGAACTAATTTAATCAAATATAAGCATAATATCACTAAAATCACACTAAAAATCACAAATGAATTATATGTATCTATTGTTTAAACCGTAACCAAAAGCGAACACGAGACCACTCAACCCACCCTTGATTTCGATTCACTCCTCCCAAACTTGTCAAAAACACTCGACCATCATCTTTTAATCCTCTTGCCTAGAAAATCCTCAAAAATGAATCAAAATGACAAATTTCTAACCACATAATCCTTTATTGAGCGCCAAGGCAGCCAAAGAAGGTGCAAACGACCAAGAGACTACTCGTATTCACTCATAGGAATCGAGAATCAAATTATGATTGCAGAATGAAAGTGATCAGAGGTCAAAGATTTAACTCAATGCGTGATCAATGAATAAGAAGTTAAATCAATTTTACACTACCAACTAACTTAGATCTACTTGTTTTTCACTTGAAATTATGCAAGTACGGATTCGTGCATCCAAGTATTCATGAAACCTTATAAAATAATGCATGTTAACTAAACTATGTATACAAAAACATTAAATATAAATAGATCTCAAATGGAAAGGTTTATCTTCCCGTAAGAACCTTTAATCCTATGGAGTTTTGATTTGGGAACCTTCTAAACACAATTGAGAACTAATTTAATCAAATATAAGCATAACGAATACTAAAATCACACTAAAAAATCAAAAATAAAATATTTTTATCTATTGTTTAAAACGTAACCAAAAGCAAACACGAGACCTTTGAACCCACCCTTGAAGTCTAGTAACTCCTCCCAAACTCATTCAAAACACTCGACCACCATCTTTTAACAAGACCTATAAACCCTCCCAACAGGTAATAATACAAGTGGCAATAACAAATATGGTAGTTGTTGGTTTAAGCCGTTGAACTAAATGTTCTGGTTTGTTAGCATAGGACCCTCACTTTATGGATTGCAAGCCCCATACCTACAGTGGAACTGAAGGGGCTGTACGGTTGGTGCGGTGGTTCAAGAGGATTGAGTCAGTTTTCGCGAAATGCAACTACCCACCAGTCGACCAGGGGAAATATGCACCGTAACCCTTGAGGGCGCGACACTCTCATGGTGAAACGCCTAGGTTCAGATGCTAGGTCAGGCAATGGCCAATGATTTACCATGGGAAGAATTCAAGACGATGATGACTGAAAAATATTGCACCCGTGACGAGGTGCAAAAATTGGAAACTAAGCTTTGGCAACTAAAGATTCAAGGGTCTGAGATTGAGTCCTATACCACCAGGTCTCACGAGTTGGCAACCTTATGCGTGGGATGGTGAACCCGATGCACAAGAGGATCGAGTTGTATCTACGTGGTTTGGTGACTGAGGTCCAGAGTATGGTGACAGCCTCTAACCCCACTACCATACAACAAGCCATCTGGTTGCTCACAAGCTAACGAACCGGTCAGTGGAGCAGGGAAAGTTACCTAAACGGGGTGAGGGGGCAAGTGTACCCGATAACAAGCGTAAGTGGGATGGTTCAAGCAACAAAGGTTCAACATCAAACAACCAACCTTAGCAGCAGCAACCGCAGAGAAAATTTGACAATAATCGCAACTTCAACCAATCAACTTCAGCAATTCAAGGACAAGGTGGATACATAGGGAAGTATCCAAAGTGCAACCGATGCAACTATCATCCCACTGGCAGGTGTGACAACTTCAAATGTCAACGTTATAGGAAGCTAGGGCACACAGCAAAAGACTGTCATGACGAATTGATAAGGAAGCCACAACAAATACAGGAAACACCAAAAGGCTGCTTTGAGTGTTGAAAAGAAGGGCATTACAAGAGGAACAACCCTTAATTAAAGAAGAATGGCAATGGTAATGGAAGTGGCAGAAATAACAACAATAACATAGGCAACAGGGATAACAATGGTGGAGCCAAGGGAAGAGCTTTTGTCAATGCTTCAGGTGAGGCTCTAAACGATCCTACTATTGTTATTGGTAAATTTCCTATTAATGGTTGATATGCTACTGTACTATTTGATACTGGGGCTGATAGGAGCTTTATTTCCACTAAGTTTAGTAGTCTTTTGAATGATATGCCTTCTATGTTGGAATCCACGTGTACTGTAGAGTTAGCTGATGGTAAGCAAATTCACATCACGCACAATGACAAAGATTGTAAGATAGAACTAGCCGGACACAGTTTTGACATTAACCTTGTGCCTGTTACACTTGGGAGTTTTGATGTGGTTGTGGGCGTGGATTAGTTATTCGAGAAGCAGGCAGAGGTAGTATGTCGCCAGAAGATCGTACGTATTCCTCTTAAGGGTGGTAAATCCTTACGGTTAAGGGTGAAAAGGGTGGTGTAGTGATAGGGGTCATATCATTTATAAAAGGGCAGAAATTGCTATGCAAAGGTCGTCTAGCCATATTGGCCTTGGTAACAGATAAGCAGCAAGGGGAGAGGAAGATATAGGATATACCACTAGTTCGTGATTTCCCAGAGGTGTTTCCAGAGGATCTTCCTGGACTACCACCATATCATCAAGTTGAGTTTCAAATCGATTTGGCTCCCAGAGAAGCTCTAATTACGAGAGCACCTTATAGGTTAGTACCAAACGAGCTGCAGGAATTATCAGCATAGCTTCAAGAACTGTTGGATAAAGGATTTATTCGATCAAGCTTATCACCATGGGGAGTTCCTGTCCTTTTTGTTAAGAAGAAGGATGGCACATTCCGAAAGTGTATTGATTACAAAAAGTTGAACAAAGTCACGATCAAGAATTGATACCCTTTACCTCGTATTGATGACCTGTTTGATCAACTTCAGGGATCCAGTTATTATTAGATTGATTTGAGGTCAGGTTATCATCAATTAAGAGTTCGAGAGGAAGACATCTCGAAGACAACATCTAGAACTCATTACGGCCATTATGAATTCTTGGTCATGCCATTTGGGTTGACTAATTCACCAGTGGTATTCATGGATCTCATGACTGTGTATGCAAACCTTACATTGATCAGTTTGTTATTGTGTTTATTGATGACATATTGATCTATTCTAAGACTAAAGAGGAGCACGAGGAGCAACTATGGTTAATCTTAGAACTGATTGAAAGGGAATAATTGTATGCCAAATTCTCTAAGTATGACTTCTGGATTTGAGAGGTGTAATTTCTGGGTCACATTGTTAATGAAAAAGGAATCCACGTAGATCCTGCAAAGGTTGAGGCAATAAAGAATTGGTCGGTTCCCAAAACGCCTAGTGAGATACGGCAATTCCTTGGACTGGCAGGATATTGTGGATGCTTTATTGAAGGGTTTTCAAAAATTGCACAACCTCTCACTGCTTTGACACATAAGAGTGCAACGTATATATAGGGAGAGAGTCAAGAAGCAGCTTTCCGGTTGTTGAAACAGAAATTCTGTAGTGCATTGATATTGGCATTACCAGAAGGGACTGATGATTTTATGGTTTACTGCGATGCTTCTATCCAAGGACTAGTTTATGTCCTAATGCAGCGAGACAAAGTAATAACCCATGCCTCAAGGCAACTAAAAGTGCATGAGAAGAATTACACAACTCATGATTTGGAATTAGGGGCAATGGTCTTTGCCTTGAAGATCTGGAGACATTACTTGTATGGTACCAAATGCACCATTTACAACGATCACAAGAGTCTTCAACATATCTTTGAGTAGAAAAACCTGAATATGAGACATCAATGCTGGGTAGAATTATTGAATGATTATGATTGGGCCATTAAATACCACCCTGGAAAAGAAAATGTGGTTGTCGATGCCTTAAGCAGAAAGGAAACAACTAAACCCTAACGAGTGTGAGCTTTGCAGCTTATGATTAGCACATAATTGACTGAACAAATCAAGGATGTCAGGATCAGTGATCTATATTTGATCAATTAGAGTTGAATCACAGCGGAATTAGAGCAAGAATTAAGTAAATATAGCAAGAACACAATAAATATTCAATGCAACAGTACACGGTTATATAGAAATAGGGTTTTCTGCAAAGGGATAATAACATTCATGCACACATGCTTTGGTATGGCGGCTGCTAGGTTTTTCTAAGCTGCACCGATTACAATTAGGTCAGCATTCCTTATATAAAGGAATGTGACGTCTGCTGATGTCACTTGATAGTGACGTCTAACAGAATTATTACAAACTACTGAAAGTAAGCAAACTACTGAGAATGTTCACAACAACTGAGAACATCTCAGAGTATTCTAAGTACAAGAAGAAACATAAAACTACTGAAACTACAAGTACAGAAAAGAAAATACAACTACTGAAAGGAAACCATCACAACTACTGAAGAGGTCTTCTTCAGCTGTTGTGACAATCATTTGAAACTTGGTCTTCAGTCTTTGTCTTCAGCTCTTTCACTTCAGACTTTGTCTTCAGCTCTTTAGCTTCAAACTTTGTCTTCAGCTCTTGTCTTCAGACTTTGTCTTCAGCTCTTTCACTTCAGACTTTGTCTTCAGCTCTTTCACTTCAGACTTTGTCTTCAGACCTTGTTATAGCTGATGTCTTCAGCTGTTGCAGACTACTTCAGTTGTTGTAATGTCCGTGGGACTTAAAGGTTTTTCTGATCAGGCTCATTGGTTCTTTTGGTCCAACAAACTCCCCCTGAACCAATGCAGCCAAAACCTTTAAGCTTATTGAGGTCCCACTTATTCTTGGCAGACACTCTCTTGATCAGCTTTAGAGATATCAGATAAGCACAGGCCAGGGAACAGGTTTCAGTAGATGTGAATGTCAAAGGATGGAAGGGAACTCTGTCTTGGGGAACTGGACACAGAGCCGTTATCCCAACCATGAAGCCTACTTCCATTGATGAGTCTATAAGACTCTCTGACGTAGGCCTCAAGGAGAACAACTTGTTCCTCCTTAGTGAGTTCTTCTGCTTCTCCTTCGAAGAAGAACTCTGGGCCATAGTACTCTGATAAGTACTTTATCGTCTTTCCATTTTTCAACTCAACAGTTGTTATCTCTCTGTAAGCAAATTCATCTGGGTGAGTCCCTTCTAATAACAACTGGAGTTCATTTTTCTTGATCTCTTCAAGCCTCTTGTATAACAACCCCTTCTTGACCATTTTGTTCTCCATTAGAGTTTGAGGGGTCATCTTTGACTTGTAGGCTCTCTTGAAGTCTTCAAGTATTTCCCAGGGTGAGACTACAATGGCCAACATAATAGCAGCATCTATGGTCTTTCTCACTTGGCCATTGTATCTACTTGGTATGGATTTCTTATGAATTCTAGAACTAACCCTGGGGTCTGGCCAAATCCTTACTCTCTCCTTTTGATATTGAAAGGTATACCTGAGAGCATACAGCCTTTGAGCGTGTTTCTTCATGGCTTGTATAGATGATGACTGAGGAAACTCTTTGTCAATCATCTTCAAAAGTTGCTCATCATGCTGTTTCTGCTGTTCTTCTTCTTCAATCTTAACTTTCACCATTTGCCTCTGAAAGTCTGGTGTGATCATTTGTTGACTTCTGGGCTCAGGTAATTTTAGAACAGCAGAGATTGGCAGACTATCTTCTTCATCATCTTCTTCTTCTTCTTCTACCATCCTCAACACCCTTCTCCTCCTTCTGGGTGCATCACTGGATGTGGTTTGAGGTGGTTTTTGGGGTAAGGGAGTTGGTTTTGAGGGTTGAGTTGATTTGGAGAGTTGTGGGGTTGGTTGTTTTTGAGAGGGAGTTTGGGAAGGCTGATCTAGCATTTTTATGGTGAGTTTGGCTTTGGAAAGCTTGGCCATATCAGTTCTCTTCCCAGCACCTGCTTCGTCTAAGGCTTCTATAATCAACCCCTTATTGAATTCTTCAGAAGCACAGATTCTGGTGGTTATTGCCAAAATACTGTCTCTGGTCCATGATTTAATCTCAATTAATGATCTTCCCAAGTATTTTGCAATAAACCTGATCATTATCTCCAACCTCTCCCTTTCCATCACACTATAACTGGCCCATCTTTCTTGTATCTCATTAATCTCCAGCCTTCTGATCTCAGTGTCTAATGTGGCTGTATCAAAGCCCTGTTGAAGAGTTGATCTATTATTCTGTCCATTGATCTGCTGTGAGCTTCATCAGCTTCTTTAATCAGATCTTCAATGATTTCTCTTCATCAGGCTTTTGAGTTTCAGCACTTTTCTTTCTCTTGTATGTGATCAGCTGTTTTTCCTGTTCTTTTTCTTGTTGTTTCTCCTCTTCCACTCTCTTTCTCTTTCTTTCTTTCACTGCCTTAGACTCCCCCTTTTTGGGTGCATTGGGTTCAGGGGTTTGAATGGCAGAAAGCTTCTTTGCACAGCATCATCAACAAGTGTTTTTAGATTCGAGGAGATCCTCTCATCAATGGCTTTATGCACAATCTCATTGATGATGGGAGTGATGAGAGGTAAGGAATTTTGAAATGTAGCAACCATCTGCTCAGAGGGGTTCTGTCCCTGAGAGGTGGTGCCAACAACAGTGGCTGGTGGCTCAGTTGAGTGAAGTGGCGGAGTGTTTGGGGAACCTTCAGATGAAGGTGCCATCTGTGGGTTTATTGGGGCAGATGGACTTTGATCCTGAGACATTTTGGCAAGCAGTTCTTTGAGTCTGCTCACCTCAGCCTCAAGGATTGTGTTATGGGCTAAGACATCGTAGAAAAAGCCCAGGTCATCATCAGTTTTTGCTGAATCACCTGACCTCCTGATTGAATCAGGATGTACATGCCCTGAGTGTAGATCAGGTGTAGCATGTGCCCCTTGTTCTTGGTTCTGGGGACTTCCTGCCTCAGGACTGAGTCCTTCATCGGCAGTTGCCTCTGGTGAGGTCTAGAGATGTTACCAACTTCATCCTGGTCATTTGCTGAATCAGTAGAAGTGGCAGCCTCACCAGATGTTCTAACCTCCTCCTCTACACGGGGAGATTGAATATTATAACCCCTGTGCTGTGGGTTATCAGCAGCATTTTGGTCCTCTTCCTCAGCTGTTGAGGTTCTCCCCATTGTAATTGGTGTCTGGGGAGGAGGAGAGGAATGCAGCTGACTCAACACTTGTGCAACATAAATGTTGGGCTTTGAGGGGCGGTTGCATTTGGAGATAGGTTTGAAGCAGATTGCACCCGGGGTGACTGGTGCTCTTCAATGGTAACCTTCTCAATTGAGATAGGTTCCAGCATTGTGGTATCCCCAATTTTGGTTGCATCAGGATCCTGTTGAGAGGATGCCGAGCGGTAGGGCTGGTAGAGTCTTTGACACTACTGGGGGGTTAGAACCAGTAAGTGTTTCCTGTATTGGTGGTACAGGGGCATCCTCAGGGGACTCATCTCCCTGAGTAGCCTTTTTAGGCTTTTTGGTGTAGGGTTTGGTGGGGACTTTGGATCTGGAAGTGGAGGCTGTGGGTTCCCGCTGCTTGGGTTTGAGCAGCCGGGCAGCCCCTTTCATTGTAGGGTCAGAGTTGTGCCTGGAGTATACTTCAGGCAATACAGCCGGAGCAGGGACTCCAAGGCCAACAAGGCCGTCTGATTTTAGCTGTGTTAAAATTATGGCCATGAGAAACCTGGGATATAATATCCATCTGTTTGCCACAGGTTTCAAGGCCAGATCCTTTAGTTCCATAAAAACTATCTCAGAAAAATTTAAAGTTTGTCGTTCAAAGATAGAGTATAATACCTGTTGCCATCGGGAGGACATCTGATCCCATGAGGAGGTTTTTGGTGCAAGGCAGACATTCACCATGTGGAATATAAGACGTTCAGCATCATGGAAGTGCTTCTTCAGAATGGTGGTAGCACTTAAGTCTCCTTCATACCCGTTGTTGATGAAAGACATATCGGTTGTGCCTTTCGGGTATTCTGTGACACAGGTGGCATCATGTAGATCTAGGGTTTGTCGAATGATGTCCGGAGTGATGACCACCTGTTTCTGGTTGACCAACGACTGGAGAGTGATTTGGCTATCATTCTCACTAGTTTGCACAGAGACGTTGGTCCAGAACTGGCTTAGGGAATCGGGGTATATGGTAGGATTCAGAAGAAACGCGGTTCGGTACTGGGAATCTACCATAAGATCGATGGCGTTATCAAATTTGTTCCAGAAGGCCGATTTCGAGAGGTAGGCAACACAGTTGTGTCTGGGTTTGAGTTTCATGGTCGCCATTGTTGAGAGAGTGAAGGACGGAAAACGGCTAATGAAACGTTTGAAGTAGGTTTAGGTATTTATAGGGTAAGAAAAGGCTGATATAAAACGACTGAAAGTGTTGGTGCTGTCATCAGTTGTTTGAAAACAACTGAAGACCTGGTTTTAACTTTCAGAAGTAACAACTGAAGACTTGGTATTAGTCATCAGTAGTTGTGAAACTACTGAAGACATGGTTTTGGCTTCAGGTGTTGTAACAACTGAAGACTTGGTGTTAGTCATCAGTAGTTGTGAAACTACTGAAGACATGGTTTTGGCTTCAGTTGTTTGAAGTGAAGCAGCAGTTGTAGAAACAACTGAAGAGAAAAATTTCTCATCAGCTGTTGTCGTCAATTCTTAGCTCATCAGCTGTTTCATTCTGACCTCAACACTTCATCAGACTTTGTCTGAGTTTCAGATGTTTCATAGGTCATCAGTACTTATCTATTCTGACATCAGCAGTTGTAACTACAGCAGTAGTTGTAACCACATCAGTTCTTTTCAACAGATGAGTACTTCAGTACTTTTAAGTAATTTAGTCTTCAGTAGTTATGAAAACTACTGAGGATAAAAGAACTTCAGTACTTATTTGTGACAGTAGTATACGAATGCTCATCAGTACTTGTTGACTGAGATCATCAGTAGTTGTCACTTATTCTAGCTGCAGCATACCAAGCCTTAACACTAGGTTTTGGAAAGTTGAACTGTCCAAAGGCTTAGTGAATATGTCTGCAAGCTCATCAGCACTAGGAACAAACTTTGGATCAATCAGACCTTTTTCAAAACAATCCCTAATAAAATGGTGTCTGATCTCAATATGTTTGGTCCTAGAGTGCTGGACTGGATTCTTGACAATACAAAGAGCTGAAGCACTATCCATTAGTAATGGAGTCTTAGTCTCTGTAATGCCATAATCCAGTAATTGATTCTGAAGCCAGAGTACCTGAGATTTGCAGCAGCAATGTACTTGGCTTCAGCAGTGGATGTAGCAACAGATGTTTGTTTCTTACTCTGCCAAGAAACCAAACAGTTGCCTAGGAATTGACATCCACCAGAAGTTGATTTTCTAGTTAATTTACACCCTGCATAGTCACTATCAGAAAAAGCAACTAATTTGCAAGAGTGCCCAGTGGAATACCAAAGACCTAGAGATTGAGTACCTTGCAGATATCTAAAGATCCTCTTGACTGCAATCAAATGAGACTCTTTAGGAGCAGCCTGAAATCTAGCACAAACACAAGTTGCAAACATAATATCTGGTCTAGAAGCTGTTAAGTACATCAAGGACCCAATCATACATCTGTAAAGTGTTTCATCAACAGCTTTACCTTTCTGATCTGCATCCAGTTGTGTGGTGCTGCACATGGGAGTAGAACAGGGCTTACAGTGTTGTAAATCAAACTTTGCCAAAAGACTTTTTGTGTATTTTGACTGATGAATGAAAGTTCCATCAGCCTTTTGTTTGATTTGCAAACCTAGAAAGAACTGTAATTCTCCCATGGCACTCATTTCGAATTTTTGTTGCATCAACTTTGTAAATGCATCACACAACTGTGGATCAGAGGAAGCAAAAATAATATCATCAACATAAATTTGAACAAGGAGCTTATGCTGACCCACTTTCTTAATGAACAAAGTTTTATCTATGGAGCCTCTAGTGAAATTATTCTGAAGAAGAAATTTGACAGTGTTTCATACCAGGCTCTAGGAGCTTGTTTCAACCCATAAAGAGCCTTATCAAGTTTATACACCCAATCAGGATGTTTATTATCCTCAAAACCTGGTGGTTGACACACATAAACCTCTTCTTTTATTTTACCATATAAAAATGCACTTTTGACATCCATTTGAAAAACTTTAAGATTGTGGAATGCAGCATAGGCTAAGAACAATCTAATTGCCTCCAGTCTGGCTACAGGGGCAAAGGTTTCATCATAATCAATACCTTCTTCTTGTGAAAACCCCTGGACAACCAGTCTGGCCTTGTTCTTGACAATTTGCCCATTTTCATCTGTTTTATTCCTAAACACCCATTTAGTGCCTATTGCACACTTACCTGGGGGTAGAGGAACCAGTTCCCACACTTGCTGCTTTTTGAACTGAAGAAGCTCAAGCTGCATGGCATCAACCCATCCATTGTCTCTTAATGCAATATGATAGTTCTTTGGCTCTTGCTGACTGATGAAAAGAGCATAGAAGCAGAAGTTGGACAATTGACTTCTAGTTGAGACACCAGCATTGATATCACCAATGATTTGAGACGTTGGGTGATTCTTCAGCTCTTGATACACTATGAGATCTGTGCAAGTGTTTGTAGCACGCTCAGCAGCAACAGATGTTGATCCAGATTCTTGAAACCAAGTGTTAGATGGCAGGTCAAATGAAGTAGAGGATTCAGAAATCTCATCAGCATTTGTTGTGGATGGTGCTACTGAAGCTACAGGAACATCAAGTTGAGTAGACTCAGGCAGTTGATCACTAAACTTGAATAGGTGAGTACTGGGATCATCATGAACATCAGTACCACCAGATGGATGACTAGCTGCAGAAGGTGATGAATTCACATGATCTGCAACAGCTGGAGGCTGATAAGGAACATATTGCAGTATGTCCAGATCAAACAACTCCACAGGGTTTTGTGGGATTTTGTCCTTAGGAGATTCATTGAACTTCACATGCAAGGTTTCTTCAACCATCTTTGTTCTACAGTTGAACACTCTGTAAGCCTTGCAAGTGGATGAGTACCCAACAAAATACCCTGCATCCACCTTAGAATCAAACTTTTGGAGTTGATCCTTTGTGTTGAGAATGTAACAAGGACACCCAAATGCTCTGAAGAATGAAATTAGAGGAGCCAAATGATGTAGAACTTCATAAGGAGTCTTCATCAACCTCTGATTCACTAAAGCTCTATTTTGCACATAGCATGCTGTGTTGACAGCTTCAGCCCAAAAGGTCAGTGGCAAACCAGAGTCAGCCAACATGGACCTTGCAGCTTCAATTAGGGTCCTGTTCTTTCTCTCCACTACTCCATTTTGTTCTGGAGTCCTTGGGATGCTATACTGCCTCTTGATTCCTTTTGAAAGGTAGAAATCATCAAGTGTATGGTTTCTAAATTCAGTTCCATTATCACTTCTTATACACTTGACTGATAGGGAATACTGCTTCTCAACATACAACACAAAGTTAATAATTGTCTGAGCAGCCTCATCCTTTGAATGCAAGAAGAAGGTCCATACAAATCTGGAGTAATCATCCACAATTACCAGACAGTATTTCTTCTTTGCCATGCTCATTACTCTCACAGGACCAAAGAGATCCATGTGCAGTAATTGCAAGCAGGCAGTGGACTTTGGTTCTTCTATAGGAGGGAATGAGACTTTGTGTTGTTTTCCTTTTAAACAAGCAGTGCAGGTTTCATCACAGAGGAACTCCTTTATTGGTAGACCTCTTACTAAACTATTGTGGATCAGCTGATTCATGTTTTTGAGATTAACATGACCCAGCCTTCTATGCCACAGTTTAGATTCCTGAGGAGAGGCCTTGGAGAACAGGCAAGGATGACCTTTTAACGCAATCTTCTTTGACAAATCCAAGGCATATACTCTTCCTATCCTGTTGGCCTTCAGGAGAGTATGTTCATCCAATACCTTGTCAATCAGCCTCAGAACTTTGGAAGACAGAATCCGGCAGTTCTGGCTTGTGAAAAGTGCAACATGCCCTTTATCACACATCTGACTGACACTCAGTAGATTATACTTGAGATTCTCCACATGGTTAACATCATCAAATCTGATTTCTCCATTTGACACAAATCCTTTCCCGATGATGTAACCCTTAGCATCATTTCCAAATGAGACAAATCCCTTCTTTCCTTGAGAGTAGTCATTAAGAAGAGAACTGCTCCCAGTCATATGCATAGATCCTCCACTGTCTACATACCAGATGCTTCTTTGGCATGCTGAAGAACCCTGCATTTATCATAAGAAACTAGTTAGCTTTAGAGACCCAAACCTTTTTGGTTTTGGGTCTGTTTTCATCAACAGATTTAACCATAACTTGTTTCTCATGATTAACAGCTGATGAAGGTGGAGATGGTGCTGAAATGGAATTCTTAGATTTGGGCTTGGATTTCCTTTTCAGTGGTTTGATCACAGGTGCATCTAGTTGGTTAACTCTCCCCAACAAATGCTGAACCATCATAACAAGTTGTGTCTGATTTGTTGCTAAAGCCTTCAGCTCATTTGACACATCAGTACTTGTTTTTGATGAGTTCCTGTGACCCACCATTTCCTCCTTCTTGAAATTCACAGACTTCGTCTGATGTTTATCATGAGGAACACTATCAGCTGTTTTCTGATAAACCCCATCCTTCTTTTTGGATTTTGGTGAGGCCTTGGGTTTATCAGTTTGAGATGACTGTGGTACAAACTTGGTTTCAAACTCATTTTTCATTTTATTTATCTCTTCTTTAATGAGCTTATCTCTGTTGAGTTTGGAACCCTTTTTGTACCAGCATTCATCAGATAGATGATTGAATTTACCACATATTTCACATGGCTTATTCTTCATCTTGGATTGATCAACTGCTGAAGTGGAAACTACTGAAGGTGTGATCTTCAGTACTTTCCTCCTTTCAGTACTTGTGTTAAGTACTGAAGGATCGGTAACAACTGAAGACTTGTTCTTCAGCTGTTCTCTATCCGTCCTGAAAGACCGTATGATAGATTCCTCAGCAGTTGTTAATCCTTTTATTTCATCAGATTTGAAATGCTTTTCAGATGTTGTGACTTGCCCTTCAGTACTTGGAGTACTTTGAGGAACAACATCTGAATTTCTCAGCTTCATGTGTTTATCAGCATTTAAACCATCAGGCAATTGATTTGCTGAGATCTTAACACTGACTTCATCCTCTAATTTTGTATTATCATTTGAGGATGAATCACATGATGATGTGGTTTGGAAATTACTTTCACCTTCAGATTTTACTATTGATTTTGAAGTAAAATCAGTAGGTGGTGCAGTATGATTGTAACCTATTCCAAACTTCACATTTGAAGCTGTTTGCTTGCTGAGAAGCATTTCAAATCCCTTGCAGGATGTTACCCAGCGGTCACACTCAACTTGGGTAGCTGCAAGTGTCTCTTTGAGACTTCTGTGGTTCTCGAGTATGACCTCTACCTTAGCCTTTTCATCATTAAGTTGGCATTTAAGCTTGTAAATCTCATCATCTTTGTCATTAAGTGCAGACACATACTCATCTTTTCTTTTGGAAATAGTTTTCTCAAGCTCAAGATTTTGATTGATTAAAGCTACATTTGCCTCTCTAATAGAGACAAAGGCAGCTATGCATGATTCAGAACATAACTTGGCTTTAGCCTCAGAAGATACCTGGGTTACCTGTGAAGATGAAGCATCTGAGCAGGAACCCTCAGTAGACTCCAGGGCCATGAGAGCAAGATTCCCAAAAGGATGTTCACCACCATGTTGACCAGCACCAGCAGATAATTGCTCATTGAAACCAGAAAGATCATCTGGTAAGCTGCTCCAGTCAACAACTCCTGGTGTGAAGAAGCTGTGATGAGGTTGAGATTGTGATGGAGATGGTTGAGGCTCAGGTAGGGCTTGAGGTTGTTGTGCTATAGGGACATGAACTGGATTTGGCTGTGGCATGTAATAGCAGGGATAAGGATATGGCATTGGACCCTGAGGGACAAAGTATGCAGGAGATTGAGGTTGTGAGTGATGACCAGAACTAGCAGGATGTTGCCCTTTGTTTTGTGAACTATTGCTTGGAAAGGTCACAAAGGGTGCAGAGGAGTTAGATCCAGTTGATCTACACTCTCTTGCAAAGTGCCCAAGCCTGTGGCATTTGTGACACCTCAACTTACTCTTGTCAAAACCAACTTTGGTTTTGCCAGAGAGTCCTGGAAATTTCCTACCAGTTCTCTTGTAGAACTTTTGAGATCTGATATTGATCAGGGCCATTTGGCTCAAAATATCCATCTCTTCTAAATCATCATCAGCAATACCCTGCAAATCATCCATGATAAAGCATAAATTATCACTATTACACCCAGAATGACTGTCAACACCAACAAATGCATGATCAGAACTGTTTGAAGAGAAATCTATATGCTCATCATAATGACTTTCTGATCCAGCATATTCTGACTCATGACCGACCAAGGCAGTGTTACCTGGTACAAAGTCATCAGAGAGCTTTCCTGATGATGCCAGTTTCCTTTTCTGCTCTATCTCTCTTTCAAATGTAAGCAGTTTCCCATGGAGTTGGGTGAGAGATAGGCTATCCAGATTTGCACTGGAGCGTAGGACAATGGTGTATGTGTCCCATCTCTCAGGCAGTGATCTGAGGAATCTGTTGTTCATCTGGCTGTTAGTATACTCATGCTTGACCATTTTCAGCTCAGAGATCAAGCAGGAGAAACGCTCAAACTGTTGAGTCAGTGTCTCACCCTTCCTATGAGAGAATGTCTCATATTGTTGGGCGAGGATTTCTCTGTTGTTTGCTAAGACCTCATCAGTTCCTCCGAATTGTTCCTTCAAAGCATTCCAGAGGTCATGAGCAGTTTCATGATGCATAAGCCCAGAATAGATTTCATTCGGCAGTGCCATGGCCAGAATTCCATGGGCTTTAGCATCAATCTCAAACAGTTTACGATCTTCATCTGAGTATTGCTCCTTCTTCTTCGGAACCATTTGATTGGTCTCCGGATTGTTCACCATAGGCTTGTGTGGACCGTGAACCACAGATGTCCAACAACCTGAACTGTTAACAGACAGGTGATGGAGCATTCTTCGTTGCCATATGTTATACTCACTCCTAACCAGCATCGGAGGCTTGGTTGAGGAGCCAGTATTGTGAGGATCATTAGATGGAGTAGTCATTCTCAGATTCAAACCAAATCAATCAAGTTTCAAAAGATTTAGCACAAAAACACAACAAACTCAATAAGAACCAAGAAGAAACTCAAATTAAATAACCAGAAGCAGCAGAAAATCAATCTTTATAACCAATTCTTGCACATATGCTAATTCGATCAAACTATAGATATCAAAATAGCAGTTTCAATGATCAATTGTTAAACCGATCAATGATTAACCAGCTCTGATACCATTTGTCAGGATCAGTGATCTAAGTTTGATCAATTAGAGTTGAATCACAGCGGAATTAGAGCAAGAATTAAGCAAATATAGCAAGAACACAATAAATATTCAATGGAACAGTACACGGTTATATAGAAATAGGGTTTTCTGCAAAGGGATAATAACATTCATGCACACATGCTTCGGTATGGCGGCTGCTAGGTTTTCTAAGCTGCACCGATTACAATTAGGTCAGCATTCCTTATATAAAGGAATGTGACGTCTGCTGATGTCACTTGATAGTGACGTCTAACAGAATTATTACAAACTACTGAAAGTAAGCAAACTACTGAGAATGTTCACAACAACTGAGAACATCTCAGAGTATTCTAAGTACACGAAGAAACATAAAACTACTGAAACTACAAGTACAGAAAAGAAAATACAACTACTGAAAGGAAACCATCACAACTACTGAAGAGGTCTTCTTCAGCTGTTGTGACAATCATCTGAAACTTGGTCTTCAGTCTTTGTCTTCAGCTCTTTCACTTCAGACTTTGTCTTCAGCTCTTTAGCTTCAGACTTTGTCTTCAGCTCTTGTCTTCAGACTTTGTCTTCAGCTCTTTCACTTCAGACTTTGTCTTCAGCTCTTTCACTTCAGACTTTGTCTTCAGACCTTGTTATCAGCTGATGTCTTCAGCTGTTGCAGACTACTTCAGTTGTTGTAATGTCCGTGGGACTTAAAGGTTTTTCTGATCAGGCTCATTGGTTCTTTTGGTCCAACAATCCTTTGAAGCAGAAATGCTGAATCCGAGTCTTACATGGGATGACAAGCAATGGGTGAAGCCAATGGAATCCGTTACTTCATGGATAGACTATGGTACTTTGTATGGTAACCTCAGGGACTTGTTATGATTGAGGCACACAATTCTAAATATTCATACATCCTGGTTCTGACAAGATGTACCATGATCTGAAGGTGCACTATTGGTGGCCTAATATCAAGGCAGATGTAGACTACATATGTGAGCAAGTGTTTAACCTGCTCTAAGATGAAAGTTGAGTACCAGAAGCATCTGGGTACTGCAACTACCTAAAATTCTTTATGGAAGTGGGAGCATATTTCCATGGACTTTATTACCAATTACCCAAAACTCCAAGTAGTTGTGACACGATATGGGTGATTGTGGATCGATTGACTAAGTCTGCTCACTTCTTAGCAATCAAAACAGACAAAACGGATAAGCTGACTTGGATTTACTTGAAGGAAGTGGTATAACCCATTATGATCATTTCGGATCATGATGCTCGCTTTACCTCCCATTTCTGGCAAACATTGCAAAAATCTTTGGGTACGCGCTTGGACATGATCACTGCCTATCATCCGTAGACCGATGGGCAAAGCGAGCACACTATTCAAACTCTAGAGAACATGTTGCAGGCATGTGTAATAGATTTTAGGAACAATCGGGAAGCCCATCTGCCTTTTGTTGAATTTTCTTACAATGATAGCTATCATACTAGAATTAAGGTAGCACCGCTTGGGGCGTTGCATGGATGAAAGTGCAGATCACCAGTTTGTTGGGCGGAAGTTAAAGATAGTCAGCTGACTAGCCCTGAATTGGTGCATGAGGCTACTAAAAAGATCATGTAGATACGAAATCGCATGGCTGTAGCACGAGATCGACAAAAGAGCTACGCAGACAAGCGACGGGAACCTTTGGAGTTTCAGGTCGGAGATAAGGTATTGCTTAAAGTCTCACTGTGGAAAGGCGTGATTAAATTTGGCAAAAGAGGCAAACTTAATCCGAGATATGTTGGACCATTTGAGATTCTGGAAAGAATTGGTCTAGTGGCGAATCGATTAGATCTGCCTGACTCGTTGAGTGGAATCCATGATGTTTTTCACGTCTCAAATTTAAAGAAGTGGTTAACTAACGAGATGTTGGTTGTACCACTCGAGGAAGTACAAGTAGACGAACAATTACGATTCATTGAAGAACCGGTTGAGGTTATGGACCGTGAGGTCAAGACCCTTAGCCAGAGAAAGATTCCAATAGTTAAAGTTCGTTGGAACTCAAGATGTGGACCGGAGTTCACGTGGGAATGTGAGGACCAGATGAAGCTCAAGTATCCTCATTTGTTTGAAACAACGATGATAACCGACGAAGGTAATGACTAAATTTCAGGATGAAATTTCCTTCAACATGGGGATGATGTGATAACTCACTCGATTTATTTTGCCAATGCAGTAGACCAGTGATGTAACACAACCATTTAACGCAATTTTTGGGATGAAAATTCTTTTAACATGGGGATAATGTGACATCCGGTAATTTTCCGTTACCAAACTCCGTTAGTTTCGTTAGGTTTTGCATACACGTGTCGTGAGCACACACTAGCTGTCATTGAACTTGGTGACCTAATAATAATTAACTATGGTTAACGGATAATAATCTAATTAATAATTTTGATTATTAATTTGTGGTTATGTGATTCATGTATTTTAAATATTATTTGTAGATTTTACCTTGTAATTGGACAATGTGTAATATTTAATTCATGTGTTTTGTGGTTAGTTGAAAAATATATATGATTATTATTGTGGATTAATAATGCTTGTTTTGTAGTTAAAATTGTTAAAAAGTGCTAAAAAGATTAATTTTTATAAAATGTAATAAAAAATGGTTTAAAAGGTAATTTCTAAGTAAGTTAAGTTTGACAAAAGCCAAACCTAGCCTCCCTAACCCTCATTCGGCCGAAACCATCATCCCAACCCCCTCCCGTTGCGATTTCAGCCTTCAAACATCTCAACAAAATCGATTTTGATCAATTTAAAGTAGTTCCAAATGGAATTGTTGATCTATATCACGTTTAAGGTGAGTTTATCAACTAATTTTCATGTTTTTCATCAATGATCAAACCCTAGTTCAACTAACATGATGAATGTCGAAATTGATGTTGTTTGATGATGTTTTGATGTTAGTTGTATTGCATTGATGTTAGTTTACGTGGATTATGCAAGAAATTCATGGAATTGAGTGGTTGTTCATACCTTACTATAAGTAGTAACTTTTATGTATGAGATTTGTGAATTATGGTGAACTAATAATGTTTATCATGTCTAGATGAATGTTATGAACTTGATTAGGTATAAAATTAATGAATTTATGAATGAATTGGATGGTAGATTGATTTTGGGTGTTACTTTCCCTAAAGGGAAAGTTTATTGATGTGAATCATTGGATATTGTGTATTTGGGCATGTTTATGATGTTAGGATCATGCTAGAATGCTTGTTGACGATGTCTAGTGTGTTAGAATGTGTTAATTGGGCCGTACGAATACTTGGTGGATTACTTGGAAATCTAGTTTTATGGAATATTGCAAGATATCGGGTTATGTTAGGAGATTCTGGAATCATATTTGGGATTGTAATAGATCATTGTAGAGTATGTTAATTGGTGTGAATCTTGTTGAGTAATGTGATAATGATCGTCATACACGCGTGCGAATCTGAGGCGCCTACTTAGTAGATTGGCAGGGTTTTGGGTGTGAAGTCGTTAGCGGCTTCACATGGCATGTAGTGCATGATTAAACTCAATGTGTTAATTGTTAAATTATGATGTAATTATATTTATGTTGAGCATGTTTATTGGTTGAGGCTCATACATGTTGTATGATAATCTATGATGGTATGATGATCTTGATAGAACCTAAGAATGATGACGTGACATACGTGAATAACTTGTATTATAACCATGCATAATGAGTTACTATACTTGATCAAACAAGATTTCTATTAACATGTCACCAACGGATCAAACTGGTCAACTAGGTCAATGAGTCTTTGTTTTCCAAAACCCTTGGGTCAATGTGTTTATTGAGCACTTAGGGTTGTTAAACTTTCCGGTTACACGCACTTATGTACTCACGTGTTCTAGGTGACCTTTAACGGGTTGTCTTTCCATTCACCATAGCTTTGTATTATTTTGTTCATTTGCTCACTAGGTGAGTTCATGCCCCACTTTTAAACACTCTTTTTTGGGGGAGATAGCATACTCTTTTAGTAACACTTTATTATTATAAGTTGTGTATAGTGTAACATAGTGTGTTATACCTTGAAAGCCCTCACACTTTCGGATCATTAATAATGGTAACTAGCGGGAAATCATGGGTAGTACTACTGGGTTTGACAAGCCCCACCCGTGCGTCTCGAGGTCAAACGGGTGCAATATTGTCCTAAACGCAAACATCGTCACGACCTGGTATGTCGTGACAGGAGGCAAACAAGCGAACACAGTCAGCTTCGATCTTGAAATCACTATGGTTATAACTTACGAATATAGACTAGCTATCTATTTCATTGCACTTTTTATGTTTTACAACTGTTACTACTTATGTTAAATGCAAACTCTTGAACTCACCAACCATTGTGTTGACTCTTTTAGTATGCTATTCTCAGGTCGAGGTTAGCAGCAGGGCCTAGGAGCACTCACGGGTCAGCATGCATAGGAATAAACATTGTTTTACATTTGGGATTTAATATACATTTTGTTTTAAATAATGGTTTGGCGCATGTTTGCGCATTTTACATTTCATTACTTTGGGTTTGGCTTATTTACAAAACGCTTCCACATAGTTTTAAATTTTCTAAACTCTGGGTTGTTTTTAAATGTTTCATATAATGTTGTTCTGAGTATCTCTAGATCCTGGTTTGTTCACACGCCTCATGGAAAAACCCTGCACGTGGAATTTGAGGGTGTGACAGCTTGTCTGCGTAGCTCTTTTGTCGGTCTCATGCTACAGCCATACGATTTCGTATCTGCATGATCTTTTTAGTAGTTTCATACACCAATTCTGGGCCAGTTAGCTAACTATCTCCATTTTCCGCCTAACAAACTGGTAATCTACACTTTCGTCCATACAACGCCTTAAATAGTGTTGCCTTAATGCTAGTGTGATAGCTATTGTTGTTAGAAAACTCTACCAACGGCAGATGAACTTCCCCATTGTTCCCGAAGTCAATCACACAAGCTCGCAACATGTCCTCCAACGTTTGAATAGTACGTTCGCTTTGCCCATCAGTCTGCGGATGATAGGCAGTGCTCATATCCAGACGCGTACCCAAAGATTTTTGCACTGATTGCCAGAAATAGGATGTAAAACGAGCATCACGATCCGAGATAATCGAGAATGGTACACCATGTCTCGAAAGCACCTCTTTCAAGTAAATCCGGGTTAACTTATTCATCTTTTTCATTTCTTTGATTGCCAAGAAGTGAACGGACTTAGTCAGTCCATCCACGATCACCCATATCATGTCACAACCACTAGGAGTGCTGGGTAACTTGGTAGTAAAATCCATAGAAATCTGCTCCCACTTCCATAAAGGAATTTCAGATTGTTTTAGTAACCCATTGGTTTTTGATACTCAACTTTAACCTTAGAGTAGGTTAAACACTTGCCCACGTATGTAGCTACATTTACCTTCATATTAGGCCACCAATAGTGCGCCTTAAGATCATGATACATCTTGTTAGAACCAGGATGTATAGAATACTTAGACTTGTGTGCTTCACTCATAACCAAGTCTCTTAAGTTTTCGTGTAAAGGTACCTAAAGTCTATCCATGAAGTAACAAATCCCATCGGCTGTCACTTCACACTATTTGTCCATCCCACGTAAGGATTCAAATCTAACATTTTCCGCTTTCAAGGCTTCCGTCTGAGCTTCTTTGATTTGTTCAGGCAATTGAGTACTAACGGTAAGCTGTAAAGCTCACACTCGTCAGGGTTTAGCGGTTTCCTTTCTGCTCAAAGCATCCGCGACTACATTCACCTTTCCCGGGTGATATTTGATAGCACAATCGTAATCATTCAATAATTCCACCTAGCGTCGCTGCGTCATATTCAGCTCCTTCTGCTCAAAGATATGCTGAAGACTCTTGTGATTGGTATAAATAGTGCATTTGGTACCGTACAAGTAATGTTTCCAGATCTCCAAGGCAAAGACCACTACACCTAATTCCAGATCATGAGTAGAGTAGTTCTTTTCGTGCACTTCAGTTGTCTCAAGGCATGGGCTATCACTTTGTCACGCTGCATCAGAACACAACCGTGTCCTTGAGTAAAAGCATCATGGTAAACCACGAAGTCATCAATTCCCTCTGGTAATGCTAATATCAGTGCACTACAAAGTTTCTGTTTCAACAACTGGAAAGCGGCTTAGAAACTCCCTCAATGAAAAGCCGATAATATCCTACCAGTCGAAAGAATTGTCGTATCTCACTAGGTGTCTTGAGAACCGACCAATTATTTATCACCTCAAACTTTGCAGGATCCATGTGAGTTCCCTTTTTGTTAACAATATGACCCAAGAATTGCACTTCACGAATCCAGAAGTCATACTTGGAAAACTTGGCGTAAAGCTGTTCCCTTTTAAGCAGTTCTAAGATTAGGCGTAGATGCTCTTCATGTTCCTCCTTGGTGTTATAATAGATCATATGTCATCGATAAACACGATAATAAGCTGATCAAAATAGGGTTTGTACACACGATTCATGAGATCCATGAATACTGCTGGTGCATTAGTCAACCCAAATGGCATGACCAAGAACTCATAGTGACCATAACGCGTATGAAATGCAGTCTTCAAGATATCTTCCTCTCGACCTCTCAGTTGATGATAGCCAGACCTCGAATCAATCTTAGAATAATAGCTTGATCCTTGAAGCTGATCAAATAGATCATCTATGCGAGGCAAAGGAAATCAATTAACTTTGTTAAATTCTCTGTAATCGATGCGCATTCGGAATGTGCCATCCTTTTTCTTAACAAAAAGAACAGGGGCTCCCTATGGTGATGAGCTTTCGATTGAATAAATCCTTTATCCAACATCTCTTGAAGCTCTGCTGATAGTTCCTTCAGTTCGTTCGGTGCTAGCCGATAAGATGCTCTCGCAATTTGAGCTGCTCCGGGAGTTGCAAAGGAAGCCATAAAAGTTGCAAAGGACCAAGAGCCTACTTCTATTCACTCAATAAGAATCGAGAATCAAATTATAGTGGTGAAATAAAAGTAAACAGATGTCAAAGATGTAACTCAATGTATGATCAATGAATAAGAAGTTAAATCTAGTTCACATGACTAGCTAACTTAGATCTACTTGTGTTTGACTTGAAATTATACAAGTATGGATTCATGCATCCAAGTATTCATGAAAAGTTAAAACAATACATGTTAAATGAAATACATATACAAAAACATTTAATAGAAATAGATCTCGAATGGAAAGGTTCATCTACCCGTAACAACCTTCAATCCAATAGAGTTTTGATTCGGGAACCTTCTAAACACACTCCGGAACTAATAATCAAATATAAGCATAACAAGCACTAAAATAACACTAAAAATCAAAAATAAAATATTTTTATCTATTGTTTAAACCAGAACCAAAAGCGAACACGAGACCACTCAATCCAACCTTGAATTTGATTCATTCCATTCATACTCATCCAAAAAACTTGACCTCCATCTCTAAACCCTCGCCTAGAAAATCCACAGAAATTAATCAAAATGAAAAATTTCTTTCCACATAATCCTTTACTAAGCGCCAAGGCAGCCATGGAAAATGCAAAGGACCAAGAGACTACTCGTATTCACTCAATAGGAATCGAGAATCAAATTACAGTTGTGGAATGAAAGTAATCATATGTGAAAGATGTAACTCAATGTGTGATTAATGAACAAGAAATTAAATCAAGTTCACACGACCAACTAACTTAGATGTACTTGTATTTCACTTGAAATTATGCAAGTACGGATTCATGCATCAAAGTATTCGCAAAAGCTTAACATAATACATGTTAATTGAACTACGTATACAAAAATGTTAAATAGAAATAGATCACGAATGGAAAGGTTTATCTTCCTGTAACAACTTTCAATCCTATGGAACGGGAACCTTTTGAACACACTTCGGAACAAATTAATAAAATATAAGCATAATGATCACTAAAATCACACTAAAAAAACAAATGAAATATTTTATCTATGTTTAAACTGGAACCAAAAGCGAACACGAGACCACTCAAAAACCACCCTTGAATTCGATTCATTCCTCCCAAACTTATCAAAAACACTCGACCACCATCTTTTAAACCTCTTACCTAGAAAATACCCAAAAATGAATCAAAATGACAACTTTCTAACCATAGATTCCTTTATTGAGCGGCAAGGCAGCCATAGAAGTTGCAAAGGACAAAGAGACTACTCGTATTCACTCAATAGGAATCGAGAATGAAATTACAGTTGCGGAATGAAAGTGACCAGATGTCAAAGATGTAACTCAATGTGTGATCAATGAATAAGAAGTTAAATCAAGCTCACACGACCAACTAACTTAGATCTACTTGTATTTCCATTGAAATTATGCAAGTACGGATTCGTGCATCCAAGTATTCACGAAAACTTAACATAATACATGTAAAATGAACTATGTATACAAAAACGTTAAATAGATATAGATCTCGAATGGAAAGCTTTAACTTCCTGTAACAACCTTCAATCCTATGGAGTTTTGATTCGGGAATATTCTGAAAACATTATGGAACTAATTTAATCAAATATTAGCATAATGATCACTAAATCACACTAAAAATCACAAATGCAATATATGTATCTATAGTTTAAACCAAAACCAAAACCAAACACCAGACCCCTCAACCAACCTTGAATTCGATTCACTCCTCCCAAACTCATCCTAATCATTCGACCACCATCTTTAAACCTTCTTTCCTAGAATATCCACTAAAATGAATTAAAATGACAACTCTCTATCCACCAAACCCTTTATTGAGCGCCAAGGCAATCATAGAAGCGGCTAAGGACCAACAGACTACATGTGTTCACTCAATAGGATTCAAGAATCAAATTAGATCCCTAGAATGAAAATGATTAGATGTCAAAGATGTAACTCAATGTGTGATCAATGAATAAGAAGTTAAATCAAGCTCACACGACCAACTAACTTAGATCTACTTGTATTTCACTTGAAATTATGCAAGTACGGATTTGTGCATCCAAGTATTCATGAAACCTTTTAAAATAATGCATGTTAATTGAACAACAGATACAAAAACATTAAATATAAATAGATCTCGAATGGAAAGGTTTATCTTCCCGTAACAACCTTTAATCCTATGGAGTTTTGATTCGGGAACCTTCTGAACACACTTCAGAAATAATTTAATCAAATATAAGCATAACGAATACTAAAATCACACTAAAAAATCAAAAATAAAATATTTTTATCTATTGTTTAAAATGTAACCAAAAGCGAACACAAGACCTCTGAACACACCCTTGACATCTAGTAACTCCACTGAAACTCATTCAAAACACTCGACCACCATCTTTTAACCCTCTTACCTAGAAATCTACAAAAATGAATCAAATGACAACTTTCTATCCACAAAATCCTTTATTGAGCACCAAGGCAGCCATAGAAGTTTAAAAGGACCAAGAGACTACTCTTATTCACTCAATAGGAATCAAGAATCAAATTATAGTTATGGAACGAAAGTGATCAAATGTCAAAGATGTAACTCAATGCGTGATCAATGAATAAGAAGTTAAATCAAGCTCACACGACTAGGTAACTTAGATTTACTTGTATTTTACTTGAAATTATGCAAATACGGATTCGTGCATCCAAGTATACGTGAAAACATAAAATAATACATGTTAATGAACTACGTATACAATAACATTAACTTGAAATAGATTTTGAATGTAAACATTTATCTACCCATAACAAACTTCTATGGAATCCTAAGTTTTTTCGAGAACTGGACTAATTTAATCAATATAATTATAACGATTAATAAAATCACACTAAAAAACCACTAATGAAATATTTTTATATATGTTTAAACCGAAACCAAAAGCGAACTTGAAACCACTCAACCCAACCATGAAGTCGATTCACTCCCCCCAAACTCATTCATATCACTCGACCACCATCTTTTAACCCTCTTACCTAGAAAATCTACTAAATGAATAAAAATGACAACTTTCTATCCACAAAATCCTTTATTTAGTGCCAAGGCAGCCATAGAAGTTGAAAAGGACCAAGAGACTACACGTATTCACTCAATAGGAATCGAGAATCAAATTACAATTGCGAAACAAAAGTTATCAGATAACTCAATGTGTGATCGATGAATAAGAAGTTAATTCAAGCTCACACGACGAGCTAACTTAGATCTACTTGTATTTCACTTGAAATTTTGAAAGTACGGATTCATGAATCCAAGTATTCATGAAAACTTAAAATAATACATGTTAAATGAACTACGAATACAAAAACATTAAATAGAAATAGATCTTGAATGGAAGGTTAATCTACCCGTAATAACCTTCAATCCTATGGAGTTTTGATTCGGGAACATTCTGAACAAACTCCAGAACATAATCAAATATAAGTATAACGATCACTAAAATCAAACTAAAAATCAAAAATGAAATATGTCTCTATTGTTTAAATCAGAACCAAAACCAAACAAGAGTCCACTCAAGCCACCCTTGAATTCGATTCAGTAGTCCCAATTTCATCCCAAACAGATGACCACCGTCTCTAATCCTATTTCCTAGAAAATCCACATAAATGAATCAAAACAACAATTTTCTATCAACAAAATCCTTTATTGAGCGCCAAGGCAGCCATAGAAGTTGAAAAGGACCAAGTGACAACTCATATTCACTCAATACGAATCGCGAATCAAATTATAGTTGCGAAACAAAAGTTATCAGATGTAAATCAATGTGTGATCAATAAATAATAAGTTAAATCAGGCTCACACGACTAACTAACTTAGATTTACTTGTATTTTACTTGAAATTATGCAAGTACGGATTCATGCATCCAAGTATTCGTGAAAACATAAAATAATACATGTTAAATGAACTACGTATACAAAAGCAATAAATAGAAATAGATTTTGAATGTAAACGTTTATCTACCCATAACAACCTTCAATCCTATGGAGTTTTGATTCGGGAACCTTCCGAACACACTCCGGAACTAAGTTAATCAAATATAAGCATAAAGATCACTAAAATCACACTAAAACCACAAATGAAATATTTTTATCTATTGTTTACACCGTAACCAAAAACAAACATGAGACCACTCAACCCACCCTTGAAGTTGATTCACTCCTTCCAACTCATTCAAAACACTCGACCACCATCTTTAAGGCTCTTACCTAGAAAATCCACAAAAATGAATCAAAACGACAACTTTCTATCCACAATATCTTTTATTGAGCGCCAAGGCTGCCATAAAAGTTGAAAAGGACCAAGACACTACTCGTATTCACTCAATAGTGTCACAACCCACCGGACGGGGTCCGACCGTGACTAACTGATATCGACACAATGCAGCGAAAGGGTAAAAGTAATCCATTAAATTGTCATACAGTCATCCAATTTATTAATTCTAAAGCTCGTCAAGTGTTTTCTAATCCCGATTACATCAATTTGTTTTAATTGTCCCAAATAATATTATCTAGAAGTAGGGTGGTGGCTAATCTCCAATATCCAGTTTAGTCAACTCCTAGCCATGATCACTCAGCCATTTCATTCTTCTCCTAAAATACACACCCAAAAATACGTCAACATAATGTTGGTGAGCTCATGAGTTTACGACACAAGTCTCAGCATATTTCATAAATAATTAACAATATTCATGATGCACAAGAGAAAGTATCACAATCAAACCTGGACCTGGGTGACCCTCCCGTTCAGCAATTCCACCCATCTTCTTTGTCGCATGTTTAACATCTTTTGATTAAAAATGTGTTGTAGGCTTTTGTGATCGGTGAAGACCACGCACTTCGTGCCATACAGGTAGTGCCTCCAAATTTTAGCACAAATACTACAGCTCCTAATTCCAAGTCGTGTGTGGTGTCATTTTGCTCATGCACCTTTAATTGTCGTGAAGCATATGCTATCACCTTTCCTCTTTGCATCAACATCCCCTAACCCATACCCCTTCTTTGTCGTTCAGCAATTCCACCCATCTTCTTTGTGCCATGTTTAACATCTTTTGATTAAAAATGTGTTGTAGGCTTTTGTGATCGGTGAAGACCATGCACTTCGTTCCATACAGGTAGTGCCTCCAAATTTTTAGCACAAATACTACAGCTCCTAATTCCAAGTCGTGTGTGGTGTCATTTTGCTCATGCACCTTTAATTGTCGTGAAGCATATGCTATCACCTTTCCTCTTTGCATCAGGACACACCCTAAACTTGGTGTGAGGCATCACAATATACTATGAAATCGTCGTTCCCCTCGGGTAGGGACATGGTCGGGCACTACTATAGTTCTTCTGCTTTAGGGTTTCAAAGGCTTCTTGTGCTTTAGTTTCGATTTGAATTTAGTGTTTTTCTGGGTTAGGTACGCCATGGCTTGGCAATTATCGAGAAGTTTTCTATGAATCTTCGATAGTAACCGGGCCAACCCGAAATTATCGTACCTCATAGGGTCTTAGGTGCTCCCACCTCTCTTATGCCTCATTCTTGGAGGGATCAACTTGAATTCCTTTCTCACTTACTATTGACCCAAAACTGCATTTCTCGCATCTAGAACTCACACTTTGAGAACTTGGCATATAGCCGCTCAGTTCGCAGTAATTCTAAAATCACCTTAAATATTGTTAGTGTTCCGCCTTGGTTTTGGAGTATATTAGTATATCATCTATAATACTATCATGAATTTGTCCCAAGGGGCTTGCACACCCTATTCATGAGGTCCATGAATATTGTTGGTGCATTGGTTAAACCGAAAGGCATCACTAGAATTCATAGTGCCCGTACCTAGTTCTAAATGCGGTTTTCGTACGTCATCCTCCTTGATTCGTAACTGGTGATACCTTGACCTCAGGTCTATCTTGGAGTAATATTGTGATCCTTGGAGGATCAAACAAGTCATCAATCCTCGAGAGTGGGTATCGGTTTTTGATTGTGACTTTGTTTAGTTCTCGATAGTCAATGCCATTCTTAGGGTTCCATCTTTCTTTTTTGACAATAGGACTAAGCTCCTCATAGTGAGAGCTTGGCCTAATGACCCTTTGTCCATAAGTTCTTGCAGTTGCATCATCAACTCTTGCATCTCTGACGGGCTAGCCTATAGGTGATTTGGCTCCCGGTACGGCTCCCGGTATCATGGACGCCAGCCAATCCATTCCCACTACTATGTCAAACCCTCCTAGTTATACCGTATTAAGTCTATGGGGAATTCGTGCTCGTCCAGTTTTCGTGCACCCAACGATTGTCTCATCAGCTTTAACTAACGTTCCATTCACTAGTTTTTCGGTATAGCGTGTCGGCTATCTAGAGGAGCTTAATTCAATTCTTGGTCTAAAGCTTGTGAAAACAAAGCTTCTATTGGCCCCGGTGTCAAATATACATAAGCATAATGATTGTTTACTAGGAACGTACCGGTCATAACTTCGGGCTCCTCCCTGGCAACTTCTGCATTCCTCACGAATGCTCTCCCTTTGGGGCATCCTACCGCTGGTTTTTTGGCCTTTAGCTTAGGGTCATCAGGGTGGATATGCCTAGTTTTGCCACACTCGTGGCATCTCACAGGCCCTGTGGTTTCAGACTTGCATTCCCTTACAAATGACCTGGTTTGTTGCACTTGTAGCACACGATGGTCTTGCCTTCTTTGACCTGTGGTTTAACCACCATCCTTGCCTTACACATCCCTAGGTGATGGCGTCCGCATTTTCCCAAAACGGTTGCTTTCCTAAATAGGGTTTCTTTCCTTCCTGTTGTCGATTTGCCATATTTCTCTCACTTGAACTCCCACTCATGGAGCGAAAATTCTCCTATTTTCGTTTTGCTCCTACATTCTCTATACCTCTCACTCCCCCTCGCATCTCACAACCTTATCATTTAAGGTTGTCGATATCTCCATAGATTCCTAAAACATCCTTGGCTTGGCTGCCTTCACCACTCCCCGAATCTTTTAGGGTTAAACCCTACACATACCTGCCAATCTTCTTAGACACAGGGGCCACAAAATGCGATACAAGCAATGACAACTCATTAAATCGGTTTGGTATTCCAAGTGTGCCGTGCCCTTCATCTCTAGACCTAAAAATTCAGCCTCCATCTTTTCAGTTTCATTAATCGGACAGTAACGTCCACCACCTCAAGCTTTTAAACTCTTTCCATCTCATCCGGTTCACCGCGTTTCTCCCTCGGGTTTGTAACAGTGTGTTCCACCAATTCAACGCTCCATTCTTGAGGGAGTGTGTTGCAAACCTTACCTTGTTTAACTCAAGATAGTCGCTTATATCTAGTACTGCTTCCATTTCCTCTAGCCATCTTATCTTCGTTCCTGTCGCGCCTTCATTTCCATAGTAGTCCCTTGTTTTGGCAGGCCATGAATGCTTTGTAATTACAACCAGTTCGTATACAGCTTCTTCCCGTTCCTCCTCATTGTTGTTTCCATCTTCGTTTTCTTCCCCCTCATGGGTTACCTCATATTTCGCTCGGAGTTCACATGGGCAGTTATAGTGGGCAGAGCGTTACAATGGCTTCAGCTAATTTTGCTGCAATCTAGTTTCTTGGTTGGTGTTGCGGTTGGTGTTGGGGCCATCATTGGTGTGGTGAGTGTCATTGTGTTTTCAGTGGTGGTTTCATCAGGTCGGTTGGTACGAGCTTCTGATCGGGTTTTCCATCTTCGTTTCTTCCCCCTCATGGGTTACCTCATGATTTCGCTCGGAGTTCACATGGCAGTTATAGTGGGCAGAGCGTTAACAATGGCTTCAGCTAATGTTGCTGCAATCTATTTTCTTGGTTGGTGTTGCGGTTGGTGTTGGGGCCATCATTGGTGGTGAGTGTCATTGGTGTTTTCAGTGGTGGTTTCATCAGGTCGGTTGGTACGAGCTTCTGATCGGGTTGTGACACACCACCTAGCATTTGGAGCATGTCCTTGTCCCTCTTCCCCTCGGCATGGCTAAAATAAACATTGCATAGGTTTTTAAACTCAAGGTTTTATAGCTAACAGTTATCATAGTTTCACAACCATCATATCATCAATTATACAAGTAGAAGCCAACATATCCCATCAAGTAACCATTAATAATTTAACCATAGCAAAGTTGTTATGATACAAAATTAAGTTCAAATACAATCAGGTGGGACATGAGTGAACATTCACCCATGCCCTACAGAATACATAGTTTATTCAAAATTCGAATAGTGCATAATAAATAATCAATGACATGTCAATAACTGGTGGCGCGGTGATGAGTCCATGGGTTGAACACACACTTATGGGCGGCTCGGTAAAGCTTCCTCCTTATTTTTGCCAGTAAGGACACCGCCTCGTCCCTCTCTTCCTTCGGGTGTCGTAGTGTTGGTGTCGTCACCATACCTTGTCCATGGTGGGGTCCCCATCACGGTCCCGAGTGGTATTGGGGCGGATCAGCAAATGTCTGGTGAGACACACTGAATAGCATGCCGCTCGTCATAGGGGTCTGCGTAGTATCTTGAAGGGGATAGATGGAAGCTATGATGCGCTATCGCGTCACGTTCATAGGGTCCAGCCGGATGCTGTAAGGTGGTACCGGTGGCAATGGTTGTGGCGGCGCCCCGGTCAGTCCTGTAAGTAAGTTACCCCTATTCCTCCTGAATGTGGGACGTGTCGGACGGACATTCGTGCGGTTTGCCTCGCACGTGGTGCCACGTCTTCATCCTCGTCTGGCTGTAGGAACTGACCCGGATGGTCGCCGACGATGCAACGTGTCTTCTGATGGTTCGGACTTCTCCATTTCCCAATCCTGGCTAGGATCGGGCATCATGTGCTCATAGGGGCCCCTTGGGTTCCAACTAGGGTCCCCATACTGTGGCCCAAGAGGGGCATACTCCCCAATCTCATGCGACAGGGGGCGTCTCGAAGGTCTGGCACCCCATCAGGTAGGAACGTGGGTGGTGGGATAGTGGTCGGGGTAATAGTGCGGGGGGGGACATCAGGCGAATCGCTGATGTATATGGTCTTTCCTCGATTCTGGTTTCTTGCCATCTAATGAGCAAGCCAAGTAATATACAAAGTGAATAGTACATATATATATATATACATATATATATATATATATATATATATATATCATCAAAATAAAAAATACAGCAAACTTACAAAATTTAAGTGAATGAATGCAGATGTTAGGAACTACCCTCGGATCATAGCTTAGGGGCGTCTATTTCTTAGTTCCCTTAATTCCTAATGTGTGTTAAAGCCTAGGTATCTTATAGGTAAGATTCTAATTCGCTGTAACCATTGGCTCTGAAACCAGTCTGTCACAACCCACCGGACGGAGTCCACCGTGACTAACTAATATCAACACAATGCAGCGGAAGGGTAAACGTAATCCATTAAATTGTCATACAGTCCCACGTTAATTAATTCTAAAGCTCGTCAAGTGTTTCTAATCTCGATTACATCATATGATTTAATTGTCCAAATGATATTATCTAGAAATAGGGTGGCGGCTAATCTCCAAATATCCAGTTTAGTCAACTCCTAGCCATGATCACTCGGCCATTTCATTCTTCTCCTGAAATACACACCCAAAAATACTTAACATAATATTGGAGCTCAAGTTTACGACACAAGTCTCAACATATTTCATAAATAAGTTAACAAATTCAAGATGCACAACAGAGAGAGTATCACAATCAAACTTGGACCCGGGTGACCCTCCCGAGTGCTAAACATCCCCTAACCTATACCCCATATTGTATGGATAAAAACCAGTGAGTATGTATTTCACCCCAAAAGTTATGATGTAAAAAGGGGGTCATGAAACTCACCTTTGCTTGTCCTTGATGTGGGCGTTCGTGGTTTAGGGAGCTACCGACCGGCAAGGTTCCTAAGTTCATTTTTACAGATGTTAGTTCCATTTCAATCAGTTGGGTAAGTCTAACCCCTCTAGTTCAGGTTTACCTTACGTGATTAGGCGGTTTACATTATATATGCGTAGTTTGGTTCAACCTTTGGAATTTGAAGTTTTTGGTATCTTTACGTTCGGGGCTCGGTTTTTAACGGTTCCTAGGTTTGGGTTAACTTCTAGTCCATTTAGCTTTATAATATTCTAAAATACTTAGAGTAAGTTCTTGAATCTGAAAGTTTCGGGTTCCTAACTTAGAAGTATGTTTTTACGAATTTTTTATTATTTTAACATGAATAACTGCTATATTTTTGTTTGCTAAGCAAACTAGCTCTATAGGTCATGAAATTTAATTTCTAAGTATTATTTATCATTATAAACCTACTGAAATTTATAAATTTGAAATTTATGTATGGTTGGTAATTTCGTTACATTAGCCGGTTAGTTCCTTTAAGTGTTCGTTAAGTCTCGTTTTGGGTTTCTATGTGTTTAATCTGATTTTTCCTTCTTCGCCTACTTTTATAACATAAATAACACCTATATGAACCCATATTTCCAGTAAGTTATGTTGATCACATTCGTTTTATTTTTTAAGAAATCTGAATGTTCGTGTGTGTTAGATTTATAAAACCGTTCTTTTTGTAGATTTTACATTCTTTGTTTACTGGAATATATGGTAACTTATGTGTTAAGATGTTGGGGGTGACACAGGGTTGTTTGTGTCACTAACAAGACGATACGTAAAATACCGAGAGTTTTCGGGTAGAGACGGTTACCTTGTGAGGTGGACGTAGTGAAGCGGGGGCTGTCAGGAAGCTTCTGATGGGTGAGAGAAGGCTGTTAGATATGGAAATTAGTTCAGGTTGCAAAATTAATGGAAATGGAGATGTGAGAAAGAGGATATGTGAGTGAGTTTGTAAGTTCAAAGGGATGTTTACCTTAATGTGTTGGAGCTCGATGCAGGCTGGCTTCGAGAGGGCTGGTGTCAACTGCTAAAAGAGTGCAAGAGAGTGAGAAACAAAGAAGTGTTTTGTAGAGAAAGTTTTGAAATTTATAGTGAGGGTGGTGGTTTTGATGAGGTTCGGCCGAGGTGTTGGGAAGGGGTTCGGGTCCCACTTCTTAATTGCAGGATTTTCTTGGTTAATGGGAGATTTTGATTAGTGGGATAAGTTAGCATGGGTTAAGAAGCTAAGCCATGCATGGGTGTTGGGGTGGTGATTAGACAAGTCAACTTTCTTCTAGAATATATTTCATACGGGTGCATGCATTTTATAATTTGTGGATTTCCTTTATTATTTATTATTCACTGCATGTTTGTTTTTAAATTATATGTGAAAGTATCATGTTGGTTTATTATTATTACTGTCATTATAACAGCTTGTGAAGGATTTAATATTTTTGGTTTGTGATTTAATAATTTAAAAGTATTTAATTTCTATATTTAAAGTTTCAGAATAATTCCAAGTTTTATAATGTATATCCTTTGAAATTTTGGAAGATTTGAATTTGGCTACGGAAGTTCTAAGTCTTGGCTTCGGAAGATTGGGTTTTGGCTTCGGAAGATTGAAATGCGGCTGCACAGTGCTCATGCGCCTGTACAGTGCTCATGCACCTGCTTGATTTTTAGTTCTTCCGAAGGTGAAATGTGGCCACATAATGCTCATGCACCTGTACAGTGCTCATGCGCCTATACAATGTTCATGTGCCTATGGAGTAAACAAATGCGGATGAAGTGTCAACAAATGCGGATGAAGAGTTTACAAATGCGGATGAAGAATTAGCAAATGCGGATTAAGAGTTTACAAATACGGATGAAGAATTAACAAATGTGGATGGAGAATTAACAAATGCGGATGAAGAATTAACAAATGCGGATGACTTAAAGTCTTAGGATTATTTTGTAGTTTTTGTTTGTTAGATTTAAGTGGCACAATGTTTCACTAGGACATTGGGCCTAAGGCCCACTAGTGTTGGTAGCTCACGAATAATTTCATCACATGGCCCATTGGCCCATTAGTCTTGTATGTCAAGCCCACTTATCGCTATGGCCTATTGACTAATTCAAAGTTTGATGGGTGTAAGCCCATTAGGGTTTGTGTGTATCCATGTCCAGGAGTTTGATCTTGTTGGGCACATCACATAGGCTTCGGTTGATCATTGTGTGGCCCATTATTGTTTATAAAACAAAATTTTCTGGGCCCAAAAATCAGGGTTGTCATAATAGAAATCTAGAATCAAATTACTGTTGCGGAACAAAAGTTATCAGATGTCAAAGATGTAACTCAATGTGTGATCAATGAATAAGAAGTTAAATCAAACTCACACGACTAGCTAACTTAGATCTAGTTGTATTTCACTTGAAATTATGCAAGTACGGATTCGTGCATCGAAGTATTCCTTAAAACTTAAAATAATACATGTTAAATGAACTACGTATACAAAAATATTAAATAGAAATAGATCTCGAATGGAAAGGTTTATCTACCAGTAACAACCTTCAATCCTATGGAGTTTTAATTTGGGAAAATTCTGAACACACTCTGGAACTAATTTAAACAAATATAAGAATAAAGATTAATAAAATCAAACTAAAAAACCACTAATGAAATATTTTTGTATATTGTTTAAACCAAAACCAAAAGCGAACTCAAGACCACTAAACCCACCCTTGAAGTCGATTTACTCCTCCCAATTAATTCAAATCACTCGACCACCATCTTTTAACCCTCTTACCAAGAAAATCTACAAAAATAAATCAAAACGACAACTTTCTATCCACAAAATCCTTTGTGCTAAGGCAGCCATAGAAGTTGAAAAGGACCAAGAGACTACACGTATTCACTCAATAGGAATCAAGACTCAAATTACAGTTGCGAAACGAAAGTTATCAGATGTGAAAGATGTAACTCAATGTGTCATCAATGAATAAAAAGTTAAATCAAGCTCACACGACTAGCTAACTTAGATCTATTTGTATTTCACTTGAAATTATGAAAGTACGGATTCGTGCATCCAAGTATTCATGAAAACTTAAAACAATACATGTTAAATGAACTACGAATACAAAAACATTAAATAAATAGAACTCGAATGGAAAGGTTTATCTGCCCATAACAACCTTCAATCCTATGGAGTTTTGATTCGAGAACCTTCTGAACATACTCTGGAACTAGTTTAATCAAACTTAAGCATAACGATCACTAAAATCACACTAAAAACCACCAATGAAAGATTTTATCTATTGTTTAAACTGAAACCAAAAGCGAACACGAGACCACTCAACCCACCCTTGAAGTCGATTCACTCCTCCCCAACTCATCCAAAACACTTGACCTCTATCTTTTAACCCTCTTGCCTAGAAAGTCCATAAAAATTAATCAAAATGACAACTTTGTATCACAGAATTCCTTATCGAGCACCAAGGCAGCCTTAGAAGTTACAAAGGACCAAGAGACTACTCGTATTCACTCAATAGGAATCGAGAATTAAATTAAAGTGGTGGAATGAAAGTAATCAAATGTCAAAGATGTAACTCAATGTGTGATCAATGAATAAGAAGTTTAATCAAACACATAGGACCAAATTACTTAGGTCTACTTGTATTTCCCTTGAAATTGTGCAAGTACGGATTCATGCATACAAGTATTTGCGAAAGCTTAACATAATACATGTTAAATGAACTACGTATACAAAAACATTAAATAGATAAACATCTAGAATGGAAAGGTTTATCTTCTCGTTACAACCTTCAATCCTATGGAGTTTTGATTCGAGAATATTCTGAACACACTCCAAAACATAATCATATATAAGCATAATGATCACTAAAATCAAACTAAAAATTACAAATGAAATTTATGTCTCTAATGTTTAAACCGGAACCAAAACCAAACAAGATTCCACTCAAGCAACCCTTAAATTCTATTCACTCGTTCCGAATTCATCCCAAACTCATGACAACCATCTCATGACCCTCTTTCCTAAAAAAAATCAACATAAATGAATCAAAACGACAATTTTCTATCCACAAAAACCTTTATTGAGCGCCAAGGCAGCCATAAAAGTTGAAAAGGACCAAGAGACTACACGTATTCACTCAATAGGAATATAGAATCAAATTACAGTTGAGAAATGAAAGTTATCAGATGTGAAAAATGTAACTCAATGTGTGATCAATGAATAAGAAGTTAAATTAAGCACGCGACTAGCTAACATAGATCTACTTGTATTTCACTTGAAATTATGTGTACGTATTCGTGCATCCAAGCATTCGTGAAAACTTAAAATAACACATGTTAAATGAACTACGAATACAAAAACATTAAATAGAAATAGATCTCGAATGGAAAGGATTATCTACCCGTAACAACCTTCAAGTCAACGTATTTTTGATTCGGGAACCTTCTGAACACACTCCGGAACAAATTTTATCAAATATAAGCATAACGATCATTAAAATCACACTAAAAAATCACAATTGAAATACTTTTATCTATTGTTTAAACCGAAACCAAAAGCGAACTCGAGACCACTCAACACACCATTGAAGTCGATTCACTCCTCCCAAACTCATTCAAAACACTCGACCACCATCTTTTAACCCTCTTACATAGAAAATCCACAAAAATGAATCAAAACGCAGCTTTTTATCCACAAAATCCTCTATTGAGCGCAAACGCTGCCATAAAACTTAAAAATGACCAAGAGACTACTCGTATTCACTCAATAGGAATCGAGAATCAAATTACTATTGAGGACCAAAGTTATCAGATGTCAAAGATGTAACTCAATTTGTGATCAATGAATAAGAAGTTAAATTAAACTCACACGACTAGCTAACTTAAATCTAGTTGTATTTAACTTGAAATTATTGCACGTACGAATTCATGCATCCAAGTATTCCTGTAAACATAGAATAATACATGTTAAATGAACTACGTAGACAATAACATTAAATAGAAATAGATCTCAAATGGAAAGGTTTATCTACCCGTAACAACCGTCAATCCAACGGAGTTTTGATTCGGGAACCATCTAAACACACTCCGGAACAAATTTAATCAAATATAAGCATAACGATCGTTAAAATCATACTAAAAAATCACAATTGAAATACTTTTATCTATTGTTTAAATCGAAACCAAAAGCGAACTCGAGACCACTCAACCCACCATTGAAGTCGATTCACTCCTTCAAAACTCATTCAAAATATTCAACCACCATCTTTAAATCCTCTTACCTAGAAAATCCACAAAAATAAATCAAAACGACAACTTTCTATCCAAAAGATCCTTTATAGAGTGCCAAGGCAACCATAGAAGTTGAAAAGGACCAAGAGTCTACACGTATTCACTCAATAGGAATCGAGAATCAAATTACAGTTGCGAAATGAAAGTTATCAGATGTGAAAGATGTAATTCAATGTGTGATCAATGAATAAGAAGTTAAATCAAGCTCACGCGACTAGCTAACTTAAATCCACTTGTATTTCACTTGAAATTATGAAAGTACGTATTTGTGCATCCAAGTATTCGTGAAAACTTAAAATAATACATGTTAAATGAACTACAAATACAAAAACATTAAATTGAAATAGATCCCGAAAGGAAAGGTTTATCTACCCTTAACAACCTTCAATCCAACGGAGTTTTGATTCGGAAACCTTCTAAACACACTCCGGAACAAGTTTAATCAAATATAAGCATAACGATCACTAAAATCATACTAAAAAATCACAACTGAAATACTTTTATCTATTGTTTATACCGAAACCAAAAGCAAACTCGAGACCACTCAACCCACTGTTGAAGTCGATTCACTCCTCCAAAACTCATTCAAAACACTCGACCACCATCTTTTAACCCTCTTACCTAGAAAATCCACAAAAATGAATCAAAATGACCACTTTCTATCCACAAAATCCTTTATTGAGCGCCAATGCTGCCATAAAAGTTAAAAATGACCAAGAGACTACTCGTATTCACTCAATAAGAATCGAGAATCAAATTACTGTAGTGGAACAAAAGTTATCAGATGTTCAAGATGTACCTCAATGTGTGATCAATGAATAACAAGTTAAATCAAACTCACACGACTAGCTAACTTAGATCTAGTTGTATTTCACTTGAAATTATGCACGTATGAATTCGTGCATGAAAGTGTTCCTGTAAACATAGAATAATACATGTTAAATGAACTACGTATACAAAAACATTAAATAGAAATAGATCTCGAATGGAAAGGTTTATCTACCCATAACAACCGTCAATCCAACGGAGTTTTGATTCGAGAACCATCTAAACACACTCCGGAACAAATTAAACAAATATAAGCATAACGATCACTAAAATCACACTAAAAATTACAAATGAAATACTTTTATCTATTGTTTAAACCTAAACCAAAAGCAAACTCGAGATCACTCAACCCACCCTTGAAGTCAATTCACTCCTCCCAAACTCATTCAAAACACTCGACCACCATCTTTTAACACTGTTACCTAGAAAATCCACAAAAATGAATCAAAACGACAACTTTCTATCCAAAAAATCCTTTATAGAGTGCCAAGGCAGCCATGGAAGTTGAAAAGGACCAAGTAACTACACGTATTCACTCAATAGGAATCGAGAATCAAATTACAGTTGGGAAACGAAAGTTATCAGATGTGAAAGATGTAACTCAATGTGTGATCAATGAATAAGAAGTTAAATCAAGCTCATGCGACTAGCTAACTTAGATCTACTTATATTTCACTTGAAATTATGAAAGTACGTATTCGTGCATCCAAGTATTCATGAAAACTTAAAATAATACATGTTAAATGAACTACGAATACAAAAACATCAAATAGAAATAGATCTCGAATGGAAAGGTTTATCTACCCGTAACAACCTTCAATCCAACGGAGTTTTGATTCGGGGACCTTCTGAACACACTCCGGAACAAATTTAATCAAATATAAGCATAACGATCACTAAAATCACACTAAAAAATCACAACTAAAATACTTTTATCTATTGTTTAAACCGAAACCAAAAGCGAACTTGAGACCACTCAACCCACCATTGAAGTGGATTCACTCCTCCAAAACTCATTCAAAACACTCGACCACCATCTTTTAACCCTCTGACCTAGAAAATCCAGAAAAGTGAATCAAAACGACAACTTTCTATCCACAAAATCCTTTATTGAGTGCCAACGCTGCCATAAAAGTTAAAAATGACCAAGAGACTACTCGTATTCACTCAATAGAATTCGAGAATCAAATTACTGTTGCGGAAAAAAAGTTATCAGATGTCAAAGATGTAACTCAATGTGTGAACAATTAATAAAAAGTTAAATCAAACTCAAACGACTAGCTAACTAAGATCTAGTTGTATTTCCCTTGAAATTATACAAGTACGGATTCATGCATCCAAGTATTCCTAAAAACTTAGAATAATACATGTTAAATGAACTACGTATACAAAAACTTTAAATAGAAATAGATCTCGAATGGAAAGGTTTATCTACCTGTAACAACCTTCAATCCTATGGAGTTTTAATTTGGGAACCTCCTGAACACACACTGGAACAAATTTAATCAAATATAATCATAACGATTAATAAAATCACACTAAAAAACCACTAATGAAATATTTTTGTATATTGTTTAAACCGAAACCAAAAGCAAACTCGAGACCACTCAACCCACCCTTGAAGTCGATTTACTACTCCTAAATTCATTCAAATCACTCGACCACAATCTTTAACCCTCTTACCAAGAAAATCCAAAAAAATGAATCAAAACGACAACTTTCTATCCACAAAATCCTTTGTGCCAAGGCAGCCATAGAAGTTGAAAAGGCCCAAGAGACTACACGTATTTACTTAATAGGAATCGAGAATCAAATTACAGTTGCGAAACGAAAGTTATCAGATTTGAAAGATGTAACTCAATGTGTGATTAATGAATAAAAAGTTAAATCAAGCTCACACGACTAGCTAACTTAGATCTACTTGAATTTCACTTGAAATTATGAAAGTACGGATTTGTGCATCCAAGTATTCATGAAAACTTAAAACAATACATGTTAAATGAACTATGAATACAAAAACATTAAATAGAAATAGATCTCGAATGGAAAGGTTTATCTGCCCATAACAACCTTCAATCCTATGGAGTTTTGATTCGAGAACCCTCTGAGCATACTCCAGAACTAATTTAATCAAACTTAAGGATAACGATCACTATAATCACACTAAAAACCACCAATGAATGGTTTTTATCTATTATTTAAACTGAAACCAAAAGCGAACACGAGACCACTTAACCCACACTTGAAGTCGATTCACTCCTCCCCAACTCATCCAAAACACTTGACCTCTATCTTTTAACCCTCTTGCCTAGAAAGTCCATAAAAATTAATCAAAATGACAACTTTGTATCCACAGAATTCCTTATCGAGCGCCAAGGCAGCCGTAGAAGTTACAAAGGACCAAGAGACTACTCGTATTCACTCAATAGGAATCGAGAATCAAATTAAAGTAGTGGAATGAATGTAATCAAATGTCAAAGATGTAACTCAATGTGTGATCAATGAATAAGAAGTTAAATCAAGCACATACGACCAAATTACTTAGATATACTTGTATTTCCCTTGAAATTATGCAAGTACGTATTCGTGCATATAAGTATTCGCGAAAGCTTAACATAATACATGTTAAATGAACTACGTATATAAAAAAGATTAAACAGATAAACATCTAGAATGGAAAGATTTATCTTCTCGTAACAACCTTCAATCCTATGGAGTTTTGATTCGAGAACATTCTGAACACACTCCAAAACATAATCAAATATAAGCATAACGATCACTAAAATCAAACTAAAAATCACAAATGAAATATATGTCTCTAATGTTTTAACCGGAACCAAAACCAAACAAGAGTCCACTCAAGCAACCCTTTAATTCGATTCACTAGTTTCGAATTCATCCCAAACTCACGACCACCATCTCTAGACCCTCTTTCCTAGAAAATCCACATAAATGAATCAAAACGACAATTTTCTATCCACAAAAACCATTATTGAGCGCCAAGGCAGCCATAGAAGTTGAAAAGGACCAAGAGAAAACTCGTATTCACGAATCGAGAATCAAACTACAGTTGCGGAATGAAAGTTATCAGATGTCAAGGATGTAACTCAATGTGTGATCAATGAATAAGAAGTTAAATCATACTCACACGACTAGCTAACTTAGATGTAGTTGTATTTGACTTGAAATTATGCACGTATGAATTCGTGCATGAAAGTGTTCCTGTAAACATAGAATAATACATGTTAAATGAACTGCGTATACAATAACATTAAATAGAAATAGATCTCGAATGGAAAGGTTTATCTACCCGTAACAACCGTCAATCCAACGGAGTTTAGATTCGGGAACCATCTAAACACACTCCGGAACAAATGTAATCAAATATAAGCATAACGATCACTAAAATCACACTAAAAAATCACAAACGAAATACTTTTATCTATTGTTTAAACCGAAACCAAAAGCAAACTCGAGACCACTCAACCCACCCTTGAAGTCCATTCACTCCTCCCAAACTCATTTAAAACACTCGACCATCATCTTTTAACCCTCTTACCTAGAAAATCCACAAAAATGAATCAAAACGACAACTTTCAATCCACAAAATCCTTTATTGAGTGCCGAGGCAGCCATAGAAGTTGAAAAGGACCAAGAGACTACACGTATTCACTCAATAGGAATCGGGAATCAAATTACAGTTGTGAAATGAAAGTTATCAGATGTGAAAGATGTAACACAATGTGTGATCAATGAATAAGAAGTTAAATCAAGCTCAGGAGACTAGCTAACTTAAATCCACTTGTATTTCACTTGAAATTATGAAAGTACGTATTCGTGCATCCAAGTATTCGTGAAAACTTAAAATAACACATGTTAAATGAACTACGAATACAAAAACATTAAATAGAAATAGATCTCGAATGGAAAGGTTTATCAACCCGTAACAACCTTCAATCCAACGGAGTTTTGATTCGGGAACCTTCTGAACACACATTCCGAACAAATTTAATCAAATATAAGCATAACGATCACTAAAATCACACTAAAAAATCACAACTGAAATACTTTTATCTATTGTTTAAACCGAAACCTAAAGCGAACTTGAGACCACTCAACACACCATTGAAGTCGATTCACTCCTCCCAAACTCATTCAAAACACTCGACCACCATCTTTTAACCCTCTTACCTAGAAAATCCACAAAAACGAATCAAAATGATAGCTTTCTATCCACAAATTCCTTTATTGAGCGCCAACGCTGCCATAAAACTTAAAAATGACCAAGAGACTACTCGTATTCACTCAATAGGAATCAAGAATCAAGTTACTGTTGCGGACCAAAGTTATCAGATGTCAAAGATGTAACATAATGTGTGATCAATGAATAAGAAGTTAAATTAAACTCACACGACTAGCTTACTTAAATCTAGTTGTATTTCACTTGAAATTATTGCACGTACGAATTCATGCATCCAAGTATTCCTGTAAACATAGAATAATACATGTTAAATGAACTACGTATACAATAACATTAAATAGAAATAGATCTCGAATGGAAAGGTTTATCTACCCGTAACAACCGTCAATCCAACGGAGTTTTGATTCGGGAACCATCTAAATACACTCCGAAACAAATTACACAAATATAAGCATAACGATCACTAAAATCACACTAAATAATCAGAAATGAAATACTTTTATCTATTGTTTAAACCTAAACCAAAAGCGAACTTGTAAGGCCCTGTTCCCGGGACGCTTATAGCTGGACCGTCATAGTATAAAACATATTAAAACATACATTACTTTTGCAGCGAAAATCAAAAACTTTTATTTATAATTAAAAGTTGCCATTTCATTACGTTACATAATACAATAACATGTCAAAATGTGGATGCCAGCCTCAGAACGCTCCCAGTAGCTTATGCATCCATGCCTGCAACTCCTCAGCATCAACAATATACCTGCCAACTATTATGCATACAAAAATTTAGAGACGCTGAGTGAGTTCTAGTTTTATAAATAAAATACTTTACTTTCGTTAAATCATAACCTTCACAATCGTACGTGATCACACATTATACGTTCACATTGATAATATTTATTTATTATCTTCATCACCATTCATTCGTTTATTCATTACATCTTTTACCATTAATCAGATCCTGTCTCATGCAATACCCCTGACTCATGTCCGTAGGCCGATACTGTATTGGGGCCTGTAAACAAACCCCCGACTCATGTCCGAAGACCGACACAGTACCGGGGTACGCGACAAGGATCCCGTCTCTGTTTGCAACACCCCCAACTCATGTCCGAAGACCGACACAGTACCGGGGTGAGCATCACGACCTCATTCGGGTCAATCTCAAGGATTAGACCCCCATACGAGTCATTATTAGACGCCCTTGGAGTTTATCTCAAGGACAGACTCCCCGTGTGCATCCTTCGGGTTAGCTAAACCGCACACAGTTGAGCTGACGACAACATGGTCGTGCACCTCCATTCAATTGCTTGCAAGACTTTCATTCATTCGTTACGTTCCACTTTTCATTATCATTATCTTTCACTTCATTACATAATACTTTACGTATGTACATTCGTACATCATACCACGTAAAGTCATAACAAAATACATAACGTATTTCATAACATAATACATACGTTTTGAAAACCGTTTAACGAAGAAAGATAACACTCCACACACACACATACACATCATAAACCTTATCACATCATCATGCATACATCAAGCATAAGCCATCACATCACAACGGGACCTATCTCAAACATCTACCTCTTAAAACCCCTTAGAAAATCCTAAGTCCAAAATGAGGCACATGGAACATTTTAGGCGCATGAGCATAAAAATTCTAAGTATAAAACAGTCTGGGCGCATTAGCACTATGCAGGCGCATGAGCCCTTCTTAGGCGCATTACCACTATGCAGGCGCATGAGCCCTGCTTAGGTGCATCAACACTTAGGCACATGGGCAACTCTGGGTGCATGGACACTATCTGGGCGCATGGCCAACACTTAGGCGCATCAACCCTTATTCTGGGCGCATGAACTACTGTTCAGGCGCATGTCCACTATTTGGGCGCATGACCCTGTGCGCATGAGGACAGTTAGGCTCATGGGATAAGTTGGGCGCATGGGAACTTACTAAAAATTTCTAAACTGCCAATAATCACCCGAAACCTTTCTAACACTACCCAAACACAGATCTAACATACTAAGGCCCTTAAAACATACTAACAACAATTCTAACCACCAAAACAACATCAAAACTTAAATCACAAAACATCGTTCAAACAAATTGCAGAAACATTCGGTTAACTCTTTAAAACGTTTATTCGGTATGCATAATAACCCCAAGAAGTTGAAAATCAGTAAAAAAGGGGTTCTAGAAACTCACCTTGAAGCAAATCTTCGAACTAGACACTTCCACCAGCAAATTCAACTCCAAAATTCCCGAAAACAAACTCTAAACACCAAGAACTTCGGTCAAAAGCTTGTGAATTCGGTTAAAACCGAAAATATACTTAAGAAACTTACCTTTTGTAGCTTCTTCTTCCTTTTTCTCTCAAAAACCGAGAGTTCTTCTTCTCTTTTCTTCTTCAGCCGAGAGCAAGATTGCAGATCCACTTTAAGTGGTCGGCCATACTTCCATTTATATTAAAATAATGGACTTTTGTGTTTTTTACACTTTTCCCCCTTCTACTTGTGTCCATATTCTTTTCTTTCTAGATACTTTTCTTTGTTCTTCTTTTATATAAAATTCGGGGTGTTACAAGTCCACCCCCCTTAAATAGGTTTCGTCTCCGAAACCTGTCGCTTCTTGAATAGTTACGGGTGATGTTGTATCACCTATCCCCTGATCTTATACGTAGGCTTAGTCCCCTTTTAGGCTCCACTGTACTCGCACAAGTGGAACCACCATTCTCCTTAGCCCTTCTCTTTTTTCAATCAGAAACGACCACCGGTTGCTTCACGTAGTTGAATCCTTCATCCATCTTGGTATCCTCTAGTGGCACGATCATATCCTCATCGATTGAGCACCTTCTTAGACGAGATACATGGAACGTCAAATGAATTCCACTTAACTCATCGGGTAGCTCCAGTCAATAGGCCACTTCTCCTACCTGTGCAATAATTCAGAATGGCCCTATATAACTCGATATTAGCTTTCCTTGTTTCTCTGAATCGGATGATCCCCCTCTCCACGACGAGGCCTTCATCATTACTCCATCGCCGTAGGTCCGCACCGAACTCTTGTCGGGCACGGTAGATTAAACCATCTTCTGGCGACACTCGGAGTTTTGTCTCATAGGCTACTAGCCAATTCATCCGAAGGTGTACGCCTATCCGCCTAAGTTCGTCCTGAACAGTCAACCAGGAGACACGCGGTCTCTCAATTCTATCGCGCAATCCTCTAGGGCATCTGGTATCCTAGTGGACTTACCACTAGCAATTTCTACATCGAAGGGCTCATCGATCATTCTATTCCTAGCGTGCAACTTCCCACAAAAGGTAGCAGGAATGAAACTACTACTAGCACCACAATCAAAGCATAGATGCACAAATTTAAATTACCAGAAACGTACCTGACGTCACGTCGGAGTCCACTCTAGCCTTCTCCTGGTCATAGCAAATGCTCTGACCTTCATCCTCTGCTCTTTTTCCTTACACTGGAGCTTCCTGCCCTCGACTTCTTGCAGTCTCTGCTCACATGTCCAGTCTCGCCACAGTCATAACATTTAGCCATGTGACAATCCCTCACCCTGTGGCCCTCTCTTCCATACTGGAAGCAGACGTTCGATCCCCACCTGCACTCCCCCACGTGGCCTCTACCACCCTTCTTGCATGCCTCTTCCCTCTCAGTTATCCTTTTCAGATCATCAAACCTCATCATCTTACCTACAGCCACAAATTCACCATCATCATAATCCCTCCTTCCGTTCCCACTCTTAACATAACCTCGCTCCTCCTCTTCATCCATTATAGCCACCGCCTCTCGCTCGTCATACAGCCTCCCCACTAGGTCAACCACCGACCTAAACGTACCTGGCCAGGCAGCGATCAGATGTCCGCGGATATCTGCTGGCAGACCTTGAATATACCTTTTGATCTTTTGTGACACAGGCGTCACCTGATCTGGCACCAGCCTTGCCATCTCGTTGAACTTCGTGGTGTACTACTGGTGAGTCATCGTTCCCGTCTCTAGCTACAGGAACTCCCCCTCGACCTTGTCAAGCTCTCTATGAGGGCAAAACTCCTCAATTACCAACCTCTTCAGCTCCTTCCACCTCATCCTCCCGATTGCTCTGGTACCCTCGGCTTAGACAATGTTGTCCCACAAGCATAAGGCCGAGTCCACCAACGAGTGGGTAGCAAACTTCACCTTCTGATCCTCGCGGCACTCGCTGATGTCAAGTACCGCTTCCATCTCTCTCACCCAGCGTTGTGCAGCAGCAGCACTCCCATTTCCATCAAACATAGGAGGCCTACACCTTTGGAATGCTCCATAGCTGCATCCCTTCACAGTCTCTGGCACAGCTTCCTCTTCCTCCTCATCGTCACTGGAAACAACCATATCAGTCTCTGGCTGCTCCCTTCCCCTTGAACCTCCTTCCTCGCCTCCTCGTCTAGAGGTCCTCCTCTTTTCACTCTCCTACTTCTCATCCTCCTTCACAGCTCGGATAACCTCAGTCACCACAGACGGCAGAATCATCTGAAAAACCTGATGAACCTCCTCGACCATCGCCTCTTTCATTGAGGCTCCATATTGGCACTCTTGTCTTCACCATCCTGGTGATGAAGCTCCGGCTCTTCAGGAGCCGTCTCAGCAGTCTTGGCCCTGCTCCTCATGACACGTGGCCTAACATCACGTCCACCCCAACCTCCACCTTGCGAAGCCTCAAAAGACCTACCGCCATCCATCTAGAACACTACAAGATTCAAACACCAACATGGTCAATCAAGGTAATAGCTCGAGTTATGTCAAGTATAGTTAGTCCCTAATCACAGTGGCCAGTAGTGATTAGCCACTTACTTTACCCTTTATTCCCCAAGCATTTTCTATCCTGACTACATCAGTATCTAAATCTACACAAAAGCACACAAGCCACATAACATGCGCACATAACACCGGTTAACATTAACTTACATAAAACGTTTACATAAAACCTTTACCTGAAGGCACGTAGCTACTAGGACTGGCCTCCCTTTCCTTTTGTCCCATTCTCAGTTTAAGATTAGGTTTTTGAAAATATTTACCCAATTCTCTTAAACACTAGCTCTGATACCAACTTGTAAGGCCCCATTCCCGGGACGCTTACAACTGGACCGTCATAGCATAAAACATTTTAAAATATACATTACTTTTGCAGTGAAGATCAAAAACTTTTATTTATAATTAAAAGTTGCCATTTCATTACATTACAAAATACAATAACATGTCAAAATATGGATGCCAGCCTCAAAAAGCTCCCAGTAGCTTATGCATCCATGCCTGCAACTCCTCAGCATCAACAATATACCTGCCAACTATTATGCATACAAAAAGTCAGCGACGCTGAGTGAGTTCTAGTTTTATAAATCAAATACTTTATTTTCGTTAAATCATAGCCTTCACAATCGTACGCGATCACACATTATACGTACACATTGATAATATTTATTTATTATCTTCATCATCGTTCATTCGTTCGTTCATACATCTTTTACCATTAATCAGATCCTGTCTCATGCAATACCCCCGACTCATGTCCGTAGACCGATACTGTGCCGGGGCCTGTAAACCAACCCCCGACTCATGTCCGAAGACCGACACAGTACCGGGGTACGCGACAAGTCCCGTCTCTGTTTGCAACACCCCCGACTCATGTCCGAAGACCGACACAGTATCAGGGTGTACCTCGGGTCAATTTCAAGGATTAGACCCCCATACGAGTCATTATTAGACTCCCTTCGAGTTTATCTCAAGGATAGACTCCCCTTGTCATCCTTCGGGTTAGCTAAACCGCAAACAGTTGAGCTGACGACAACATGGTCGTTCACCTCCATTCAATTGCTTGCAAGACTTTCATTCATTCGTTATGTTCCACTTTTCATTATTATTATCTTTCACTTTGTTACATAATACTTTACATATGCACCTTCATACATCATACCACATAAAGTCATAACATAATACATGTTTTGAAAACCGTTTAACGAAGAAAGATAACACACCACAAACACACATACACATCATAAACCTCATCACACCATCATGCATACATCAAGCATAAGCCATCACATCACAACGGGACCTATCTCAAACATCTATCTCTTAAAACCCCTTAGAAAATCCTAAGTCCAAAATGAGGCACATGGAACATTTCAGGCACATGAGCATAAAAATTCTAAGTATAAAACAGTCTGGGCGCATTAGCACTATGCAGGCGCATGAGCCCTGCTTAGGCGCATTACCACTATGCAGGCGCATGAGCCCTTCTTAGGCGCATCAACACTTAGGCGCATGGGCAACTCTGGGCGCATGGGCACTATTTGGGGGCATGGCTAACACTTAGGCGCATCAACCCTTATTCTGGGCGCATGAACTACTGTTCAGGCGCATGTCCACTATTTGGACGCATGACCTTGGGTGCATGAGGACAGTTAGACGCATGGGATAAGTTGGGCGCATGGGAACTTTCTGAAAATTTCTAAACTGCCAATAATCACCCGAAACCTTTCTAACACTACCCAAACATAGATCTAACATACTAAGGCCCTTAAAACATACTAACAACAATTCTAACCACCAAAACAACATCAAAACTTAAATCACAGAACATCGTTCGAACAAATTGCAGAAACATTCGGTTAACTCTTTAAAACGTTTATTCGGTATGCATAATAGCCCCAAGAAGTTGAAAATCAGTAAAAGAGGGGTTCTAGAAACTCACCTTGAAGCAAATCTTCGAACTAGACACTTCCACCAGCAAATTCAACTCCAAAATTCCCAAAAACAAACTCTAAAACACCAAGAACTTTGGTCAAAAGCTTGTGAATTCGGCTAAAACCGAACATATACTTAAGAAACTTACCTTTTGCAGCTTCTTCTTCCTTTTTCTCTCAAAAACCGAGAGTTCTTCTTCTCTTTTCTTTTTCTTTTTTCTTCTTCAGCCGAGAGCAAGATGGCAGATCCACTTTAGGTGGGAGGCCATACTCCCATTTATATTAAAATAATGGACTTTTGTGTTTTTTTACACTTTTCCCCCTTCTACTTATGTCCATATTTTTTTCTTTCTAGATACTTTTCTTTGTTCTTCTTTTTAATAAAAATTCGGGGTGTTACAGAACTCGAGATCACTCAACCCACCCTTGAAGTCAATTCACTCCTCCCAAACTCATTCAAAACATTCGACCACCATCTTTTAACCCTCTTACCTAGAAAATCCAAGAGACTACACGTATTCACTCAATAGGAATCGGGAATCAAATTACAGTTACGAAATGATAGTTATCAGATGTGAAAGATGTAACTCAATGTGTGATCAATGAATAAGAAGTTAAATCAAGCTTATGCGACTAGCTAACTTAAATCCACTTGTATTTCACTTGAAATTATGAAAGTACGTATTCGTGCATCCAAGTATTCCTGAAAACTTAAAATAATACATGTTAAATGAACTTCGAATACAAAAACATTAAAGAGAAATAGATCTCGAATGGAAAGGTTTATCTACCCGTAATAACCTTCAATCCAACGGAGTTTTGATTCGGGAACCTTCTGACCACACTCCGGACAAATTTAATCAAATATAAGCATAACGATCATTAAAATCACACTAAAAAATCACAACTGAAATACTTTTATCTATTGTTTAAATCGAAACCAAAAGCGAACTCGAGACCACTCAATCCACCATTGAAGTCGATTTACTCCTCCAAAACTCATTCAAAACACTCGACCACCATCTTTAAACCCTCTTACCTAGAAAATCCATAAAAATGAATCAAAACGACAACTTCCTATCCACAAAATCCTTTATTGAGTCCCAGCACTGCCATAAAAGTTACAAATGACCAAGAGACTACTCGTATTCACTCAATAGGAATCGAGAATCAAATTACTGTTGCGGAACAAAAGTTATCAGATGTCAAAGAATGAATATGAAGTTAAATCAAACTCACACGACTAGCTAACTTAGATCTAGTTGTGTTTCACTTGAAATTATGCATGTATGAATTCGTGCATGAAAGTGTTCCTGTGAACATAGAATAATACATGTTAAATGAACTACGTATACAATAACATTAAATAAAAATAGATCTCGAATGGAAAGGTTTATCTACCCTTAACAACCATCAATCCAATGGAGTTTTGATTCGGGAACCATCTAAACACACTCCGAAACAAGTTAAACAAATATAAGCATAACGATCACTAAAATCACACTAAAAATCACAAATGAAATACTTTTATCTATTGTTTAAACCTAAACCAAAAGCAAACTCGAGATCACTCAACCCACCCTTGACGTTGATTCACTCCTCCCAAACTCATTCAAAACACTCGACCACCATCTTTTAACCCTCTTACATAGAAAATCCACAAAAATGAATCAAAACGCAGCTTTTTATCCACAAAATCCTTTATTGAGCGCCAACGCTTCCATAAAACTTAAAAATGACCAAGAGACTACTCGTATTCACTCACTAGGAATCGAGAATCAAATTACTATTGAGGACCAAAGTTATCAGATGTCAAAGATGTAACTCAATTTGGGATCAATGAATAAGAAGTTAAATTAAACTCACACGACTAGCTAACTTAAATCTAGTTGTATTTCACTTGAAATTATTGAACGTACGAATTCATGCATCCAAGTATTCCTGTAAACATAGACTAATACATGTTAAATGAACTACGTATACAATAACATTAAATAGAAATAGATCTCGAATGGAAAAGTTTATCTACCTGTAACAACCGTCAATCCAACGGAGTTTTGATTCGGGAACCATCTAAACACACTCCGGAACAAATTTAATCAAATATAAGCATAACGATTATTAAAATCACACTAAAAAATCACAACTAAAATACTTTTATTTATTATTTAAATCGAAACCAAAAACGAACTCGAGACCACTCAACCCACCATTGAAGTCGATTTACTCCTCCAAAACTCATTCAAAACACTCGACCACCATCTTTAAACACCCTTACCTAGAAAATCCATAAAAATGAATCAAAACGACAACTTCCTATCCACAAAATCCTTTGTTGAGTCCCAACGCTGCCATAAAAGTTAAAAATGACCAAGAGACTACTCGTATTCACTCAATAGGAATCGAGAATCAAATTACTGTTGCGGAACAAAAGTTATCAAATGTCAAAGATGTAACTCAATGTGTGATCAATGAATAAGAAGTTAAATCAAACTCACACGACTAGCTAACTTAGATCTAGTTGTATTTCACTTGAAATTATGCACGTATGAATTCGTGCATGAAAGTGTTCCTGTGAACATAGAATAATACATGTTAAATGAACTATGTATACATTAACATTAAATAAAAATAGATCTCGAATGGAAAGGTTTATCTACCCTTAACAACCATCAATCCAATGGAGTTTTGATTCGGGAACCATCTAAACACACTCCGAAACAAATTAAACAAATATAAGCATAACGATCACTAAAATCACACTAAAAATCACAAATGAAATACTTTTATCTATTGTTTAAACCTAAACCAAAAGCAAACTCGAGATCACTCAACCCACCCTTGATTTCGATTCACTCCTCCCAAACTCATTCAAAACACTCGACCACCATCTTTAACCCTCTTACCTAGAAAATCCATAAAATTGAATCAAAACGACAACTTTCTATCCAAAAAATCCTTTATAGAGTGCCATGGCAGCCATAGAAGTTGAAAAGGACCAAGAGACTACACGTATTCACTCAATAGGAATCGAGAATCAAATTATAGTTGTGAAACGAAAGTTATCAGATGTGAAAGATGCAACTTAATGTGTGATCAATGAATAAGAAGTTAAATCAAGCTCACACGACTAGCTAACTTAGATCTACTTGTATTTCACTTGAAATTATGAAAGTGCGTATTCGTGCATCCAAGTATTCGTGAAAACTTAAAATAATACATGTTAAATGAACTAGGAATACAAAAACATTAAACAGAAATAGATCTCGAATGGAAAGGTTTATCTACCCATAACAACCTTCAATCCAACGGAGTTTGATTCGGGAACCTTCTGAACACACTCCGGAACAAGTTTAATCAAATATAATTATAACGATCACTAAAATCATAAAAAAAATAATACATGTTAAATGAACTAGGAATACAAAAACATTAAATAGAAATATATCTCGAATGGAAAGGTTTATCTACCCATAACAACCTTCAATCCAACGGAGTTTGATTCGGGAACCTTCTGAACACACTCCGGAACAAGTTTAATCAAATATAATTATAATGATCACTAAAATCATACAAAAAAATCACAACTGAAATACTTTTATCTATTGTTTATACCGAAACCAAAAGCAAACTCGAGACCACTCACCCCACCGTTGAAGTCGATTCACTCCTCCAAAACTCATTCAAAACATTCGACCACCATCTTTTAACCCTCTTACCTAGAAACCACAAAAATGAATCAAAACGACAATTTTCTATCCACAAAATCCTTTATTGAGCGCCAACGCTACCATAAAAGTTAAAAATGACCAAGAGACTACTCGTATTCACTCAATAGGAATCGAGAATCAAATTACTGTTGTGGAACAAAAGTTATCAGATGTTCAAGATGTACCTCAATGTGTGATCAATGAATAAGAAGTTAAATCAAACTCATACGACTACCTAACTTAGATCTAGTTGTATTTCACTTGAAATTATGCACGTATGAATTCATGCATGAAAGTGTTCCTGTAAACATAGAATAATGCATGTTAAATGAACTACGTATACAATAATAATAAATAGAAATAGATCTCGAATGGAAAGGTTTATCTACCCGTAACAACCGTCAATCCAACGGAGTTTTGATTCGGGAACCATCTAAACACACTCCGGAACAAATGTAATCAAATATAAGCATAACGATCACTAAAATCACACTAAAAATCACAAATGAAATACTTTTATCTACTGTTTCAGCCTAAACCAAAAGCGAACTCGAGATCACTCAACCCACCCTTGAAGTCGATTCACTCCTCCCAAACTCATTCAAAACACTCGACCACCATCTTTAACCCTCTTACCTAGAAAATCCACAACAATGAATCAAAACGACAACTTTCTATCCAAAAAATCCTTTATAGAGTGCCAAGGCAGCCATAGAAGTTGAAAAGGACCAAGAGACTACACGTATTCACTCAATAGGAATCGAGAATGATATTACAGTTGTGAAAAGAAAGTTATAAGATGTGAAAAATGTAACTCAATGTGTGATCAATGAATAAGAAATTAAATCAAGCTCACGCGACTAGCTAACTTAGATCTACTTGTATTTCACTTGAAATTATGAAAGTACGTATTCGTGCATCCAAGTATTCGTGAAAACTTAAAATAATACATGTTAAATGAACTACGAATACAAAAACATTAAATAGAAATAGATCTTGAATGGAAAGGTTTATCTACCCGTAACAACCTTCAGTCCAATGGAGTTTTTATTCGGGAACCTTCTGAACACACTACGGAACAAATTTAATCAAATATAAGCATAGCGATCACTAAAATCACACTAAAAAATCACAACTGAAATACTTTTATCTTTTGTTTAAACCAAAACCAAAACCAAAAGCGAACTCGAGACCACTCAACCCACCATTAAAGTCGATTCACTCCTCCAAAACTCATTCAAAACACTCAACCACCATCTTTTAACCCTCTTACCTAGAAAATCCACAAAAATGAATCAAAACGTCAACTTTCTATCCACAAAATCCTTTATTGAGTGCCGAGGCAGCCATAGAAGTTGAAAAAGACCAAGAGACTACAAGTATTCACTCAATAGGAATCGAGAATCAAATTACAGTTGCGAAACAAAAGTTATCAGATGTGAAATATGTGACTCAATGTGTGATCAATGAATAAGAAGTTAAATCAAGCTCACACGACTAGCTAATTTAGATCTACTTGTATTTCACTTGAAATTATAAAAGTACGTATTCGTGCATCCAAGTATTCGTGGAAAGATTTCAAAACCTAATACAGGTATGGAGTCTCAATCTGATGTCCCAATTGGTAAACACAATGAGAAAGAGAAGGGTGACGGGTAAACCTGACAATCTTAACCCATAGTAGTGAAAATGGGTTACTTTGGGTAAAGAATTTTTCTTCTTTGGGTTGAAATGGGCAGCATCATCATAGAGAACGGGTCCATAATGGGCTGTCTAAAAATATTGTGAGTTTAGAATGGGTTAGAATGGGTAAGAACAAGTTGGGCAAGAACGGGCAATCGTTTCTCTTGAAGAACAAGTGAGATGGTTGAATATACGTATGACCGCTAGTGCCGCTCCACTGTCGATGGACCAGACCACCACATACCAACCACGAACCACCACCACCATCGCACCACCACTAACTAACACTACAGCTATCACAACCAAGGGTGCCGCCGCAACCACCACCAAGTACTGCCGTCGCAACCACCACCACCTACTGCCACAGTAACCACCACCAACTACGGCCATCGCAACCACCAGCACCAACATCCGCCGCAACCACCACCAACCAACGCCATAACAAACGACTAGCGCTGACCTCCACAGTCGCAACCACCACCGACACCACGAACCAACCACCAACACCAACTAATGCTTACCCAACCACCATTCATGGGGCATGCCTTCGATTTTGCTGCAAAATTTTACAAAAGTTCAAAGGTAGCCTTTATAACTTGTCCATCACCGAAGAAGAGTGTGTGATTGCTCTGTTTCAAATTAAAATAACTCGTATTCATGTTTCTAAAATTGATTTTAATAGTGTGATACAAGTGCTTGTTTTAAAACATAGGTTAGAGAAATAAAACTCAATTTGTACTGAATTTGTTGACGTTAATACTTTTTTATATAGTTAAACTACTAATTCTTTTTCAAGTTAATTATATCACATGCCTTCGGAATCTTTAATTATCGTTCCTGACATGGTGGTCACCGTCTTCCATCTCCAAATGATCGGATGATAATTCGTGATCATTGTAATTGACTTTGAACCAAGGATTCTTGATAATTTCATCAATGATGATGTCAATTTGAGGGTTTGTGTCTAGAAGTCGTGATAATAATCAGTGTCAAAACCATAAACCGTTTACCAGAGGGTCGTCATTATATCTATTCTGTTAGTTGTGCTGATCAATGACAACACTTTATTTAACCCCGCTTAATACAAATTTGTCGGTTATATTCTTCGGAGTGAAAATTTAATGTTTTTTTTGTAATAGTTTTGACCCATTCTAACCTGAACCCCTTTTGACCCAAACCCATCCTGACACCCATACCAATCCTGATCATTTTTCTAATCAACCCATCTTGACCTAAACCCATATTGACATGGACCCATCCTGACCTATTAACCAACCTAATCCAACCCGCCCACTTTGCCACCTCTAGTGACAGGTTGGGGATTAATACTCAAGGGGATGATAATGGGAAAGATGTAGTTCAGAGGTCGAATAAGGATACTGCACAAATGTCATATGCTACTTCCTTGCAATCTGGGATGTCTAAAAACAAATTAACTTCAGATTTCTGGAGCCTTTGGAAAAACAACAAGGGATTAATATGGTCTCCCTAGGGAATTAGTTAAAAAGGTGGAAAACAAGCTGGCGTTCACATTATATGGTTATTTCCTTGGGGACAGGGTTGCATATCCAGTGGTTGAGCATTATGTGTGGTTGAATTGGAAAAAGTTTGGGCTGCAAAATATTATGATAAATGCGAATGGTTTCTTTTTCTTTAAATTTACAGACAAAAAAGGTATGCTTGATGTTCTTAAAGGGGGCCATTGGTTGATCAGAAACAGGCCTATGTTTCTTAATACTTGGTCTCCTATGAGAACACTTAAGAAAAAGGATATGAAAAAAGTTGCTATTTGGGTTAAGTTGCATGATGTTCCTCTGGCAGCTTATACAGATGATGGTTTAAGCATGCTAGCTTTAAAAATTGGTTCACCTAAGTTACTTGATTCGTCTACTACTGCTATGTGTTTAGAGGCTTGGGGTCGGAGCAGCTATGCAAGGGCTTTGATAGAAATTTCAGTGGAACATGACTTTATAAGAGGGTTATCTATGGCTATTCCTGACACAGATGGGGATAAATATGTCACGGAGAAAATTGGGGTAGAGTACGAATGGCAACCTTCGAGATGTGCTCATTGTTGTGTTTTTGGGCATGATACTGAAAAGTGCCCAAAACATATTGGTGCTACACTTAATTCTATCCCTAAAACACCCAAAGTTGATGGGGATGGCTTCATCAAGGTTAAGTGTAGGAAAATTGCTCAGAAGAGTGGGTTTCAAGTATCCACCCTGAAACATAAATTTGAATACCGACCGATTTATCAAAAGAAAAAGATGGGACCTACACCCTTGCATGAGTCTAAAGAATCTACATCAGGGGCAAGTACTTCTTCTACAGTGGTTTCTAATGGATAGACATCTATTTTGGTTGTCAAAGGAGTCTTGTTTGGATGGAAATTTCATTTTTGATGATGGTAGCTAGTTTGATAGTTTAAATTAATGTTTGTCTACCATGGTTATCATTTATTTCCTTTCATGTGGTAGGCTAGTTTGATAGGTTATCCTTGAATCCTTACTTGCATAATTTCAAGGGAAATATAAGTAGATCTAAGTTAGTTGGTCATGTGAGCTTGATTTAACTTCTTATTCATTGATCACACATTGAGTTAAATCTATGAAATTTGATTGCTTTCATTCCACCACCGTAATTTGATTCTCGATTCCCATTGAGTGAATACGAGTAGTCGCTTGGTCCTTTGTAACTTCTATGGCTGCGTTGGTGCTCAATAAAGGATTTTGTGGATAGAAAGTTGTTGTTTTTATTAATTTTTGTGGATTCTCTAGGCAAGAGGGTTAAAAGATGGAGGTCGAGTGTTTTGGATGAGTTTGGTGGGGTGAATCGACTTTAAGGGCGGGTTGAGTGTTCTCGTGTTCGCTTTTGGTTACGGTTTAAACATAGAAAAAATATCTAATTTTTGGTTTTTTAGTGTGATTTTAGTGATCGTTATGCCTATATTTGATTAAATTAGTTCCGGAGTGTGTTCAAAAGGTTCCCGAATCAAAACTCCATAGGATTGAATGTTATTACTGGTAGATAAATCTTTCCATTCGAGATCTATTTCTATTTAATGTTTTTGTACAAGTTCATTTAACATGTATTATTTTAAGTTTTCACGAATACTTGGATGCACGAATCTGTACTTGCATAATTTCAAGTGAAATACAAGTAGATCTAAGTTAGCTAGTCGTGTGAGCTTGATTTAACTTTTTATTCATTGATCACAGATTGAGTTACATCTTTGACATCTGATAACTTTCATTCCGCAACTGTAATTTGATTCTTGATTCCTACTGAGTGAATACGAGTAGTTTCTTGATTCGTTTCAACTTCTATGGCTGTCTTGGCGCTTAATAAAGGTTTTCGTGGATAGAAAGTTGTCATGTTGATTCATTTTTGTCGATTTTCTAGGTAAGAGGGTTAAAAGATGGTGGTCGAGTGTTTTGAATGATTTTGGCAGGAATGAATCGAATTAAAGGGTGGGTTGAGTGGTCTCTTATTTGGTTTTGGTTCCGGTTTAAACAATAGATACATATATTTCATTTGTGATTTTTAGTTTGATTATAGTGATCGTTATGCTTATATTTGATTAAATTTGTTCTGGAGTGTGTTCAGAATGTTCCCGAATCAAAACACCATAGAATTGAAGTTTGTTACGAGAAGATAAACCTTTCCATTCTAGATCTATATCTATTTAATGTTTTTGTATACGTACTTCATTTAACATGTATTATATTAAGCTTTTGCGAATACTTGTATGCACGAATCCGTACTTGCATAATTTCAAGAGAAATACAAGTAGATCAAAGTTAGTCGGTTGTTTGAGCTGGATTTAATTTCTTATTCAATGATCTAACATTGAGTTACATCTTTGACATTTGATTACTTTAACTCCGCCACTGTAATTTGATTCTCGATTCCTACTAAATGAAAGAGTAGTCTCTTGGTCCTTTGCAGCTTCAATGGCTGCCTTGGCTCTCAATAAACGATTCTGTGGATAGAAAGTTATCGTTTTGATAAAATTTTATGGATTTTCTAGGCTATATGGTTTAAAGATGTAGGTCGAGTGCTTTGGATGAGTTTCGGAGGAGTGGATCGATTTCAAGAGCGGGTTGAGTGGTCTCGTGTTTGCTTTTGGTTACGGTTTAAACAATAGATAAAAATCTTTCATTTGTGGTTTTTTAGTGTAATTTTAGTGATCGTTATGCTTATATTTAATTAAATTAGTTCCGGAGTGTATTTAAAAGGTTCCCGAATCAAAACTACGTAGGATTGAAGGTTGTTACGGGTAGATAAGCCTTTCCATTCGATATCTAGTTCTCTTTAATGTTTTTGTATACGCAGTTCATTTAACATGTATTATTTTAAGTTTTCTTGAATGCATGGATGCACGAATCCGTACTTGCATAATTTCAAGTGAAATACAAGTAGATCTAAGTTAGCTAGTCATGTGAGCTTGATTTAACTTTTTATTCATTGATCACAAATTGAGTTTAATCTTTGACATCTGATAACTTTCTTTCCGCAACTATAATTTGATTCTCGATTCCTATTGAGTGAATACGAGTAGTCTCTTGGTCCTTTTCAACTTCTATGGCTGCCTTGGCTCGCAAAAAAGGATTTTGTGGATTGAAAGTTGTTAATTTTTGTGGATTTTCTAGGTAAGAGGGTTAACAGATGGTGGTCGAGCATTTTGAATGAGTTTGGGAGGAGTTAATCGAATTCAAGGGTGGGTTGAGTGGTCACTCGTTTGGTTTTGGTTACGGTTTAAATAATAGATACATATATTTCATTTGTGATTTTTAGTTTGATTTAAGTGATCGTTATGCTTATATTTGATTTAATTTGTTTTGGAGTGTGTTTAGAATGTTCCCAAATCAAAACTGGTAAAGAACTACATGATTTGATTTGGTACAAATCAAAACGGGTTAACCGATTTGTCTTCTTAACCTTCAATCCCATGAGCTTGTACCAAACAACATTGAGAATTACCTTTGCAAGCACATCTGGAGGTCTTGGTTTATCATTAAATAATCTAGATTTCCTCTCTTACGAAATAAAATATGCAGAAGCGGCAACTAGCAATCGAACGATAATAGAAAACATAGCTTTTGACGTAGCTCGCGCAATCAAGTCATGCAGTATATGTTGCCAAACTGGAGGCGTAGCTTGCATGTAAGCCCTCTCACGGATCAAACTCCAAACCTGAGACGAATACTTACACTCAAAGAACAAGTGATTATGTGAATCATAATTAGATAGACATAATGAGCAACATGTTAAATTCATATTCGATCTCCTTTAATTATCCCACTTCAGGATTCTATCTTGAGTCTGCAATTTCCCCCGGATCACTAACCACATCAAGAACGCATGCTTTGGTATACACTGGGTGAACTAGACACATCCCGCCTAGCTAACAAGCATTTCACAAGATCGTATACTATTCCACATAACCGTAGCTGAGTATGGAACCAAAGCCTCACCATCCTTCCGGCATAACATATCCTCCACGTCATATTGAACCTGTATATTGTTAACATTTATCAAAACTAGGAAAAGATCCAACCAAGCCGTGGGCCAATTCCAAGAGCCATTAGCATAAAGATCTTCAATAGTAGAACCCAAAGAAAAACCCGCAACCCGAATAGCTCCAAAAGATAAAAACGCGGCCAACGGACTAGCCTCACACCAATAATCATACCATATATTAGTTCTTTTTCCATTGGCAACTCAAGTCCAAATACGCCCTTTAACGATCTCACAGAGCTGCAGAATATTCCGCCAACATGTAAGGCCCCGTTCCCAGGAACCCCACAGTTGGTCAATCATAACCTCATTTATATCAAAACATATTAAGATTTATTAACTAACTAAAATATTGCAGCGGAATAATTCATCAACAACCATTTCATGCTTTAATAAACACATTTGCCAAGTAATACATCGTTGTTTACAAGATTACAAAATATCACTTAGTTGTATTACAAAACAACATCTTTATTATTGCATGAGATGGATGCCACTCTTGCCCGCCAAGTAGCTTCACCCTCGTGCCATCCTCAGCAACAAGTTACCTGCCAACTGAAAATGCATAAAAGTCAGTGTCGCTGAGTGAGTTCTAGTTTTATATAATAAAATACTTTACCTTTAGTAAAAACCTTTCCTTTACTTTTGTTCGTGATCACAAAACATACATACATCTTGATAATATTATTATTATCTTTCAACATTCTTTTCATTCATTTTGTACTTTCATCATTATCTTTCACTTTCATCTAGACCAATGTCATATGCTATACCCCAAACATTGTGCACGAAGCTGGTACTGGGCCGAAGTCTAAAATAGACCCCTAACATTGTGCACGAAACTAACTCCAGTACCGGGGCAAGCGACAAGGGTCCCGTTTCGTACATATTGGTCAATCACAAGGATTGACCCCTGTGTGCATCCTCATGGGTTAGCTAAACCACACACAGTTGAGCTAACAACCCCTCAATGAGTTGTGAACCCCCTTTCAGTTGCTTGCAAGACTTTACATTCTTTCATTAGGTTCCACTTCGTTAATAATGTCTTTCACTTTCATTATATAATACTTTACGTATAAGAGCATTAACACACCACGTAAAGTCTCCTAATAATATGTAATAAGAAACATCAATAACAGGCCACAACATGCATAACATGAACAAACATAACCCACCAAAACATTCCAGAGCTTAATCATTAATTTCCATTTTCCCCAAAATTTTAGTAAAATTCTAAGGCAACTTAGGCGCATGAGCACTATGTAGGCGCATGGGCACTATGCAGGCGTATGGATACTTAGGTGCATGAGAACACTTGGGCGTATGGGGAAAAACTTAGGCGCATGGGAAAAACTTAGGTGCATGGGTACTATGCAGGCGCATGAGTACTTGGACGCACAGGAAACTTAGGCCCATGAGCAACACTTGGGCGTATGGCAAAAACTTAGGTGCATGGGAACTATGCAGGCGCATGAGTACTTGGGTGCATGGGAAACTTAGGCGCATGAGCAACACTTGGGCGTATGGGCAAAAACTTAGGTGCATGGGAACTATGCAGGCGCGTGAGTACTATGCAGGCGCATGAGTACTTGGGCACATGGGAAACTTAGGCGCATGAGCAACACTTAGGCGTATGGGCAGTTTAATTAGGTGCATGGGCACTATACCAGTTCTAACTTATGCAAATTTTCAGTTCCCAATCATCATCGTTACATAATCCTAGCCCAAATCTAGCATACTAAGCTCATAAAACAAGTATACAACCACATAATTTAGTCAAACATTCACAAACACACACACCCATATAAAACAGAGGGTAATACATACGGTTACATACTGAAAGTTGCAAAATAATAGTTTACATGCATTTCCAGCCCCAAAACAAGTTTAAAAACAAAAAATTCAGGGTTCTAACTCACCTACAGTAGCCTTCGAGTAAAACTCCTCCAAACTCGAGAGCACTTGGAGTTCAAACACCTAAACACACCAAAAACACCCAACCGAACGCAGAAAAACACATAAGACTCGGTCTACAAGCTGAAAACCCAGCTGAAACCGAACAAAACACACAAAATCTTATCTTCTAGACGATCTTCTTCTTCTTCTCTCTAGAAAACCGATGGAACTCTGCTTTTCTTCTTTCTTGCTGTTGAAGGCAGTTGGTGAGTAGAAGTGTGGGTGGCCATACCTACTTTTTAAACATAATTATATTAAAGTTTGCCTCTTGCATAACTTTAACCCCTCAACTTGGGTTATTTCACCTTTCTTTCTTTATAATTCTCTTTTCTTTTCTTTTTCTCTTATTTCTCTTTTTTTTTTTTAAATATCCGGGTGTTACAAGTCCACCCCTTATATAGGTTTCATCCCCGAAACTTGTCACTCCTTGAATAGTTGTGGATAATACTGTCTCATCTCTTCCTCGGTTTCCCACGTAGACTTGGATCCCTTCCTGTGCCTCCACTGTACTCGCACCAGTGGAACCACTTTATTCCGCAGCCTCTTCTCTTTTTTGTCAATGATGGCCACTGGTTGCTCCACATAATTGAGCCGTTCATCCACCTCAATATCCTCCAGTGGCATAATCATATCCTCGTCAGCTAAGCACTTTCTCAGATGAGATACATGGAATGTCGGATGAATTCCACTTAACTCATTGGGTAGCTCCAACCTATAGGTCACCTCTCCTACTCAAGCAATAATTCAGAAAGGTCCTATATAACTCGGGCTCAACTTACCTTGCTTTCTGAAATGAATGATCCCCTTCCAAGGTGAAACCTTCAGCATAACTTTATCACCCACCTTGAATTCAATTGGTTTACGCCTCTTGTCAACATACGACTTTTGGCTATCTTTTGTCGCCTTCATAAAGGCTTTGATCTTCTCCAACTTTTCAGTCGTAGCCTTGATCACTTCAACGCTCCCCAACTCCATCTGTCTGATGTCACCCCAACATACGGGCGTTCTACACTTCCTACCGTATAGCATCTCATATGGTGGCATAATAATGCTGGCATGATAACTGTTGTCGTATGAGAATTCAGCTAACGGTAAGTGTTCATCCCAACTTCCTCCAAAATCGATCATACATGCCCGTAGCGTATCTTCCAGTGTCTGAATCGTCCTCTCCGACTGACCATCTGTCTGAGGATGGTACGCCATACTGATATGTAGCCTCATCCCCATCGCGTCATGGAATCTCTTCCAAAACTTAGATGTAAACCGAGTGTCACGGTCTGACACTATAGACACCGGTACACCATGACGAGTCATAATCTCCTTAATGAACAGATCCACCAACCTCTCAGATGAATACGTCTCACGGATTGGCAAGAAATGAGCACTCTTCGTCAGACGGTTTACTATCACCCATATGGCATCATACCCTCTTGCCGTACGCGGTAACTTCATATTGAAGTCCATGGTGATATGCTCCCATTTCCACTTGGGTATATCCAAAGTTTGGATCTTCCCGTATGGCTTCTGATGCTCAGCCTTTACTTGCAAACAAGTAAGGCACTTGCTCACATACTCCGCTACATCGTGCTTCATACCCGGCCACCAGTAATCTTTCTTCATATCATGATACATCTTTGTAGCACCGAGATGAATAGAGTATCAAGTCATATGAGCTTCATCCATGATTTTCCCCCGTAGGTCTCCATAACGAGGGATCCATATCCGCCCGAAGCGGGTTCTAACTCTGAGAGTGTTCTCACCCAACTCCGAGACTAGACCTCTCATCCTTTCATAGTTAAGGCACTCTTCTTTCAATGCCTCATTTTGGAACCCCTTGACCTGTGTCATCACATTAGAGGTCATCACCAACTAGTAAGCTTTCACCCAGATTGGCTCGGGTCTCTTTTTTTGGCTAAGGGCATTCGCCACTACGTTGGCCTTGCCCGGATGGTAGTGGATCTCACAATCATAATCCTTGATCAACTCTAACCATCTCCTTTGCCTCATATTAAGATCCTTTTGCTCAAAGAAATACTTCAAGCTCTTGTGGTCAGTGAAGATAGTGCACTTCGTCCCGTACAAGTAGTGCCACCAAATCTTCAATGCAAAGACCATAGCCGTAAGCTCTAAGATATGAGTACGGTAATTTGCCTTATGGATTCTCAACTGTCGGGACGCATAGGCTATAACCTTTCCCCATTGTATCAGCACGCAACCCAATCCTGAATAAGAAGCATCTTAATAGACCACCAAGTCTTCATTCCCTTTGGGCAACGTCAAAATAGGAGCTTGAGTCAATCTTGTCTTCAGCTCTTCAAAAGCACTCTCCTGTTCTAAACCCCATACGAACTTCACATCCTTGCGGGTCTTCTTGATTAATGGTGAGGCTATCTTGGAAAAGTCTTGGATAATCTTCTATAATAGCCGGCCAAACCCAAGAAACTGCGGATATCGGATGGCGTCTTTGGAGTCTTTCATTGCATCACCGCCTCCACCTTTGCCGGGTCTACCATGATCCCTTCGGAATTTACCACATGACCCAAAAACTAAACCTCGTGCAACCAGAAAGCGCACTTGGAGAACTTAGCATACAGCTTCTCTCTTCTATGTGTCTCCAATACCTCACGAATGTGACCAGCATGCTCTTCTTCTCTCTTCAAATAAATCAGGATATCATCGATAAACACAATCACTGATTTATCTAACATCGACTGACACACCCGGTCATCAAATCCATAAAGGCAGCTGGCGCGTTAGTTAGACTAAAAGACATAACGAGAAACTCGTAGTGTCCATAACGCGTGCGAAAAGCTGTTTTAGGTATATCCTGCTCCTTCACCTTCAACTGATGGTAACCAGATCGGAGTTCTATCCTCGAGAACCAACTAGCACCTTTGAGCTGATCAAATAAGTCATCAATTCTCGGTAGTGGATACCGGTTCTTCACCGTCAACTTGTTGAACTCCCGGTAGTCGATGCACATCCTCATACTACCGTCTTTCTTCTTTACAAACAATATTGGAGCACCCCAGGGAGAGATACTTGGTCGAATGAACCCTTTGTCCAACAACTCTTGCAACTGAACCATCAGTTCCTTCATCTCAGACGGAGCCAATCGATATGATGCCTTGGCAACAGGTTGAGCACCAGGTATCTAGTCGATCTGGAACTCGATCTTGCGGTCTAGTGGCACACCTGGTAAATCTTCTGGGAACACGTCTGGAAAGTCACACACAACTGGTATGTCGGACAATTGTGGTACTGACGCATCCACATCCTTCATGTAAGCCAGGTAGGCACTACATCCACATTTTATGCACTTCTCTACAACCACCATCGAAATCACCTTCGGAACCATAGTAACTCGATCACCGTAGATCGTCAACGCACTCACATCAGGAATTCAATCGGATTATCTTCTTGCGACACATAATCTTTGCCTCATAGGCTGCTAACCAATCCATCCCTAGAACTATATCGAATCTGCCTAGGGGCATCACGAATAATTTAGCAGAGAACCTATGGCCTTCCAACTCTATGTCACAATTCTCTATCAGATCAGAAATCCTGGTAGACTTACCAATGGCAGTTTCTACATCGAAGGGATCATCAATCTTTCTACTCCTAATAGGCAACTTAGCACAGAAGGCAGCAGAAATGAAACTCTTACTAGCACCAGAATCAAATAATACCGAGGCACAAGTTTGGTTTACTAGGAATGTTCTGACACGACATCGGGGTCCACCCTAGTCTCTTCCCGGGTCATTGTGAATGCTTTGTCTTTTGCTCCCTACCCATCCTTCTCGGTTCCCTTTTTTGCCCCAGAACTTTTGGCCCTCGGCTTCTTTCATTCTCTACTCATATGCCCAGTCTCGCCACACTTGTAGCACCTCATTACTCCATAATCCCTTGCCTTATGACCGGGGTTCCCACACTTGAAGCAAAGATTTGATCCCCACTTGCATTCCCCCGCATGCTCCTTCCCACCCCTGTTACACATCCTTGACTCAGTACATGTCGTCACCACCCTCCTGTCATCCATTCTTGCCTTTTTGCTTTTGGGAGTGAAACCACCACTACCAAATCTTTTCCCCTTCCAATTTTTTTTACCATCACCTTTCTTATTCACCTCTACCACTGCCACCTCTCTTTCATCATACAACCTCCCTGCCAGATCAACCACAGACCTAAAAGTACTCGGCCGGGCGGCGATCATGTGCCTGCTGATGTCTGCCGGCAAACCCTAAATATACCTCTTGATCTCCCTTGACACCGGCGTCAACTGATCCGGCACCAGCCTTGCCATCTCGTTGAACTTAGTCGTGTATTGCTGGTGTTTAATAGTTCCCGCCTCCAGCTGTAGGAACTCTCTCTCAATCTTGTCAAGATCCCTATGAGGACAAAATTCCTCAATCACTAACTTCTTCAGCGCACTCCACCTCATCCTCCTAATTTCCCTGCTACCCTCGGCCTGGACAATGTTGTCCCACCAGCATAAGGCTGAGTCCACAAATGAGTGGGTAGCAAACTTCACCTTCTGATCCTCTTGGCACTCACTGATATCGCGTACCACCTCCATCTACCTCACCCATCAGTGAGCAGCAGCAGCATTACCATTCCCATCAAAAGTTGGGGGCTTGCATCTCTGTAATGCCCCATAACTACCCCCTTGGCGGTTTCCTACACCGCTTCCTCTTCCTCTTCATCACTGGAGACAACCATCTCAGTCTTTGGTTGCTCCCCTTCACCTGAACCTCTCCCAACGGCCCTCCTCATGTAACACCCGAAACTTCGGTCAAATAAAAAGAAAATAATAGTATCAAGAAGAAAGCAAAAAGAAGCCAAAGATGAGGGGTGTTTTGTGTAAAAGTACACGAAAGTCAAAAAGTATACTTTATATGGGCATGGTCGCCCATATCTTCCTGCTGCTATTGTGTTCAACTGAAAGAGAAGAAGAAGCTGAAATCGAAGTTCTCTCGGTTCTATAGAAAGATTGAGGCTATTTTTGATCTTGGTATGTATCTCTATGCATAATTGGCTTGGTTTATGTTGGGTTTTGACCATGAAACCGATTTATATGTGTTTATGTGTTTCATTGTTTATTTTTGCTTGTTTTAGGCGTTTGAACTCTTGTGCACATGAGTTTGGAGGAGTTTTGCTTGTTTGCTGCACTAGGTTAGTTCTAGACCCCGGTTTTTATGTGTTTTAAAATTCTTGGGGCTGAAAATGCATGTTTAAAAGGTTTTGCAGCTGTTTTATGCTTTATCGTATGTATATGGGTGATTATGTTTGTGCTTCATGGTGGTTTATGTGCTCTTGATGCTTAGGATGTTGAGTATAAGCTTGGAACAGGTGGATAAGCATGATTGGTTAGGAATTGTTGGTGTTTTCGTGGTTGTATGCCAGCTCTAGATGTTAAGCATGTTAGATCTATGATAAGGATGTGTTAGATCGAGGATTGGGGACTAAATAATTACATAAGTTCATTTGCAGGTCGGTTAGTTCATCCCCATTTAAGAGCTGAACATACACTTAAAGTACTTTGCTCATGCGCATTTGTTGTATGTTCATCCGCATTTGTAGTTGCTCATGCGCCCATGTGTTCTTTCCCATTTCTTTTGCTCATGCGTATTTGCTACAGTATTCATGCGCATTTGTTTTAGTCACTCGCATTTGTTCTACCAGCATTTAGTTGGACACTTGGAATAACCTCTGGACTGTCATCCCGCATTAGTTATTGTTCATCCGCATTAGTATTTGTTCGTCCGCATTAGTATTTATTCGTCCGCATTAGTTATTGTTCATCCGCATTTATCTAAGGACTTAGGATTTTTCTGAAGCTTGGGAAGTAGAATGTAACGGGTAAGTTCTGGAATGTTTTGCTTTTTCATGTCTATTGTGGTGATGCATGTTGTGGGCTATTGTTGATGCTTTATACTATGTATAATGTGACTTTACGTGGTGTGTTTATATTCGTATGCGTAAAGTATTATCGTAAAGAAAGTGAAAGATTAATGTTAATAAAGAAGAGGAACATAAGAAAAGTATGAAAAGTCTTGCAAGCAATGAAATGAGGTGCACGACCATGTTCTCGTTATAGACTCGGATGGAGTGAAATCATTGAGATTGACTCGAAGGGGGTCTGATCCTTGAGATCTATATGAAAGATGTCGTGATGCTCGCCCCGGTACTGTGTCGGTTTTCGGGCATGAGTCGGGGGTGTTGCAAACAGAGACGGGGTCCTTGTCGCGTACCCCGGCTCAGTATCAGTCTTCGGACATGATTTGGGGGTATTGCAGGAGACAGGATCCAGATAGAAAGTGAAAGATAATGAAAATGTACGAAATGAACAAATACGTGAGTTAATGAAAGATAATTAAGTTTATACCTTAATGTATGTATGATGAGTGCTCACGTACGAAAGTAAATGAAGTATTTTATTGAAAAGGGTATTTTCATATATAAATCCTACAAGGTATTTTAAACATTTTAAAACTAGAACTCACTCAGCAACGCTGACTTTTATGCATTTTCAGTTGGCAGGTAATTGTTGCTGAGGATGGCACGCGAGGGAAGCTACTCGGCAGGGCAAGACTAGCATCCATTCATCTTGATTGATATTGTTGTTTTGTAATGCAATGAATTGTAACTCAAGAAAACAATGATGTATTGCTTAACAACGTTAATTATTAATAGAATGAATGGTTTTTATTAACTTAACTCCGCTGCAATATTTTATGAATTGTGTGTTGTTTAATGTTTTTATGCTATGATTGACCAACTGTGAGGTCTCCAGGAACGGGGACTTACAAGTTGGTATCAGAGGCAAAGTTTAAGAGAAATAGGTAAATATTTTCAAATCCTAAACTTAAACTGAGAATGGGACGAATGAAGGGATGCCAGCCCGAGTAGCTACGTGCCATCAGGTAATTCTTTTCTTAATGTTAACCGGTATTATGTGCGTGTACTATTTGATTTATGTGCTTTTAGTAGATTTGAATACTGATGTAGTCAGGATAGGAAATGCTTGGGGGATGAAGAGTAAAGTAAGTGGCTAATCACAACTGGCCACTGTAATTAAGGACTTACTATACTTGACATAAACTGAGCTATTACCTTGAATGACCGTGTTGGTGTTTGAATCTTATAGTGCTAGAGGATGGATGGAGGTAGATCATCTAAGGCTTCTAGAGGTGGAGCACGGGGTGGTCGTGCTGGTAGACCACGGGCCGCAAAGAACAAGACGAGAACTGCAGAGATGGCTCTTGGTGAGCCTGGGCTTCAACACCTAGAGGGCAGTGATGAGAGTGCCAATCTGAGGGCCTTAGTGAAAGAGGCAGTGGTGGAGGAGGTTCACCAAGTCATGCAGACTATCCTACCGTCTGTCGTGACTGAGGTGATCCGGGCCGTAAGGGAGGATGAGAGGAAAGAAAAAGAGGAAGAGGGAAGGGCTGCTGCTGGGAGAAGGGAGAATGAGGAGGATCATGATGATGAAGAGGAGATGAATGCTGAAAGGGGAGCCTCTAGTGATGAAGAGGGTGTAGAGGTGTGGGAAACCGCGAGGGGATGCAGTTACGGGGCATTCCAACGGTGTAAACCCCCTACTTTTGACGGCAACGGTAACGCTGCTACTGCCCACCGCTGGGTTAGAGAGATGGAGGTAGTGTTGGATATTAGTGAGTGCAGGGAGGATCAGAAGGTAAAATTCACCACTCACTCATTCGTTGACTCAGCTTTGTGTTGGTGGGATAATATTGTCCAAGCCTAGGGCAGCAGGGCCATCGGGAGGATGAGATGGGTAGATTTGAAGAAGTTGGTTGTTAAGGAATTCTGTCCTCACAGGGATCAAGTGTCATCGGTGTCAAGGAAGATTAAGAGGTATGTGAAAGGATTGCCGGATGATATCCGCAGGCACATGATTGTTGCCCGACCAAGCACTTTTAGGTCGGCAGTGGATCTGGCTGGGAGGCTTTATGATAAGAGAGAGGTGTCGGTGGTTGAGGTGAAGAAGATAGGTGGTGGTGACAAGAACTGGAATAGGAAGAGGTTTTGGGCATGGTGGTTTCACCCCAAACAATAAGAGGATAAAAATGGATGACCGAAGAGTGGGGCCATCAAGATCAGGGATGAAGAGGTGTGGCAAATGTGGGAAGGAGCACACTGGTGAGTGCAAATGGGGATCGAATGTATGCTTCAAGTATGGGAAGTTTGGCCACGTGGCAAAGGTATGTGGGGCTATGAAGTGTTATAGTTGTGGTGAGGATGGTCATCTAAGCCGAGACTGTAAGAAGCCAAGGGTCGAGAGTTCTGGGGTGAAGAAGAGGACAGAGAGTGAAGGGCAGAGGGCAAGCGCTAAAGCATTTACAATGACCCGAGAGGAGGCCAGGGTGGATCCCGATATCATGTCGGGTATGTTTTTAGTAAACCAAACTTGTGCCTCTGTATTGTTTGATTCTGGTTCTAGTAGGAGTTTCATTTCTGCTGCTTTCTGTGCTAAGCTGCCTATTAGTAGTAGAAGAATTGATGAGCCATTTGATGTAGAAACTGCTATTGGTAAGTCTACTAGAATTTCTAATATGATTGAGGATTTTGGCATAGAGTTAGAAGGCCATAGGTTCTCTGCTAAACTATTTTTGATGCCCCTAGGCGGATTTGATGTAGTTCTGGGGATGGATTGGTTAGCATCCTATGAGGCAAACATCGTGTGTCACAAAAAGATGATTCGACTGACAGCGCCCGATTGAAGTTCGGTAACGATTTACGGTGACCGAGTTACTACAGTTCCGAAGGTGATTTCTATGGTGGTGGCAGAGAAGTGCATGAAACGCGGATATAGTGCCTACCTGGCTTATGTGAAGGATGTGGACGCGTCAGTACCACAATTGTCCGACATACCAGTTGTGTGTGATTTTCCAGACATGTTCCCAGAAGATTTACCAGGCGTGCCATCGGACCGTGAGATCGAGTTTCAAATTGATTTGATACCCGGTGCTCAACCCATTGCCAAGGCACCGTATCGATTACCTCCAACCGAGATGAAGGAGCTAATGGTTCAACTGCAGGAGTTATTGGACAAGGGTTTCATTCGACCGAGTATCTCTCCTTGGAGTGCTCCGGTCCTGTTTGTCAAGAAGAAAGACGGTAGTATGAGGATGTGCATAGACTACCGGGAGTTAAACAAGTTGACAATGAAGAATCGATATCCCTTACCAAGAATAGATGACTTATTTGACCAGCTCCAAGGTGCCAGCTGGTTCTCACGAATAGATCTTCGATCTGGTTACCATCAGTTGAAGGTTAAGGAGCAAGACATTCCTAAGACAGCTTTTCGCATGCATTATGGACACTACGAGTTCCTCGTTATGTCTTTCGGTCTGACTAACGCGCCAGCTGCCTTTATGGATTTGATGAATCGAGTGTGTCGGCCGATGTTAGATAAATCAGTGATTGTGTTTATTGATGATATCCTAATTAATTCAAATAGCTAAGAAGAACATGCCGGCCACATATGTGAAGTACTGGAGACGCTTAGCAGGGAGAAGCTTTATGCGAAATTCTCTTAGTGTGCTTTTTGGTTACGTGAGGTTCAATTTTTGGGTCACGTGGTGAATTCTGAAGGAATTATGGTGGACCCGGTGAAGGTTGAGGCGGTGATGCAGTGGAAGTCTCCAAAGACGCCATCAAAGATTCAAAGTTTCTTGGGATTTGCGGGCTACTACAGAAGGTTCATTCAAAACTTTTCCAAGATAGCCTCACCTTTGACTAAATTGACTCGCAAGGAGGTGAAGTTTGTGTGGGGATGAGAACAAGAGGATGCTTTTGAGGAGTTAAAGGCAAGATTAACTCAAGCTCCTGTTTTGACATTACCCGAAGGGAGTGAAGACTTAGTGGTGTATTCGGATGCCTCCTATTCGGGACTGGGTTGTGTGTTAATGCAATGTGGGAGAGTAATAGCATACGCGTCCCGACAGTTGAAAACTCACGAGGTCAATTATCCCACGCATGATTTGGAGCTCGCAGATGTGGTCTTCGCCTTAAAGGTTTGGAGGCATTACCTGTACGGGGTGAAATGCACAATCTTCAAGGATCACAAGAGCCTAAAGTATTTCTTTGAGCAGAAAGATCTCAACATGAGGCAGAGGAGGTGGTTAGAGCTGATTAAGGATTATGATTATGAAATCCACTACCATCCGGGTAAAGCCAATGTAGTGGCTGATGCCCTCAGCCGAAAGGGAGGCCCGAGCCAATCCTGGTGAAAGCTTACCAATTGGTGATAACCTCAGACGTGATGACACAGATAAAAGAATTTCAAGATGAGGCATTGAAAGAAGATTGCCTTAACTTTGAAAGGATGAGAGGTCTAGTCACGAAGTTGGGAGAAAATACCCACGGAGTTAGAACCCGCTTCGGGCTGATGTGGAATCCCCACTACGGTGATCTACGAGGACGAATTATGGACGAAGCTCATAAGACTCGATATTCCATTCATCTCGGTGCCACTAAGATGTATCAAGATATGAAGAAAGACTATTGGTGGCCAGGTATGAAACGTGATGTGGCGAAGTATGTGAGTAAGTGCCTTACTTGCTTACAAGTGAAGGCAGAGAATCAAAAGCCATACGGGAAGATCCAACCATTGGATATACCCGAGTGGAAGTGGGAGCACATCACCATGGATTTCATCACGATGTTGCCACGTACGGCAAGGGGGTATGATGCAATTTGGGTAATAGTTGATCGTTTGACAAAGAGTGCCCACTTTTACCGATCCGCGAGACGTATTCATCCGAGAGGTTGGCGGATCTGTTCATCAAAGAGATTGTAGCTCTTCATGGTGTGCCGGTGTCTATCGTGTCAGACCGTGACACTCGGTTCACATCAAAGTTTTGGAAGAGATTCCACGATGCGATGGGGACGAGGCTACACATCAGTATGGCTTACCATCCCTAGACAGATGGTCAGTCTGAAAGGACAGTTCAAACGCTCGAGGACATGCTCTGAGCATGTGTGATCGACTTCGGAGGAAGTTAGGATGATCATCTACCGTTGGCAGAGTTCTCATACAACAACAGCTATCATGCCAGCATTGGCATGCCACCTTACGAGATGCTATATGGTAGGAGGTGTAGAACGCCCGTGTGTTGGGGAGACATTGGGCAGAAAGAGTTGGGAAGCGTGGAGGTAATCGAGGCTAAGACTGAGAAGCTAGAAAAGATCAAAGCCTTTATGAAGACAGCCAAGGATAGACAGAAGTCGTATGCCGATAAGAGGTGTAGACCGATCGAGTTTAACGTGGGTGATAAAGTCATGTTAAAGGTGTCGCCCTGGAAGGGGATCACCTGGTTCTGGAAGAGGTGCAAGTTGAGTCCGAGATTCATAGGGCCTTTCCAAATCGTTGCACGAGTAGGGGAGGTAGCCTATCAACTAGAATTTCCTGATGAGTTAAGTGGAATTCATCCGACATTCCATGTATCTCATCGGAGAAAGTACTTAGCCGATGAAGACATGATTATACCACTGGAAGATATTAAAGTGGATGAACGGCTTAATTATATAGAGCAACCAGTGGCAATCATCGACCGGAAGGAGAAGAGACTGAGAAATAAAATGGTTCCACTCATACGTGTGTAGTGGAAACATTAGAAGGGTTCGGAGTCTACGTGGGAGACTGAAGATGAAATGAGACAGCATTACCCACAGTTATTCGAAGAGTGATAGGTTTCGAGGACGAAACCTTTTTAAGGGGGGTAGACTTGTAACACCTGAAACATCGGTCAAATAAAAAGAAAATAATAGTATCAAGAAGAAAGCAAAAAGAAGCCAAAGATGAGGGGTGTTTTGTGTAAACGTACACAAAAGTCAAAAAGTGTACTTTATATGGGCATGGTCGCCCATATCTTCCTACTACTGCTGTGTTCAACTGAAAAAGAAGAAGAAGTTGAAATCGAAGTTCTCTCGGTTCTAGAGAGAGATTGAGGTTGTTTTTGATCTTGGTATGTATCTCTATGCATAATTGGCTCGGTTTATGTTGGGTTTTGACCATGAAACCGATTTATATGTGTTTATGTGTTTCGTTGTTTGTTTTTTTTTGTTTTAGGCGTTTGAACTCTTGTGCACATGAGTTTGGAGAAGTTTTGCTTGTTTGCTGCACTAGGTGAGTTCTAGACCCCGATTTTTATGTGTTTTAAACTTCTTGGGGCTGAAAATGCATGTTTAAAAGGTTTTGCAGCTGTTTTATGCTTTGCCGTATGTATATGGGTGATTATGTTTGTGCTTCATGGTGGTTTATGTGCTTTTAATGCTTAGGATGTTGAGTATAAGCTTCGAACAGGTGGATAAGCATGATTGGTTAGGAATTGTTGGTGTTTTCATGGTTGTATGCCTGCTCTAGATGTTAAGCATGTTAGATCTATGATAAGATGTGTTAGATTGAGGATTTGGGACTGAATAATTGCATAAGTACATTTGCAGGTCAGTTAGTTCATCCACATTTAAGAGCTGAACATACACTTAAAGTACTTTGCTCATGCACATTTGTTGTATGTTCATCCACATTTGTAGTTGCTCATGCACCCAAGTGTTCTTCCGCATTTCTTTTGTTCATGCGCATTTGCTACAATGTTCATGCGCATTTGTTTTAGTCACTCGCATTTGTTCTACCAACATTTAGTTAGACACTTGGAATAATCTCTAGACTTCCATCCCACATTAGTTATTGTTCATCCACATTAGTATTTGTTTGTCCGTATTAGTATTTGTTCATCCGCATTAGTTATTGCTCATCCGCATTTGTCTATGGACTTAGGATTTTTCCTAAGCTTGGGAAGTAGAATGTAACGGGTAAGTTCTGGAATGTTTTGTTGTTGTCTGTTGTGGTTATGCATGTTGTGGGCTATTGTTGATGCTTTATACTATGTATAATGTGACTTTACGTGGTGTGTTTATATTCGTATGCGTAAAGTATTATCGTAAAGAAAGTGAAAGATTAATGTTAATAAAGAAGAGGAACATAAGAAAAGTATGAAAAGTCTTGCAAGCAATGAAATGAGGTGCACGACCATGTTCTCGTTATAGACTCGGATGGAGTGCAATCATTGAGATTGACTCGAAGGGGGTCTGATCCTTGAGATCTATATGAAAGATGTCGTGATGCTCGCCCCGGTACTGTGTCGGTTTTCGGGCATGAGTCGGGGGTGTTGCAAACAGAGACGGGGTCCTTGTCGCGTACCCCGACACAGTATCAGTCTTCGGACATGAGTCGGGGGTATTGCAGGAGACAGGATCCAGATAGAAAGTGAAAGATAATGAAAATGTTCGAAATGAACGAATACGTGAGTTAATGAAAGATAATTAAGTTTATACCTTGATGTATGTATGATGAGTGCTCACGTGCGAAAGTAAAGGAAGTATTTTATTGAAAAGGGTATTTTCATATATAAATCCTACAAGGCATTTTAAACGTTTTAAAACTAGAACTCACTCAGCAACGCTGACTTTTATGCATTTTTAGTTGGCAGGTAATTGTTGCTGAGGATGGCACGCTAGGGAATCTACTAGGCAGGGCAAGCTAGCATCCATTCATCTTTAATGATATTGTTGTTTTGTAATGCAACGAAACAGGGTCTTTTGTAATTCAAGAAAACAATGATGTATTGCTTAACAATGTTAATTATTAATAGAATGAATGGTTTTTATTAACTTAATTCCGATGCAATATTTTATGAAATGTGTGTTGTTTAATGTTTTTATGCTATGATTGACCAACTGTGAGGTCTCCGGGAACGGGGCCTTACACCTCCTCTCCTCCTTCTCTTTCTTTTCATCCTCCCTCACAGCACGAATAACCTCGATCACCACAGACGGTAGGATCGTCTGCATGACCTGATGAACTTCCTCTACAACTGCCTCCTTCACAGAGGCTCTCAAATTAGCACTCTCATCACCGCCTTCCTGGTGATAAAGGTCGGGCTCTGCAGGAGCCGTCTCAGCAGCCTTAGCCTTGTTCTTGGTGACACGTGGCCTAGCAACACGACAACCCTGCACACCTCCTCGAGAAGCCTTCGAAGATCTATCACCCACCATCCTCTAAACACTATAAGATTCAAACACCAACACGGTCATTCAAGGTAATAGCTCGGATTATGTCAAGTATAGTAAGTCCCTAATTACAGTGGCCAGTTATGATTAGCCACTTATTTTACTCTTCATCCCCCAAGCATTGCCTATCCTGACTACATTAGTATCCAAATCTACTAAGAGCACATAAATCAGATAGCATACGCACATAATACCGGTTAACTTAAAGAAAGTAAATTACCTGATGGCACGTAGCTACTTGGGCTGGCATCCCTCCATTCGGTCCCATTCTCAGTTTAAGTTTAGGTTTTGAAAATATTTACCCATTTCTCTTAAACTTTGGCTCTGATACCAACTTGTAAGGCCCCGTTCTCGGGAACCCCATAGTTGGTCAACCATAACCTCATTTACATCAAAACATATTAAGATTTATTAAGTAACTAAAGTATTGCAGTGGAATAATTCATCAAAAACCATTTCATGCTTTAATAAACACATTTGCCAAGTAATACATCGTTGTTTACAAGATTACAAAATATCACTTAATTGTATTACAAAACAACATCATTATTATTGCGTGAGATGGATGCCAGTCTTGCCCGCCAAGTAGCTTCGCCCTCGTGCCATCCTCAGCAACAAGTTACCTGCCAACTAAAAATGCATAAAAGTCAACATCGCTGAGTGAGTTCTAGTTTTATATAATAAAATACTTTACCTTTAGTAAAAACCTTTCCTTTACTTTCGTTCGTGATCACATAACATACATACATATTGATAATATCATTATTATCTTTCAACATTCTTTTCATTCATTTCGTACTTTCATCATTATCTTTCACTTTCATCTAGACCAATGTCATATGCTATACCCCAAACATTATGCACGAAGCTGGTACTGGGCCAAAGTCTATGAATAGACCCCTAACATTATGCACGAAGCTGACTCCAGTACCGGGGCAAGCGTCAAGGGTCCCGTTTCGTACATATTGGTCACTCACAAGGATTGACCCCTATGAGCATCCTCATGGGTTAGCTAAACCGCACACAGTTGAGCTAACAATGTAACACCCAGCCTCTCACACCACCAATATTGTCCACTTTTCCCACGAGGAGCTCACGAATTTGCTTTTGGTTGCCCGGGTGAAAACTTCCCAGGGAGGTCACCCATCCCTAGATTGCTGCCACCTAAGCACGCTTAACTATGGAGTTCTCCTCTCATCCATAACCAATACGCCCAAAACGCGTTGATGATATTAGAGGCAAGGCATTCCTTATGAACCAGGAATCTCTCTTGTCCACGGCCGATGTGGGGTTCGTCTTGGGTGTTATAAACACCCCCCCTTTTGGACTCATCATCCTCAATGAGGTTTGCCCCACCATCCCATCTATGGATGTGGGATTTGCCTAAGGTGTCCCTCTGAACACCCCCGGGGACTCACCATCATTGATGAGGTTTGTCCCACCATCCCGAACGGCACAGGAGTGGCTCTGATACCATTCAGTAACACCCGGCCTCTCACACCACCAATATTGTCCGCTTTCTGTAACACCTCGCCTCTCACACTACCAATATTGTCCACTTTGCCCACGAGGAGCTCACGGATTTGCTTTTGATTGCCCGGGTGTAAACTTCCCAGGGAGGTCACCCATCCTTGGATTGCTACCACCTAAGCATGCTTAACTGTGGAGTTCTCCTCTCATCCATAGCCAATACGCCCAAAACACGTTGATGATATTAGAGGCAAGACATTCCTTATGAACTAGGAATCTCTCCTGTCCACAGCCGACGTGGGATTCGCCTAGGGTGTTATAAACAACCCCTCAATGAGTTGTGAATCTCCTTTCAGTTGCTTGCAAGACTTTACATTCTTTCATTAGGTTCCACTTCGTTAATAATGTCTTTCATTTTTATAATATAATACTTTCCGTATAAGAGCATTAACACACCACGTAAAGTCACGTAATAATACGTAATAAGGAACATCAATAACAGGCCACAACATGCATAACATGAACAAACATAACCCACCAAAACATTCTAGAGCTTAATCATTACTTTCCATTTTTCCCAAAATTCCAGAAAAATTCTAAGGCAACTTAGGCGCATTAGCACTATGTAGGCGCATGGGCACTATGCAGGCGTATGGATACTCAGGCACATGAGAACACTTGGTGCATGGGAAAAACTCAGGCTCATGAGTACTATGCAGGCGCATGAGTACTTGGGCGCATGGGAAACTTAGGCGCATGAGCAACACTTGGGCATATGGGAAAAAACTTAGGCGCATGGGAACTATGAAGGCGCATGAGTACTTGGGCACATGGGAAACTTAGGCGTAGGCGTATGGGTAGTTACTTAGGCGCATGGGCACTATACCAGTTCTAACTTATGCAAATTTTCAGTCCTCGATCATCATCATCATCATTACATAATCCTAGCCCAAATCTAGCACACTAAGCTCGTTAAACAAGCATACAACCACATAATTCAGTCAAGCATTCACAAACACACACACCCACATAAAACAGAGGGTAATACATACGGTTACATACTAAAAGTTGCAAAATAATAGTTTACATTCATTTCCAGCCCCAAAACAAGTTTAAAAACAGAAAATTTGGGGTTCTAGAACTCACCTACAGCAGCCTTCGAGTAAAACTCCTCCAAACTCGAGAGCACTTAGAGTTCAAACACCTAAACACACCAAAAGCACCCAACCGAACGTAGAAAAACACATAAGACTCGGTCTACAAGCTGAAAACCCAGTTGCAACCCAACAAAACACACAAAATCTTACCTTATAGATGATCTTCTTCTTCTTCTCTCTAGAAAACCAATGGAACTCTGCTTTTCTTCTTTCCTGCTGTCGAAGGCAGTTGGTGAGCAGAAGTGTGGGCGACCATACCCACTTTTTAAACATAATTATATTAAAGTTTGCCTCTTGCGCAACTTTAACCCCTCAACTTGGGTTATTTCACCTTTCTTTCTTTATACTTATCTTTTATTTTCTTTTTCTCTTCTTTCTCTTTTTTTTTAAAAATATCCGGGTGTTACACAACACGAACTACAATTTCACGGAACCCAAACATCCCAAAAATTTCGATTACCCAACCTATGAGTTCGAATCCATTGAACCCATAAAGACGCCTAGTTTGAAAGAATACTCCATATATGAGAAACCATTAACGCCTTGTTCATATCACTTATTCGTCTAGATCTATATGTATTTAATGTTTTTGTATACGTAGTTCATTTAACATGTATTATGTTAAGCTTTCACGAATACTTGTATGCACGAATCCGTACTTGCATAATTTCAAGGGAAATACGTTAGTTAGTCGTGTGAGCTTGATTTAAATTCTTATTCATTGATCACATATTGAGTTACATCTTTGACATTTGATTACTTTCATTCTGCCATTCTAATTTGATTCTCCATTCCTATTGAGTGAATACAAGTAGTCTCTTGGTCCTTTGCAACTTCTATGGTTGCCTTGGCGCTCAATAAAATAATATAAGGATAGAAAGTTATCGGTTTGATTAATTTTTGTGGATTTTCTAGACAACATGGTTAAAACATGGAGGTCAAGTGTTTTGGATGACTTTGGGAGGGGTGAATCGACTTCAAGGGTGGGTTGAGTGGTCTCGTGTTCGTTTTTGGTTACGGTTTAAACATAGATAAAAATATCTAATTTGTGGTTTTTCAGTGTGATTTTAGTGATCGTTATGCTTATATTTGATTAAATTAGTTCCAGAGTGTGTTTAGAATGTTCCCGAATCAAAACTCCGTAGGATCGAAGGTTGTTACGGGTAGATAAACCTTTCTATTCGCAATCTATTTCTATTTAATGTTTATGTATACGTAGTTCATTTAACATGTATTATTTTAAGTTTTCATGAATATTTGGATGCACGAATCTGTACTTGCATAATTTCAAGTGAAATACAAGTAGATCTAAGTTAGCTAGTCATGTGAGCTTGATTTAACTTATTATTCATTGATCACACATTGAGTTACATCTTTGACATCTAATAACTTTCGTTCCGTAACTGTAAATTTATTCTTGATTCCTATAGAGTGAATACGAGTAATCGCTTGGTCCTTTTCAACTTCTATGGCTGCCTTTGCGCTCAATAAAGGATTTTGTGGACAGAAAGTTGTCATGTTGATTCATTTTTATGTATTTCTAGGTAAGAGGGTTAAAAGATGGTGGTCAAGTGTTTTGAATGATTTTGGGAGGAGTGAATCGAATTAAAGGGTGGGTTGAGTGGTCTCTTGTTTGGTTTTGGTCCCGGTTTAAACAATGGATACATATATCACATTTGTGATTTTTAGTTTGATTTTAGTGATCATTATGCTTATATTTGATTAAATTTGTTCCGGAGTGTGTTAAGAATGTTCTCGAATCAAAACTTCATAGGATTGAAGGTTATTACGAGAAGATAAACCTTTCCATTCTAGATCTATTTTATGTTTTTGTATACGTAGTTCATTTAACATGTATTATGTTAAGCTTTCGTGAATACTTGTAAGCACGAATTCGTACTTGCATAATTTCAAGTGAAATACAACTAGATCTATGTTAGCCAGTCGTGTTAGTTTGATTTAACTTATTATTCATTGATCACACATTGAGTTACATCTTTGACTTTTGATAACTTTCGTTCCACAACTGTAATTTGATTCTCGATTCTATTGAGTGAATAGGTGTAGTCTTTTGGTCCTTTTCAACTTCTATGGCTGCCTTGGCACTCAATATAGGATTTTATGGATAGAAAGTTGTCGTTTTTACTCATTTTTGTGGATTTTCTAGGTAAGAGAGTTAAAAGATGGCGGTCGAGTGTTTTGAATGAGTTTGAGAGGAGTGAATTGACTTCAAGGGTGGGTTAAGTGGTCTCGAGTTTGCTTTTGGTTTCGGTTTAAACAATAGATAAAAGTATTTCATTTGTGATTTTTAGTGTGATTTTAGTGATCGTTATGCTTATATTTGATTAAATTTCTTCCGGGGTATATTCAGAAGGTTCCCAAATCAAAGCACCATAGGATTGAAAAGTTGTTACGGGTAGATAAACCTTTCCTTTCGAGATCTATTACTATTTAATGGTTTTATATTCGTAGTTCATTTAACTTGTATTATTTTAAGTTTTTACGAATACTTGGATGCACGAATTAGTACTTTCATAATTTCAAGTGAAATACAAGTAGATCTAAGTTAGCTAGTCGTGTAAGCTTGATTTAACTTCTTATTCATTGATCACACATTGAGTTACATCTTTCACATCTGATAACTTTCGTTTCACAACTGTAATTTGATTCTCGATTCCTATTGAATACGTGTAGTCTATTGATTATTTTCAACTTCTATGGTGCCTCTACACTCAATAAAGGATTTTGGATAGAAAGTTGTCGTTTTGATTCATTTTTGTGGATTTTCTAGGTAAGAGGGTTAAAAGATGGTGGTCGATTGTTTTGAATGAGTTTGGGAGGAGTGAATCGACTTCAAGGGTGGGTTGAGTGCTCTCGATTTCTCTTTTTGTTTCGGTTTAAACAACATATAAAAGTATTTCATTTGTGTTTTTTTAGTGTGATTTTAGTGATCGTTATGCTTACGTTTGGTTAAATGTTTTCCGGAGTGTGTTCAGAAGGTTCCCGAATCAAAACTCCATTGGATTGAAGGTTGTTACGGGTAGATAAACCTTTCCATTCGAGACCTATTTCTATTTAATGTTTTTATATTCGTAGTTCATTTAACATGTATTATTTTAAGTTTTCACGAATACTTGGATGCATGAATTAGTACTTTCATAAACTCAAGTGAAATACAAGTAGATCTAAGTTTGCTAGTCGTGTGAGCTTGATTTAACTTATTATTCATTGATCACACATTGAGTAACATCTTTCACATTTGATAACTTTCATTCGCTACTGTAATTTGATTCTCGATTCGTTTTCAGTGAATACGTGTATTCACTTGATCCTTTTCAACTTCTATGGCTTCCTCTACACTCAATAAAGGATTTTATGGATAGAAAGTTGTTGTTTTGATTCATATTTGTAGGTTTTCTAGGTAAAGGGGTTAAAAGATGGTGGTCGATTGTTTTGAATGAGTTTGGGAGGAGTGAATAGACTTCAAGGGTGGGTTGAGTGGTCTCGAGTTTCCTTTTGGTTTCGGTTTAAACAATAGATAAAAGTATTTCATTTGTGATTTTTTAGTGTGATTTTAGTGATCGTTATACTTATATTTGATTAAATGTGTTTCGAAGTGTGTTCAGAAGGTTCCCGAATGAAAACTCTCTTGGATTGAAGGTTGTTACGGGTAGATAAACCTTTCCATTCGAGATCTATTTCTATTTAATGTTTTTGTATACGTAGTTCATTTAACATGTATTATTTTAAGTTTTTATGAATACTTGGATGCACGAATCCGTACATTCATAATTTAAAGTGAAATACAAGTAGATCTAAGTCAGCTAGTTATGTGAGCTTGATTTAACTTCTTATTCATTGATCACAGATTGAGTTACATCTTTGACATCTGATAACTTTCATTCCGCAATAGTAATTTGATTCTCGGTTCCTATTGAGTGAATACGTGTAGTCTCTTGGTCTGTTTCAACTTTTATGGCAGCCTTGGCGCTCAATAAAAGATTTTGTGGATAGGCAGTTGTCGTTTTGATTCATTTTTGTGGTTTTCTAGGTAAGAGGGTTAAAAGATGGTGGTCTAGTGTTTTAAATGTGTTTGGGAGGAGTGAATAGACTTCAAGGGTGGTTTGTTTGGTCTCGAGTTCGATTTTGGTTTTGGTTTAAACAATAGATAAAAGTATTTCATATGTGATTTTTTTAGTGTGATTTTAGTGATCGTTATGCTTATATTTGATTAAATTTGTTTCGGAGAGCGTTCAGACGGTTCCCGAATTAAAACTTCATTGGATTGAAGGTTGTTACGGGTAGATAAATCTTTCCATTCGAGATCTATTTCTATTTAATATTTTTGTATACGTAGTTCATTTAACATGTATTATTCTATGTTTTTAGGAATACTGGGGTGCACGAATCCGTACTTGCATAATTTAAAGTGAAATACAACTAGATCTATGTTAGCTAGTCGTGTTAGTTTGATTAAACTTCTTATTCATTGATCACACATTGAGTTACATCTTTGACATATGATAACTTTCGCTCCGGAATTGTAATTTGATTCTCGATTCTATTGAGTGAATAGGTGTAGTCTTTTGGTCCTTTTCAACTTCTATGGCGACCTTGGCACTCAATATAGGATTTTGTGGATAGAAAGTTGTCGTTTTTATTCATTTTTGTGGATATTCTAGTTAAGAGAGTTAAAAGATGGCGGTTGAGTGTTTTGAATGAGTTTGGGAGGAGTCAATTGACTTCAAGGGTGGGTTGAGTGGTATCGAGTTCGCTTTTGGTTTTGGTTTAAACAATAGAAAAAAGTATTTCATTTGTGATTTTTAGTGTGATTTTAGTGATCGTTATGCTTATATTTGATTAAATTTCTCCCAGAGTATGTTCAGAAGGTTCCCGAATTAAAACTCCATAGGATTGAAAAGTTGTTACGGGTAGATAAACCTTTCCGTTCGAGATCTATTACTATTTAATAGTTTTATATTCATAGTTCATTTAACATGTATTATTTTAAGTTTTTATGAATACTTGGTTGCACGAATCAGTACTTTCATAATTTCAAGTGAAATACAACTAGATCTAAGTTAGTTAGTCGTGTGAGTTTGATTTAACTTCTTATTCATTGATCAGAATTGAGTTACATCTTTGACATCTGATAAATTTTGTCCCGCAATAGTAATTTGATTCTCGATTCCTATTGAGTGAATACGAGTAGTCTCTTGGTCCTTTTAAACATTTATGGCAGCGTTGGCGCTCAATAAAGGATTTTGTGGATAGAACGTTGTTGTTTTGATTCATTTTTGTGTTTTTTCTAGGTAAGAGGGCTAAAAGATGGTGGTCGAGTGTTTTGAATGAGTTTGGGAGGAGTGAATAGACTTTAATGGTAGGTTGAGTGGTCTCGAGTTCGCTTTTGGTTTCGGTTTAAACAATAGATAAAAGTATTTCATTTGTGGTGATTTTGGTGATTGTTATGCTTATATTTGATTAAATTTGTTCCGGAGTGTGTTCAGAAGGTTCCCGAATCAAAAATCCGTTGGATTGAAGGTTGTTATGGGTAGATAAACCTTTCGATGCGAGATCTATTTCTATTTAATGTTTTTGTATTTGTAGTTCATTTAACATGTATTATTTTAAGTTTTCATGAATACTTAGATGCTCGAATACGTACTTTCATAATTTCAAGTGAAATACATGTAGATCTAAGTTGGCTAGTTGTGTGAGTTTGATTTTACTTCTTAATCATTGATCACACATTGAGTTACATCTTTCACATCTGATAACTTTCATTTCGCAACTATAATTTGATTCTCGATTCCTATTGAATGAATACGTGTAGTCACTTGGTCCTTTTCAACTTCTATGGGTGTCTTGTCACTCTATAAAGGATTTTTTAGATAGAAAGTTGTCGTTTTGATTCATTTTTGTTTATTTTCTAGGTAAGAGTGTTAAAAGATGGTGGTCGAGTGTTTTGAATCAGTTTGGGAGGAGTCAATCGACTTCAAGGGTGGGTTGAGTGGTCTCGAGTTCGCTTTTGGTTTCGGTTTAAACAATAGATAAAAGTATTTCATTTGTGATTTTTTAGTGTTATTTTAGTGATCGTTATGTTTATATTTAATTAAATTTGTTCTAAAGTATGTTCAGAAGGTTCTAGAATCAAAACTCCGTTGGATTGAAGGTTGTAACAGGCAGATAAACCTTTCCATTCGAGATCACTTACTATTTAATGTTTTTGTATTCGTAGTTCAATTAACATCTATTATTTTAAGTTTTCACGAATACTTGGATGCACGAATCCGTACTTTCATAATTTAAAGTGAAATACAAGTAGATCTAAGTTAGCTAGTTATGTGAGCTTGATTTAACTTCTTATTCATTGATCACACCTTGAGTTACATCTTTCACATCTGATAACTTTTGTTTCGCAACTGTAATTTGATTCTCGATTCCTATTGAGTGAATACGTATAGTCTGTTGGTCCTTTTCAACTTCTATGGCTGCCTTGGCACTCTATAAAGGATTTTTGGGATAGAAAGTTGTCATTTTGACTCGTTTTTATGGATTTTCTAGGTAAGAGGGTTAAAAGATGGTGGTCGAGTGTTTTGAATGAGTTTGGGAGGAGTGAGTCGACTTGAAGGGTGGGTTGAGTGGTCTCGAGTTCACTTTTGGTTTCGGTTTAAACAATAGATAAAAGTATTTCATTTGTGATTTTTTAGTGCGATTTTTGTGATTGGTACGATTATATTAGATTAAATTTGTTCTGGAGTGTGCTCAGAAGGTTCTCGAATCAAAACTCTGTTGGATTGAAGGTTGTTACGGGTAGATAAATGTGACATCCGGTAATTTTCCATTACCAAACTCCGTTAGTTCCGTTAAGTCTTGCATACACGTGTCGGGAGCACACACTAGTTGTCGTTGAACGTTGGTGACTTAATAATAATTAATAATGATAAACTAATTATAATTTAACTGATTACGTGATTATCAAGTTGTGCTTATGTGTTTACGTGATATAAATGCTAGTTGTGAATTTTATCGCGTAACGTGGAAACGTGAGTGTTTAATTTGTATGTTTTGTATCTAGTAAGGATAATACATATGATTGTTATTGTTGGTTAATAATGTTTGTAGTATTAAGTTAAAACCTTTTAGAAAGTATTTAAAAGTCTAGTTTTTATAAAATACAAATTATGAGGGTTAAAGGGTAAATAACACAAATTAATTAAACAAAAATCAAAATCCCAACCCTAAACTCCCACCCTTGGCCGCGACCCCTTTCTCTCTCCCTAAACTCCCACCGTTTTGGGTCGAGTTCAAGCTCCACAACACATTGGAACATCGATTCTTGTTTCCTTTCGCAAATTAAAGGTTAGTTTTGGTGTTTTCATGCATTATTGATATTAGCCGAAACCCTAATTTGAAATTAATGATGTTGAGGTCGATTCTTGATTATTTGGTGATGTTAATATGTTAGTTGGATTGTATATATGCTAGTTAACGTTGATTATGCAAGAAAGTTTGGATTTTGATGGATTGTTCATAGGTTACTAAGAATAGTAACTTTATTTTGCATGAAATGATGATTGGATGATGAATTGGTGTTATGGATATGCTTATGATGATGATTAGATGCTAGATGGTTTATATGAATGTTAGAAACCTTGGATTGAATGTTGTAGTTCATACCTTGCCAAAAGTGGAAACTTTTGGGTATGAAAGTTGATGTAACATGATGGTTAGATGTTGTTGATCATGTTTAGTTATTGTCATGAGCTTGAATTGGTATGCAATTGATAAATTCATGAATGTAATGTGAGTTTGATGAATTTGGGATGTACTTTTCCAAAAGGGAAACTTTAATTGTGCAAATCCTTGAATTGGATGATTTGAGCATGTTTGAGACATTAGGACCATGCTAGTGTGTTCATGGATGGTTTCTAAGGTGATTAAATGTGTTGTTTAGGTTATATGAATGTTGATTTGGTTTGTTACCTATTTTGGCCTGTTTGTGGAAAAATTATGGCATGAGTCATATAGGTAAGCTAGGACTTTTGTTGATTGATGGTTGATTAAGAATGAACATTTTGGATGATATGAGCTATGGAAATTGGTATGTTAATGATCATCATACACATGTGCGAATCTGAGGCCCCTACTTAGTAGGATTGGCAGGGTTTAGGGTGTGAAGTCGTGAGTGGCTTCACATGGCATGTGATGCGTGATTTGATCCTTGTATGATGTATTAGTTATGTTATAGTTATACTGAGCATGATAATAGTTGAGATTCGCATGACTTGTATGATATCTAGTTGTATGATGATCTAATTAGTACATGTGGTTAATGAAGTGTTATATGTAATCAGTTTGTATGTTAATCATGTGTGATAGGCTGTTATGCTTGTTTGAATGGAATTTCACCTATAATGTCACCAACAGGTCAAACGGGTCAACTGGGTCAAATGTGTCTTGTCTTCTAAAACTTTGAGTTCTTTGGTTTGTAAAGCACGTAGGGTTTCAATATGATTCTGTGTACACGTACTTATGTACTCTCGTGTTCTAGGTAACCTTTGAAGGGTTGGCTTTGCACCTATCACCAGTTCTCTTTAGTCATTATCTTTACACACCAGGTGAGTTCATGCCCCTCTATTTTTATAAACCTTCTTCTTGGGGGAGGTAGCATACTTGTACTCAAACGCTATTTTATTATTATAAGCTGTGTATGTTTTAACATAGTGCTTAATACCTTGAAAGTCCTCACACTTTTGGATCGTTAATAATGGTAACTAGCGGGAAATCTTGGGTAGTACTACTGGGTCTGACGAGCCCCACCTATGCGACTCGAGGTCAAACGGATGCAATATTGTCCTAGACACAAATATCGTCACGACCTGGTAAGTGGTGACGGGAGGCAACAAACGCAACACAGTCAGCTTCGATCGTGAAATCACTATGGTTATTACTTGTGAATATAGACTAGCTATCTATTTCAATGCACTTCTTATGTTATGCAAATGTTATTGTTTATGATAAACGCAAACTCTTGAACTCACCAACCATTGTGTTGACATTTTAGTATGCTATTCTCAGGTTGTTAACTCTGATTGCCATTAGGAGCACCACACAGGTCCAGCATGCATTCTAAGACTCTATTTTAAAGACATGTTTGTTGTTATCTATTTACAAGTGTTTAAATGTTTGGGTTGGCGCATGTTTTGCCAAATATGCATTTTTATATTTTGGGTTTGTCTTATTTACAAAACGCTTCCGCATGGTTTTAAAGTTTGAGCTTTGGTTGGTTTTATTTTAAATGTGGCATATAGTGTCGTTCTGAGTAACTATTGACTGTGATCCTGGTTTGTTCACACGCCTCGTAGGAAAACTCCACACGTGGATTTTGAGGGTGTGACAGATTGGTTTCAGAGCCATTGGTTATAGGGAACTAGGTTGCATACACACACTAGACTATAACCGCACAGTTGTTAGTTACTTATCGCTTACTCTCCTTACTGTATACTCATTGGCATACGCAACACGTACTTCGTAGCATGGCATCGTCGTCCAGAAATTTAGGCAAGAGACCTGCACGATCTGAGTCACCTCCTACGTCTCCCGTACTGGATAGGGGATTTAACTGGCCTCGACATCCTTATCCTCCTGGCGAGATAGACTAGGATCAGCCTTTCATACCTCCTGAGCTCGATCCTTCGCGGAACTGGGATTTCTACCCCACCTACATAAACCGTATGGCTTATAGAGAGCGCATACCACCAGTAGCTCCTACATGACCTAGGACTAGGTCATCGACCGCCTCTGCATTGCCTACTCTTCCTACCTTGAGCATCCCTCTCGAGCAGGTGTTTGCAGCTTTAGTAGCCACTCTAGACACGGAGCGACAGCGGATTAGACTCACTGATGAGAACTTTGCATTACGATCTGAGATGCCTCAGTTGTGTTTCCAGGTAGAGACTCTTCAGGAGCGACTCTCGATGGCCATTGGTGGACATCATACTCTGGCAGGCAACGTTGTAGCACTTAGTGGGCGCATGGACGCACAAGATCACCATAACATAGTGATCGATGATAGGTTTGCTGATTTAGAGGCACAACTAGCAGCACTTCAGGTTGTTGAAGCCCCTGCACCTTTGGTGGATCCTGATGAGGAAGACCCAGAAGAGGAACCCGAGGAAGCCCCCGAAGAAGAACCAGCAGAGATGGATGAGGATAGTGACGGATCTGACGTGTTGGACTGATTCTACTTTTATATGACTTAGACTATATAGTGTTTCTTTTCTTTGACTAGCCCACAAACTTACTGATCAAGCGGTAGAGCAAGGCAAACTACCCAAGCGGGGTGCGGTGGCAAGCGTGCCCGACTATAAATGCAAATGGGATGGTTCAAGCAACAAGGGATCGTCATCCTCAACAACAGTAGCAAAGTCAGCAACAGCAACGGAAGTTCGATAACAATCGAAGCTTCAACCAGGCGACTCCCTCAAATCAAGGACCCGGTGGGTATGGCGGAAGACGGCCGAAGTGCAACCAGTGTAACTACCACCATGTGGGTCGATGTGATAATTGTGGGAAGATTGGTCACGCAGCCAAAGACTGCCGGGGTGAACTGATGAAAAAGCCACAACAATCACAAGAAACTCCAAAAGGTTGTTTTGAGTGCGAAAAAGAAGTCCATTACAAACGCAACTGTCCCCAACTTAAGAGGAATGGTAATGGCAACAACAACAATGGAAACAACAGCAACAATAACAATGGCAACAACAATAACAACAACAATGGTAATGGCAACAACAATGGTGGAAACAACAATGGAGCCAAAGGAAGAGCCTTCGTCATTGGCTTAGGTGAGGCTCTAAACGATTCTACAACAGTAACTGGTAAATTTTCGGTTAATGGTCGTTTTGCTACCGTATTATTCGACACCGGAGCCGATAGAAGTTTCTTGTCCACTAGGTTCTGTAGTCTTTTAAGTGATATGCCCTCAGCCTTAGAATCTAAATACACCGTAGAGTTAGCTGACGGTACACAGATTCACGTAACGCATATTCTTAGAGACTGCAATATAGAGCTTGCTGGTCATACATTCGCCATAGATCTCATGCCTGTTACACTAGGAAGTTTCGATGTGGTAGTAGGCATGGATTGGCTTTCCGATAAACAAGCGGAAGTCATATGCCACGAGAAGATCATACGGATTCCCATTGGTGAAAAAGTCCTTACGGTCAGAGGTGATAGGAGTGGTGTGGTGATAGGCATCATTTCGTTCATGAAGGCACACAAGTTGTTACGAAAGGGTCGACTGGACATATTGGCACTCGTCACAGATAAACAGACTGAGGAAAAGAAGATAGAGGATATCCCCGTAGTTCGCGAGTTTCCCGAGGTGTTTCCGGAAGACCTGCCTGGATTACCGCCTCATCGTCAAGTTTAATTCCAGATTAAGTTAACTCCAAGAGCCGCTCCAATTGTGAGAGCACCGTACCGGTTAGCTCCGAACGAACTGCAGGAATTATCCACCCAACTACAAGAGTTGTTGGATAAAGGGTTTATCCGACCGAGTTCGTCTCCCTAGGGAGCGCCAGTTCTATTTGTGAAGAAGAAGGATGGTACATTTCGAATGTGCATTGACTATAGGGAACTAAACAAGGTTACTATCAAGAATAGATATCCCTTACCTCGTATCGATGATTTGTTTGATCAACTGCCAGGATCAAGCTATTACTCTAAGATTGATCTGAGGTCTGGGTATCATCAGCTGAGAGTTCGAGAAGAGGACATCTCAAAGACTACTTTCCGTACACGATATGGTCACTATGAATTTTTGGGTTGACGAATGCACCAACAGTATTCATGGACCTTATGAACCGCGTGTGCAAACCCTATCTTGATCAGTTTGTTATCGTCTTTATTGATGACATACTGATATACTCAAGGACTGAGGAAGAACATGAGAAGCACTTACGTTTAATCTTGGAATTACTTAGAAAGGAACAACTGTATGCAAAGTTTTCTAAGTGTGATTTCTGGATACGTGAGGTACAATTCTTGGGTCATATTATCAACGAGAAGGGAATACATGTTGATCCTGCTAAGATTGAAGCGATAAAGAATTGGTCTGTTCCTAAGACACCAAGCGAGATACGACAATTCCTTGGATTAGCGGGATATTATCGACGGTTCATCAAAGGATTCTCTAAGAATGCACAACCTCTCACAGCCTTGACTTATAAGGGAACGACGTACAAATGGGGTGAGAGTCAGGAATCTGCTTTCCAGTTGCTGAAACAGAAACTGTGTAGCGCACCAATATTAGCATTACCGGATGGTAGTGATGACTTTGTAGTCTACTGCGATGCGTCTATTCAAGGACTTGGATGCGTCTTGATGCAGCGGGATAAGGTGATAGCTTATGCCTCTAGACAGTTGAAGATTCATGAGAAGAACTATACCACCCATGACTTGGAACTGGGTGCAGTAGTTTTGCCTTGAAGATCTGGAGACATTACTTGTACGGTACCAAATGCACCATCTACACCGATCACAAGAGTCTTCAGCATATATTTGAGCAAAAGGAGTTGAATAAGAGGCAAAGGCACTGGGTAGAGTTATTGAATGACTATGACTGTGCTATCAAGTATCATCCGGGAAAAGCAAATGTAGTTGCTGATGCGCTGAATAGAAAAGATACTTCTAAGCCTCGACGAGTGCGAGCTCTACAACTGACGATTAGTACGTAACTACCTGAACAAATCCGAGAGGCTCAGACAGAAGATCTGAAAGCAGAAAATATTGGGTCTGAATTGTTAAGGGGTATGGAAAAACAATTGGAAGTAAAAGCGGATGGAATTCGTTATTTCATAGATAGACTTTGGGTACCTCTACACGGAAATCTGAGAGACCTGGTCATGAGTGAGGCACACAAGTCTAAGTACTCTATACATCCTGGATCTGACAAGATGTACCACGATTTAAAGGCACACTATTTGTGGCCTAACATGAAAGCAGATGTAGCTACTTATGTGAGCAAGTGTCTGACCTGCTCAAAGGTGAAAGTGGAGTATCAGAAACCATCTGGTCTACTACAACAACCCGAGATCCCTATGTGGAAGTGGGATCAGATATCAATGGATTTTATTACTAAGTTACCTCGCACTTCTATGGGATGTGACACAATATGGGTTATCGTGGATCGATTGACAAAATCTGCTCATTTCCTAGCAATAAAGGAAATGGATAAGATGGAGAAGTTAACCCGACTTTATCTGAAGGAGATCGTTTCGAGGCATGGAGTACCGATCTCAATCATTTCTGATCACGATTATCGTTTCACATTGCACTTCTGGCAATCACTGAAGAAATCTTTGGGTACGCGATTGGATATGAGTACTGCTTATCATCCACAGACTGATGGTCAAAGCGAGCGTACTATACAGACTTTGGAGGACATGTTACGTGCTTGTGTGATTGACTTCGGGAATAACTGGGAAGTTCACCTACCATTGGTGGAATTTTCTTACAACAACAGCTATCACACTAGCATAAAGGCAGCACCTTTTAAAGCTTTGTATGGGAGAAATTGTAGATCACCAGTTTGCTGGGCTGAAATTGGTGATAGTCAATTAACGGGTCCTGAGTTAGTACACGAGACAACTGAGAAGATTGTCAGAATAAGAAACCGCATGGCCGCAGCGCGAGACAGACAAAAAAGCTATGCTGACAAGCGACGAAAACCTTTGGAATTTCAAGTTGGTGACAAAGTCTTATTGAAAGTCTCACCATGGAAAGGCATAGTTCGGTTTGGTAAGCGAGGAAAGCTAAATCCGAGATACGTTGGACCACTTGAGATAGTGGAAAGAATTGGTCCAGTGGCCTTATGACTAGCCTTACCTGATTCATTGAGTGGAATCCATGATGTATTCCATGTTTCAAATCTAAAGAAATGTTTAACGGATGAAACTATGGTTGTATCGCTGGAAGAGGTTCAAGTAGACGAACAGTTACGCTTCATTGAGGAACCTGTCGAAGTGATGGATTGTGAGGTGAAAACACTTAAGCAAAGCAAGATACCCATCGTCAAAGTTCGTTGGAACTCGAGACGTGGACCAAAATTCACGTGGGAACGTGAAGACCAAATGAAGCTTAAGTATTCTCAGCTATTCGAAAAGACGATGCCAGCCGGCGAAGGTACTGATTAAATTTCGGGACGAAATTTCTTTCAACATGGGGATGATGTGACAACTCATCCAAAACTCACTCGATTTCGATTTTCTTATGCCAATGCAGTAGACCAGTGATGGAACACTCACCATGTAACGCAATTTTCGGGATGAAAATTCTTTCAACATGGGGATAATGTGACATCCGGTAATTTTCCATTACCAAACTCCGTTAGTTCCGTTAAGTCTTGCATACACGTGTCGGGAGCACACACTAGTTGTCGTTGAACGTTGGTGACTTAATAATAATTAATAATGATAAACTAATTATAATTTAACTAATTACGTGATTATCAAGTTGTGCTTATGTGTTTACGTGATTTAAATGCTAGTTGTGAATTTTATCGCGTAACCTGGAAATGTGTGTGTTTAATTCGTATGTTTGTATATAGTAAGGATAATACATATGATTATTATTGTTGGTTAATAATGTTTGTAGTATTAAGTTAAAACCTTTTAGAAAGTATTTAAAAGTCTAGTTTTTATAAAATACAAATTATGAGGGTTAAAGGGTAAATAACACAAATTAATTAAACAAAAATCAAAATCCCAACCCTAAACTCCCACCGCGACCCCTTTCTCTCTCCCTCTCCCTTGTGATTTCGGCCAAGAACACCCACAAAGCATCGGTTTTGGGTCGAGTTCAAGCTCCACAACACATTGGAACATCGATTCTTGTTTCCTTTCGCGAATTAAAGGTTAGTTTTGGTGTTTTCATGCATTATTGATGTTAGCCTAAACCCTAATTCGAAATTAATGATGTTGAGGTCGATTCTTGATTATTTGGTGATGTTAATATGTTAGTTGGATTGTATATATGCTAGTTAAAGTTGATTATGCAAGAAAGTTTGGATTTTGATGGATTGTTCATAGGTTACTAAGAATAGTAACTTTATTTTGCATGAATTGATGATTGGATGATGAATTGGTGTTATGGATATGCTTATGATGATGATTAGATGCTTGATGGTTGATATGAATGTTAGAAACCTTGGATTGAATGTTGTAGTTCATACCTTGCCAAAAGTGGAAACTTTTGGGTATGAAAGTTGATGTAACATGATGGTTAGATGTTGTTGATCATGTTTAGTTATTGTCATGAGCTTGAATTGGTATGCAATTGGTAAATTCATGAATGTAATGTGAGTCTAATGAATTTGGGATGTACTTTCCCAAAAGGGAAACTTTAATTGTTCAAATCCTTGAATTGGATGATTTGAGCATGTTTGAGACATTAGGACCATGCTAGTGTGTTCATGGATGGTTTCTAAGGTGATTAAATGTGTTGTTTAGGTTATATGAATATTGATTTGGTTTGTTACCTATTTTGGCCTGTTTGTGGAAAACTCATGGCATGAGTCATATAGGTAAGCTAGGACTTTTGTTGATTGATGGTTGATTAAGAATGAACATTTTGGATGATATGAGCTATGGAAATTGGTATGTTAATGATCATCATACACACGTGCGAATCTGAGGCCCCTACTTAGTAGGATTGGCAGGGTTTAGGGTGTGAAGTCGTGAGTGGCTTCACATGGCATGTGATGCGTGATTTGATCCTTGTATGATGTATTAGTTATGTTATAGTTATACTGAGCATGATAATAGTTGAGATTCGCATGACTTGTATGATATCTAGTTGTATGATGATCTAATTAGTACATGTGGTTAATGAAGTGTTATATGTAATCAGTTTGTATGTTAATCATGTGTGATAGGCTGTTATGCTTGTTTGAATGGAATTTCACCTATAATGTCACCAACGGGTCAAACGGGTCAACTGGGTCAAATGTGTCTTGTCTTCTAAAACTTTGAGTTCTTTGGTTTGTAAAGCACGTAGGGTTTCAATATGATTCTGTGTACACGTACTTATGTACTCTCGTGTTCTAGGTAACCTTTGAAGGGTTGGCTTTGCACCTATCACCAGTTCTCTTTAGTCATTATCTTTACACACCAGGTGAGTTCATGCCCCTCTATTTTTATAAACCTTCTTCTTGGGGGAGGTAGCATACTTGTACTCAAACGCTATTTTATTATTATAAGCTGTGTATGTTTTAACATAGTGCTTAATACCTTGAAAGTCCTCACACTTTGGATCGTTAATAATGGTAACTAGCGGGAAATCTTGGGTAGTACTACTGGGTCTGACGAGCCCCACCTGTGCGACTCGAGGTCAAACGGATGCAATATTGTCCTAGACACAAATATCGTCACGACCTGGTAAGTGGTGACGGGAGGCAACAAACGCAACACAGTCAGCTTCGATCGTGAAATCACTATGGTTATTACTTGTGAATATAGACTAGCTATCTATTTCAATGCACTTCTTATGTTATGCAAATGTTATTGTTTATGATAAACGCAAACTCTTGAACTCACCAACCATTGTGTTGACATTTTAGTATGCTATTCTCAGGTTGTTAACTCTGATTGCCATTAGGAGCACCACACAGGTCCAGCATGCATTCTAAGACTCTATTTTAAAGACATGTTTGTTGTTATCTATTTACAAGTGTTTAAATGTTTGGGTTGGCGCATGTTTTGCCAAATATGCATTTTTATATTTTGGGTTTGTCTTATTTACAAAACGCTTCCGCATGGTTTTAAAGTTTGAGCTTTGGTTGGTTTTATTTTAAATGTGGCTTATAGAGAGCGCATACCACCAGTAGCTCCTACATGACCTAGGACTAGGTCATCGACTGCCTCTGCATTGCCTACTCTTCCTACCTTGAGCATCCCTCTCGAGCAGGTGTTTGCAGCTTTAGTAGCCACTCTAGACACGGAGCGACAGCGGATTAGACTCACTGATGAGAACTTTGCATTACGATCTGAGATGCCTCAGTTGTGTTTCCAGGTAGAGACTCTTCAGGAGCGACTCTCGATGGCCATTGGTGGACATCATACTCTGGCAGGCAACGTTGTAGCACTTAGTGGGCGCATGGACGCACAAGATCACCATAACATAGTGATCGATGATAGGTTTGCTGATTTAGAGGCACAACTAGCAGCACTTCAGGTTGTTGAAGCCCCTGCACCTTTGGTGGATCCTGATGAGGAAGACCCAGAAGAGGAACCCGAGGAAGCCCCCGAAGAAGAACCAGCAGAGATGGATGAGGATAGTGACGGATCTGATGTGTTGGACTGATTCTACTTTTATATGACTTAGACTATATAGTGTTTCTTTTCTTTGACTAGCCAACAAACTTACTGATCAAGCGGTAGAGCAAGGCAAACTACCCAAGCGGGGTGCGGTGGCAAGCGTGCCCGACTATAAATGCAAATGGGATGGTTCAAGCAACAAGGGATCGTCATCCAGCAGCCAATCTCAACCTCAACAACAGCAGCAAAGTCAGCAACAGCAACGGAAGTTCGATAACAATCGAAGCTTCAACCAGGCGACTCCCTCAAATCAAGGACCCGGTGGGTATGGCGGAAGACGGCCGAAGTGCAACCAGTGTAACTACCACCATGTGGGTCGATGTGATAATTGTGGGAAGATTGGTCACGCAGCCAAAGACTGCCGGGGTGAACTGATGAAAAAGCCACAACAATCACAAGAAACTCCAAAAGGTTGTTTTGAGTGCGAAAAAGAAGTCCATTACAAACGCAACTGTCCCCAACTTAAGAGGAATGGTAATGGCAACAACAACAATGGAAACAACAGAAACAATAACAATGGCAACAACAATAACAACAACAATGGTAATGGCAACAACAATGGTGGAAACAACAATGGAGCCAATGGAAGAGCCTTCGTCATTGGCTTAGGTGAGGCTCTAAACGATCCTACAACAGTAACTGGTAAATTTTCGGTTAATGGTCGTTTTGCTACCGTATTATTCGACACCGGAGCCGATAGAAGTTTCTTGTCCACTAGGTTCTGTAGTCTTTTAAGTGATATGCCCTCAGCCTTAGAATCTAAATACACCGTAGAGTTAGCTGACGGTACACAGATTCACGTAACGCATATTCTTAGAGACTGCAATATAGAGCTTGCTGGTCATACATTCGCCATAGATCTCATGCCTGTTACACTAGGAAGTTTCGATGTGGTAGTAGGCATGGATTGGCTTTCCGATAAACAAGCGGAAGTCATATGCCACGAGAAGATCATACGGATTCCCATTGGTGAAAAAGTCCTTACGGTCAGAGGTGATAGGAGTGGTGTGGTGATAGGCATCATTTCGTTCATGAAGGCACACAAGTTGTTACGAAAGGGTCGACTGGCCATATTGGCACTCGTGTCAGATAAACAGACTGAGGAAAAGAAGATAGAGGATATCCCCGTAGTTCACGAGTTTCCCGAGGTGTTTCCGGAAGACCTGCCTGGATTACCGCCTCATCGTCAAGTTTAATTCAAGATTAAGTTAACTCCAAGAGCCGCTCCAATTGTGAGAGCACCGTACCGGTTAGCTCCGAACGAACTGCAGGAATTATCCACCCAACTACAAGAGTTGTTGGATAAAGGGTTTATCCGACCGAGTTCGTCGCCCTAGGGAGCGCTAGTTCTATTTGTGAAGAAGAAGGATGGTACATTTCGAATGTGCATTGACTATAGGGAACTAAACAAGGTTACTATCAAGAATAGATATCCCTTACCTCGTATCGATGATTTGTTTGATCAACTTCCAGGATCAAGCTATTACTCTAAGATTGATCTGAGGTCTGGGTATCATCAGCTGAGAGTTCGAGAAGAGGACATCTCAAAGACTACTTTCCGTACACGATATGGTCACTATGAATTTTTGGGTAGACGAATGCACCAACAGTATTCATGGACCTTATGAACCGCGTGTGCAAACCCTATCTTGATCAGTTTGTTATCGTCTTTATTGATGACATACTGATATACTCAAGGACCGAGGAAGAACATGAGAAGCACTTACGTTTAATCTTGGAATTACTTAGAAAGGAACAACTGTATGCAAAGTTTTCTATGTGTGATTTCTGGATACGTGAGGTACAATTCTTGGGTCATATTATCAACGAGAAGGGAATACATGTTGATCCTGCTAAGATTGAAGCGATAAAGAATTGGTCTGTTCCTAAGACACCAAGCGAGATACGACAATTCCTTGGATTAGCGGGATATTATCGACGGTTCATCAAAGGATTCTCTAAGAATGCACAACCTCTCACAGCCTTGACTTATAAGGGAATGACATACAAATGGGGTGAGAGTCAGGAATCTGCTTTCCAGTTGCTGAAACAGAAACTATGTAGCGCACCAATATTAGCGTTACCGGATGGTAGTGATGACTTTGTAGTCTACTGCGATGCCTCTATTCAAGGATTTGGATGCGTCTTGATGCAGCGGGATATGGTGATAGCTTATGCCTCTAGACAGTTGAAGATTCATGAGAAGAACTATACCACCCATGACTTGGAACTGGGTGCAGTAGTTTTGCCTTGAAGATCTGGAGACATTACTTGTACGGTACCAAATGCACCATCTACACCGATCACAAGAGTCTTCAGCATATATTTGAGCAAAAGGAGTTGAATAAGCGGCAAAGGCACTGGGTAGAGTTATTGAATGACTATGACTGTGCTATCAAGTATCATCCGGGAAAAGCAAATGTAGTTGCTGACGCGCTGAATAGAAAAGAGACTGCTAAGCCTTGACGAGTGCGAGCTCTGCAACTGACGATTAGTACGCAACTACCTGAACAAATCCGAGAGGCTCAGACAGAAGATCTGAAAGCAGAAAATATTGGGTCTGAATTGTTAAGGGGTATGGAAAAACAATTGGAAGTAAAAGCGGATGGAATTCGTTATTTCATAGATAGACTTTGGGTACCTCTACACGGAAATCTGAGAGACCTGGTCATGAGTGAGGCACACAAGTCTAAGTACTCTATACATCCTGGATCTGACAAGATGTACCACGATTTAAAGGCGCACTATTTGTGGCCTAACATGAAAGCAGATGTAGCTACTTATGTGAGCAAGTGTCTGACCTGCTCAAAGGTGAAAGTGGAGTATCAGAAACCATCTGGTCTACTACAACAACCCGAGATCCCTATGTGGAAGTGGGATCAGATATCAATGGATTTTATTACTAAGTTACCTCGCACTTCTATGGGATGTGACACAATATGGGTTATCGTGGATCGATTGACAAAATCTGCTCATTTCCTAGCAATAAAGGAAATGGATAAGATGGAGAAGTTAACCCGACTTTATCTGAAGGAGATCGTTTCGAGGCATGGAGTACCGATCTCAATCATTTCTGATCACGATTATCGTTTCACATTGCACTTCTGGCAATCACTGCAGAAATCTTTGGGTACGCGATTGGATATGAGTACTGCTTATCATCCACAGACTGATGGTCAACGCGAGCGTACTATATAGACTTTGGAGGACATGTTACGTGCTTGTGTGATTGACTTCGGGAATAACTGGGAAGTTCACCTACCATTGGTGGAATTTTCTTACAACAACAGCTATCACACTAGCATAAAGGCGACACCTTTTAAAGCTTTGTATGGGAGAAAGTGTAGATCACCAGTTTGCTGGGCTGAAATTGGTGATAGTCAATTAACGGGTCCTGAGTTAGTACACGAGAGAACTGAGAAGATTGTCAGAATAAGAAACCGCATGGCCGCAGCGCGAGACAGACAAAAAAGCTATGCTGACAAGCGACGGAAACCTTTGGAATTTCAAGTTGGTGACAAAGTCTTATTGAAAGTCTCACCATGGAAAGGCATAGTTCGGTTTGGTAAGCGAGGAAAGCTAAATCCGAGATACGTTGGACCATTTGAAATAGTGGAAAGAATTGGTCCAGTGGCCTTATGACTAGCCTTACCTGATTCATTGAGTGGAATCCATGATGTATTCTATGTTTCAAATCTAAAGAAATGTTTAACGGATGAAACTATGGTTGTATCGCTGGAAGAGGTTCAAGTAGACGAACAGTTACGCTTCATTGAGGAACCTGTCGAAGTGATGGATTGTGAGGTGAAAACACTTAAGCAAAGCAAGATACCCATCGTCAAAGTTCGTTGGAACTCGAGACGTGGACCAGAATTCACGTGGGAATGTGAAGACCAAATGAAGCTTAAGTATCCTCAGCTATTCGAAAAGACGATGCCAGCCGGCGAAGGTACTGATTAAATTTCGGGACGAAATTTCTTTCAACATGGGGATGATGTGACAACTCATCCAAAACTCACTCGATTTCGATTTTCTTATGCCAATGCAGTAGACCAGTGATGGAACACTCACCATGTAACGCAATTTTCGGGACGAAAATTCTTTCAACATGGGGATAATGTGACATCCGGTAATTTTCCATTACCAAACTCCGTTAGTTCCGTTAAGTCTTGCATACACGTGTCGGGAGCACACACTAGTTGTCGTTGAACGTTGGTGACTTAATAATAATTAATAATGATAAACTAATTATAATTTAGCTAATTACGTGATTATCAAGTTGTGCTTATGTGTTTACGTGATTTAAATGCTAGTTGTGAATTTTATCGCGTAACCTGGAAACGTGTGTGTTTAATTCGTATGTTTGTATATAGTAAGGATAATACATATGATTATTATTGTTGGTTAATAATGTTTGTAGTATTAAGTTAAAACCTTTTAGAAAGTATTTAAAAGTCTAGTTTTTATAAAATACAAATTATGAGGGTTAAAGGGTAAATAACACAAATTAATTAAACAAAAATCAAAATCCCAACCCTAAACTCCCACCCTCGGCCGCGACCCCTTTCTCTCTCCCTCTCCCTTGTGATTTCGGCCCAGAACACCCACAAAGCATCGGTTTTGGGTCGAGTTCAAGCTCCACAACACATTGGAACATCGATTCTTGTTTCCTTTCGCGAATTAAAGGTTAGTTTTGGTGTTTTCATGCATTATTGATGTTAGCCTAAACCCTAATTCGAAATTAATGATGTTGAGGTCGATTCTTGATTATTTGGTGATGTTAATATGTTAGTTGGATTGTATATATGCTAGTTAAAGTTGATTATGCAAGAAAGTTTGGATTTTGATGGATTGTTCATAGGTTACTAAGAATAGTAACTTTATTTTGCATGAATTGATGATTGGATGATGAATTGGTGTTATGGATATGCTTATGATGATGATTAGATGCTAGATGGTTGATATGAATGTTAGAAACCTTGGATTGAATGTTGTAGTTCATACCTTGCCAAAAGTGGAAACTTTTGGGTATGAAAGTTGATGTAACATGATGGTTAGATGTTGTTGATCATGTTTAGTTATTGTCATGAGCTTGAATTGGTATGTAATTGGTAAATTCATGAATGTAATGTGAGTTTGATGAATTTGGGATGTACTTTCCCAAAAGGGAAACTTTAATTGTTCAAATCCTTGAATTGGATGATTTGAGCATGTTTGAGACATTAGGACCATGCTAGTGTGTTCATGGATGGTTTCTAAGGTGATTAAATGTGTTGTTTAGGTTATATGAATGTTGATTTGGTTTGTTACCTATTTTGGCCTGTTTGTGGAAAACTCATGGCATGAGTCATATAGGTAAGCTAGGACTTTTGTTGATTGATGGTTGATTAAGAATGAACATTTTGGATGATATGAGCTATGGAAATTGGTATGTTAATGATCATCATACACACGTGCGAATCTGAGGCCCCTACTTAGTAGGATTGGCAGGGTTTAGGGTGTGAAGTCGTGAGTGGCTTCACATGGCATGTGATGCGTGATTTGATCCTTGTATGATGTATTAGTTATGTTATAGTTATACTGAGAATGATAATAGTTGAGATTCGCATGACTTGTATGATATCTAGTTGTATGATGATCTAATTAGTACATGTGGTTAATGAAGTGTTATATGTAATCAGTTTGTATGTTAATCATGTGTGATAGGCTGTTATGCTTGTTTGAATGGAATTTCACCTATAATGTCACCAACGGGTCAAACGGGTCAACTGGGTCAAATGTGTCTTGTCTTCTAAAACTTTGAGTTCTTTGGTTTGTAAAGCACGTAGGGTTTCAATATGATTCTGTGTACACGTACTTATGTACTCTCGTGTTCTAGGTAACCTTTGAAGGGTTGGCTTTGCACCTATCACCAGTTCTCTTTAGTCATTATCTTTACACACCAGGTGAGTTCATGCCCCTCTGTTTTTATAAACCTTCTTCTTGGGGGAGGTAGCATACTTGTACTCAAACGCTATTTTATTTTTATAAGCTGTGTATGTTTTAACATAGTGCTTAATACCTTGAAAGTCCTCACACTTTTGGATCGTTAATAATGGTAACTAGCGGGAAATCTTGGGTAGTACTACTGGGTTTGACGAGCCCCACCTGTGCGACTCGAGGTCAAACGGATGCAATATTGTCCTAGACACAAATATCGTCACGACCTGGTAAGTCGTGATGGGAGGCAACAAACGCAACACAGTCAGCTTCGATCGTGAAATCACTATGGTTATTACTTGTGAATATAGACTTGCTATCTATTTCAATGCACTTCTTATGTTATGCAAATGTTATTGTTTATGATAAACGCAAACTCTTGAACTCACCAACCATTGTGTTGACATTTTAGTATGCTATTCTTAGGTTGTTAACTCTGCTTGCCATTAGGAGCACCACACGGGTCCAGCATGCATTCTAAGACTCTATTTTAAAGACATGTTTGTTGGTATCTATTTACGAGTGTTTAAATGTTTGGGTTGGCGCATGTTTTGCCAAATATGCATTTTTATATTTTGGGTTTGTCTTATTTACAAAACGCTTCCGCATGGTTTTAAAGTTTGAACTTTGGTTGGTTTTATTTTAAATGTGGCATATAGTGTCGTTCTGAGTAAATATTGACTGTAATCCTGGTTTGTTCACAAGCCTCGCGGTAAAACTCCGCACGTGGATTTTGAGGGTGTGACAATAAACCTTTCCATTCGAGATCACTTTTTATTTAATGTTTTTGTATTCGTAGTTAACATGTATTATTTTAAGTTTTCACTAATACTTCGATGCACGAATACTTACTTTCATAATTCAAGTGAAATACAAGTAGATCTAAGTTAGCTAGTCGTGTGAGCTTGATTTAACTTCTTATTCATTGTTCACACATTGAGTTACATCTTTCACATCTGATAACTTTTGTTTCGCAACTGTAATTTGATTCTCGATTCCTATTGAATGAATACGTGTAGTCTCTTGATCCTTTTCAACTTCTATGGCTGCCTTGGCACTCTCTATAAAGGATTTTTTTGATAGAAAGTTGCCGTTTTGATTTATTCTTGTGGATTTTCTAGGTAAGAGGTTAAAAGATGGTGGTCGAGTGTTTTGAATGAGTTTGGGAGGAGTGAATCGACTTCAAGGGTGGGTTGAGTGGTCTCGAGTTCGCTTTTGGTTTCGGTTTAAACAATAAATAAAAGTATTTCATTTGAGATTTTTTAGTGTGATTTTAGGGTTCGTTATGCTTATATTTAATTAAATTTGTTCCGGAGTGTGTTCAGAAGGTTCCCTAATCAAAACTCCATTGGATTGAATGTTGATACGGGTAGATAAACCTTTCCATTCGAGATCTATTTCTATTTAATGTTTTTGTATTCGTAGTTCAATTAACATGTATTATTTTAAGTTTTCACGAATACTTGGATGCACGAATACGTACTTTCATAATTTCAAGTGAAATACAAGTAGATCTAAGTTAGCTAGTCATGTGAGCTTGATTTAACTTCTTATTCATTGATCACACATTGAGTTACATCTTTCACATCTGATAACTTTTGTTTCGCAACTTTAATTTGATTCTCAATTCCTATTGAGTGAATACGTGTAGTCTCTTGGTCCCTTTCAACTTCTATGGCCGCCTTGGCACTCAATAAAGGATTTTGTGTATAGAAAGTTGTCGTTTTGATTCATTTTTGTGGATTTTCTAGGTAAGAGGGTTAAAAGATGGTGTTCGAGTGTTTTGAATGAGTTTGGGAGTAATGAATCGACTTCAAGGGTCGGTTGAGTGGTCTTGAGTTCGCTTTTGGTTTCGGTTTAAACAATAGATAAAAGTATTTCATTTATGACTTTTTAGTGTGATTTTAAGGATCGTTATGCTTATATTTAATTAAATTTGTTCCGGAGTGTGTTGAGAAGGTTCCCTAATCAAAAATCCGTTGGATTGAATGTTGATACGGGTAGATAAACCTTTCCATTCGAGATCTATTTCTATTTAATGTCTTTGTATTCGTAGTTCAATTAACATGTATTATTTTTAGTTTTCACGAATACTTGGATGCACGAAAACGTACTTTCATAATTTCAAGTGAAATACAAAAAGATCTAAGTTAGCTAGTCGTGTGAGCTTGATTTAACTTCTTATTCATTGACCACACATTGAGTTACATCTTTCACATCTGATAACTTTTGTTTCGCAACTTTAATTTGATTTTCAATTTCTATTGAGTAAATACGTGTAGTCTCTTGGTCCCTTTCAACTTCTATGGCTGCCTGGGCACTCAATAAAGGATTTTGTGTATAGAAAGTTGTCGTTTTGATTCATTTTTGTGGATTTTCTAGGTAAGAGGTTTAACAGATGGTGTTTGAGTGTTTTGAATGAGTTTAGGAGTAGTGAATCGACTTCAAGGGTGGGTTGAGTGGTCTCGAGTTTGCTTTTGGTTTCGGTTTAAACAATAGATAAAAGTATTTCATTTGTGATTTTTTAGTGTGATTTTAGGGATCGTTATGCTTATATTTAATTAAATTTGTTCCGGAGTGTGTTCAGAAGGTTCCCTAATCAAAACTCCATTGGATTGAAAGTTGATACGGGTAGATAAACCTTTCCATTCGAGATCAGTTTCTATTTAATGTTTTTGTATTCGTAGTTCAATTAACATGTTTTGTTTTAAGTTTTCACGAATACTTGGATGCACAAATACGTACTTTCATAATTTCAAGTGAAATACATGTAGATCTAAATTAGCTAGTCGAGTGAGCTTGATTTAACTTCTTATTCATTGGTCACACATTGAGTTACATATTTCACATCTGATAACTTTTGTTTCGCAACTGTAATTTGATTCTCAATTCCTATTGAATGAATACGTGTATTCTCTTGATCCTTTTCAACTTCTATGGCTGTCTTGGCACTCTATAAAGGATTTTTTTGATAGAAAGTTGCCGTTTTGATATATTCTTGTGGATTTTCTAGGTAAGAGGGTTAAAAGATGGTGGTTGAGTGTTTTGAATGAGTTTGGGAGGAGTGAATCAACTTCAAGGGTTGGTTGAGTGGTCTCGAGGTCGTTTTTGGTTTCGATTTAAGCAAATAGATAAAAGTATTTCATTTGTGATTTTTTAGTGCGATTTTAGTGATCGTTATGCTTATATTTGATTAAATTTGTTCTAGAGTGTGTTCCAAAAGTTCCCGAATCAAAACTCCATTGGATTGAAGGTTGTTACGGGTAGATAAACCTTCCCATTCGAGATCAATTTCTAGTTAATGTTTTTGGATTCGTAGTTCATTAAACATGTTTTGTTTTAAATTTTCACCAATACTTGGATGCACGAATCCGTACTTTCATAATTTCAAGTGAAATACAAGTAGATCTAAGTTAGCTAGTCGTGTGAGCTTGATTTAACATCTTATTCATTGATCACACATTGAGTTACATCTTTCACATCTGATAACTTTCGTTTCGCAACTTTAGTTTGATTCTCAGTTCCTATAGAGTGAATACGTGTAGTCTCTTGGTCCCTTTCCACTTTTATGGCTGCCTTGGCACTCAATAAAGGATTTTGTGTATAGAAAGTTGTCGTTTTGATTCATTTTTGTGGATTTTCTAGGTAAGAGGTTTAAAAGATGGTGTTCGAGTGTTTTGAATGAGTTTAGGAGTAGTGAATCGACTTCAAGGGTGGTTTGAGTGGTCTCGAGTTCGCTTTTGGTTTCGGTTTAAACAATAGATAAAAGTATTTCATTTGTGATTTTTTAGTGTGATTTTAGGGATCGTTATGCTTATATTTAATTAAATTTGTTCCGGAGTGTGTTCAGAAGGTTCCCTAATCAAAACTCCATTGGATTGAAAGTTGATACGGGTAGATAAACCTTTCCATTCGAGATCAGTTTCTATTTAATGTTTTTGTATTCGTAGTTCATTAAACATGTATTGTTTTAAATTTTCATGAATACTTGGATGCATGAATCCGTACTTTCATAATTTCAAGTGAAATACAAGTAGATCTAAATTAGCTAGTCGAGTGAGCTTGATTTAACTTCTTATTCATTGGTCACACATTGAGTTACATCTTTCACATCTGATAACTTTTGTTTCGCAACTGTAATTTGATTCTCGATTCCTATTGAATGAATACGTGTATTCTCTTGATCCTTTTCAACTTCTATGGCTGTCTTGGCACTCTATAAAGGATTTTTTTGATAGAAAGTTGCCGTTTTGATATATTCTTGTGGATTTTCTAGGTAAGAGGGTTAAAAGATGGTGGTTGAGTGTTTTGAATGAGTTTGGGAGGAGTGAATCAACTTCAAGGGTGGGTTGAGTGGTCCCGAGGCCGTTTTTGGTTTCGATTTAAGCAATAGATAAAAGTATTTCATTTGTGATTTTTTAGTGCGATTTTAGTGATCGTTATGCTTATATTTGATTAAATTTGTTCTAGAGTGTGTTCCGAAAGTTCCCGAATCAAAACTCCATTGGATTGAAGGTTGTTACGGGTAGATAAACCTTCCCATTCGAGATCAATTTCTAGTTAATGTTTTTGTATTCGTAGTTCATTAAACATGTTTTGTTTTAAATTTTCACGAATACTTGGATGCACGAATCCGTACTTTCATAATTTCAAGTGAAATACAAGTAGATCTAAGTTAGCTAGTCGTGTGAGCTTGATTTAACATCTTATTCATTGATCACACATTGAGTTACATCTTTCACATCTGATAACTTTCGTTTCGCAACTTTAGTTTGATTCCCAGTTCCTATAGAGTGAATACGTGTAGTCTCTTGGTCCCTTTCAACTTTTATGGCTGCCTTGGCACTCAATAAAGGATTTTGTGTATAGAAATTTGTCGTTTTGATTCATTTTTGTGGATTTTCTAGGTAAGAGGTTTAAAAGATGGTGTTCGAGTGTTTTGAATGAGTTTAGGAGTAGTGAATCGACTTCAAGGGTGGTTTGAGTGGTCTCGAGTTCGCTTTTGGTTTCGGTTTAAACAATAGATAAAAGTATTTCATTTGTGATTTTTTAGTGTGATTTTAGGGATCGTTATGCTTATATTTAATTAAATTTGTTCCGGAGTGTGTTCAGAAGGTTCCCTAATCAAAACTCCATTGGATTGAAAGTTGATACGGGTAGATAAACCTTTCCATTCGAGATCAGTTTCCATTTAATGTTTTTGTATTCGTAGTTCAATTAACATGTTTTATTTTAAGTTTTCACGAATACTTGGATGCACTAATACGTACTTTCATAATTTCAAGTGAAATACAAGCAGATCTAAGTTAGCTAGTCGTGTGAGCTTGATTTAACTTCTTATTCATTGATCACACATTGAGTTACATCTTTCACATCTGATAACTTTTGTTTCGCAACTTTAATTTGATTCTCAAATCCTATTGAGTAAATACGTGTAGTCTCTTGGTCCCTTTCAACTTCTATGGCTGCCTTGGCACTCAATAAAGGATTTTGTGTATAGAAAGTTGTCGTTTTGATTCATTTTTGTGGATTTTCTAGGTAAGAGGTTTAAAAGATGGTGTTCGAGTGTTTTGAATGAGTTTAGGAGTAGTGAATCGACTTCAAGGGTGGGTTGAGTGGTCTCGAGTTTGCTTTTGGTTTCGGTTTAAACAATAGATAAAAGTATTTCATTTGTGATTTTTTAGTGTGATTTTAGGGATTGTTATGCTTATATTTAATTAAATTTGTTCCGGAGTGTGTTCAGAAGGTTCCCTAATCAAAACTCCATTGGATTGAAAGTTGATACGGGTAGATAAACCTTTCCATTCGAGATCAGTTTCTATTTAATGTTTTTGTATTCGTAGTTCAATTAACATGTTTTATTTTAAGTTTTCACGAATACTTGGATGCACGAATACGTACTTTCATAATTTCATGTGAAATACAAGTAGATCTAAATTAGCTAGTCGAGTGAGCTTGATTTAACTTCTTATTCATTGGTCACACATTGAGTTACATATTTCACATCTGATAACTTTTGTTTCGCAACTGTAATTTGATTCTCGATTCCTATTGAATGAATACGTGTATTCTCTTGATCCTTTTCAACTTCTATGGCTGTCTTGGCACTCTATAAAGGATTTTTTTGATAGAAAGTTGCCGTTTTGATATATTCTTGTGGATTTTCTATGTAAGAGGGTTAAAAGATGGTGGTTGAGTGTTTTGAATGAGTTTGGGAGGAGTGAATCAACTTCAAGGGTGGGTTGAGTGGTCTAGAGTTCGTTTTTGGTTTCGATTTAAGCAATAGATAAAAGTATTTCATTTGTGATTTTTTAGTGCGATTTTAGTGATCGTTATGCTTATATTTGATTAAATTTGTTCTAGAGTGTGTTCCGAAAGTTCCCGAATCAAAACTCCAGTGGATTGAAGGTTGTTACGGGTGGATAAACCTTCCCATTCGAGATCAATTTCTAGTTAATGTTTTTGTATTCGTAGTTCATTAAACATGTTTTGTTTTAAATTTTCACGAATACTTGGATGCACGAATCCGTACTTTCATAATTTCAAGTGAAATACAAGTAGATCTAGGTTAGCTAGTCGTGTGAGCTTGATTTAACATCTTATTCATTGATCACACATTGAGTTACATCTTTCATATCTGATAACTTTCGTTTCGCAACTTTAGTTTGATTCTCAGTTCCTATAGAGTGAATACGTGTAGTCTCTTGGTCCCTTTCAACTTTTATGGCTGCCTTGGCACTCAATAAAGGATTTTGTGTATAGAAAGTTGTCGTTTTGATTCATTTTTGTGCATTTTCTAGGTAAGAGGTTTAAAAGATGGTGTTCGAGTGTTTTGAATGAGTTTAGGAGTAGTGAATCGACTTCAAGGGTGGGTTGAGTGGTCTCGAGTTCGCTTTTGGTTTCGGTTTAAACAATAGATAAAAGTATTTCATTTGTGATTTTTTAGTGTGATTTTAGGGATCGTTATGCTTATATTTAATTAAATTTGTTCCGGAGTGTGTTCAGAAGGTTCCCTAATCAAAACTCCATTGGATTGAAAGTTGATACGGGTAGATAAACATTTCCATTCGAGATCAGTTTCTATTTAATGTTTTTGTATTCGTAGTTCAATTAACATGTTTTATTTTAAGTTTTCACGAATACTTGGATGCACTAATACGTACTTTCATAATTTCAAGTGAAATACAAGTAGATCTAAGTTAGCTAGTCGTGTGTGCTTGATTTAACTTCTTATTCATTGATCACACATTGAGTTACATCTTTCACATCAGATAACTTTTGTTTCGCAACTTTAATTTGATTCTCAATTCCTATTGAGTGAATACGTGTAGTCTCTTGGTCCCTTTCAAATTCTATGCCTGCCTTGGCACTCAATAAAGGATTTTGTGTATAGAAAGTTGTCGTTTTGATTCATTTTTGTGGATTTTCTAGGTAAGAGGGTTAAAAGATGGTGTTCGAGTGTTTTGAATGAGTTTGGGAGTAGTGAATCGACTTCAAGGGTGGGTTGAGTGGTCTCGAGTTCGCTTTTGGTTTCGGTTTAAACAATAGATAAAAGTATTTCATTTGTGATTTTTTAGTGTGATTTTAGGGATCGTTATGCTTATATTTAATTAAATTTGTTCCGGAGTGTGTTCAGAAGGTTCCCTAATCAAAAATCCGTTGGATTGAATGTTGATACGGGTAGATAAACCTTTCCATTCGAGATCTATTTCTATTTAATGTTTTTGTATTCGTAGTTCAATTAACATGTATTATTTTAAGTTTTCACGAATACTTGGATGCACGAGTACGTACTTTCATAATTTCAAGTGAAATACAAGTAGATCTAAGTTAGCTAGTCGTGTGAGCATGATTTAAATTCTTATTCATTGATCACACATTGAGTTACATCTTTCACTTTTTATAACTTTCGTTTCGCAACTTTAATTTGATTCTCAATTCCTATTGAGTGAATACGTGTAGTCTCTTGGTCCCTTTCAACTTCTATGGCTGCCTTGGCACTCATTAAAGGATTTTGTGCATAGAAAGTTGTCGTGTTGATTCATTTTTGTGGATTTTCTAGGTAAGATGGTTAAAAGATGGTGTTCGAGTGTTTTGAATGAGTTTGTGAGTAGTGAATCGACTTCAAGGGTAGTTTGAGTGGTCTCACGTTCGCTTTTGGTTTCGGTTTACACAATAGATAAAAGTATTTCATTTGTGATTTTTTTGTGTGATTTTAGTGATCGTTATGCTTATATTTGATTAAATTTGTTCCGGAGTGTGTTCAGAAGGTTCCCTAATCAAAACTCCGTTGGATTGAAAGTTGATACGGGTAGATAAACCTTTCCTTTCGAGATCTATTTCTATTTAATGTTTTGTATTCATAGTTCATTAAACTTGTATTATTTTAAGTTTTCACGAATACTTGGATGCATGAATACGTACTTTTATAATTTCAAGTGAAATACAAGTAGATCTAAATTAGCTAGTCGTGTGAGCTTGATTTAACTTCTTATTCATTGGCCACACATTGAGTTACATATTTCACATCTGATAACTTTTGTTTCGCAACTGTAATTTGATTCTCGATTCCTATTGAATGAATACGTGTATTCACTTGGTCCTTTTCAACTTCTATGGCTGCCTTGGCAATCTATAAAGGATTTTTTGGATAGAAAGTTGTCGTTTTGATTTATTCTTGTGGATTTTCTAGGTAAGAGGGTTAAAAGATGGTGGTCGAGTGTTTTGAATGAGTTTGGGAGGAGTGAAAAGACTTCAAGGGTGGGTTGAGTGGTCTCGAGTTTCTTTTTGGTTTCGATTTAAGCAATAGATAAAAGTATTTCATTTGTGATTTTTAGTGCGATTTTAGTGATCGTTATGCTTATATTTGATTAAATTTGTTCAGGAGTGTGTTCCGAAGGTTCCCGAATCAAAACTTCGTTGGATTGAAGGTTGTTACGCGTAGATAAACCTTCCCATTCGAGATCAATTTCTATTTAATGTTTTTGTATTCGTAGTTCATTAAACATGTATTGTTTTAAATTTTCACGAATACTTGGATGCATGAATCCGTACTTTCATAATTTCAAGTGAAATACAAGTAGATCTAAGTTAGCTAGTCGTGTGAGCTTGATTTAACTTCTTATTCATTGATCACACATTGAGTTACATCTTTCACATCTGATAACTTTCGTTTTGCAACTTTAATTTGATTCTCAATTCCTATTGAGTGAATACGTGTAGTCTCTTGGTCCCTTTCAACTTCTATGGCTGCCTTGGCATTCAATAAAGGATTTTGTGTATAGAAAGTTGTCGTTTTGATTCATTTTTGTGGATTTTCTTTTTAAGAGGGTTAAAAGATGGTGTTCGAGTGTTTTGAATGAGTTTGGGAGCAGTGAATCGACTTCAAGGGTAGGTTGAGTGGTCTCGAGTTTGCTTTTGGTTTCGGTTTACACAATAGATAAAAGTATTTCATTTGTGCTTTTTTTGTGTGATTTAACTGACCGTTATGCTTATATTTGATTAAATTTGTTCCGGAGTGTGTTCAGAAGGTTCCCTAATCAAAACTCCATTGGATTGAAAGTTGATACGGGTAGATAAACCTTTCCTTTCGAGATCTATTTCAATTTAATGTTTTTTTATTCATAGTTCATTTAACTTGTATTATTTTAAGTTTTAACGAATACTTGGATGCACGAATACGTACTTTCATAATTTCTAGTGAAATACAAGTAGATCTAAATTAGCTAGTCGAGTGAGCTTGATTTAACTTCTTATTCATTGGTCACACATTGAGTTACATATTTCACATCTGATAACTTTTGTTTCGCAACGGCAATTTGATTCTCGATTCCTATTGAATGAATACGTGTATTCTCTTGGTCCTTTTCAACTTCTATGGCTGCCTTGGCACTCTATAAAGGATTTTTGGATAGAAAGTTGCCGTTTTGATTTATTCTTGTTGATTTTATAGGTAAGAGGGTTAAAAGATGGTGGTTGAGTGTTTTGAATGAGTTTGGGAGGAGTGAATCAACTTCAAGGGTGGGTTGAGTGGTCTCGTGTTTGTTTTTGGTTTCGATTTAAGCAATAGATAAAAGTATTTCATTTGTGATTTTTTAGTGCGATTTTAGTGACCGTTATGCTTATATTTGATTAAATTTGTTCTAGAGTGTGTTCCGAAAGTTCCCGAATCAAAACTCCATTGGATTGAAGGTTGTTATGGGTAGATAAACCTTCCCATTCGAGATCAATTTCTAGTTAATGTTTTTGTATTCGTAGTTCATTAAACATGTATTGTTTTAAATTTTCACGAATACTTGGATGCACGAATCCGTACTTTCAAAATTTCAAGTGAAATACAAGTAGATCTAAGTTAGCTAGTCCTGTGAGCTTGATTTAACTTCTTATTCATTGATCACACATTGAGTTACATCTTTCACATCTGATAACTTTCGTTTTGCAACTTTAATTTGATTCTCAATTCCTATTGAGTGAATACGTGTAGTCTCTTGGTCCCTTTCAACTTCTATGGCTGCCTTGGCACTCAATAAATGATTTTGTGTATAGAAAGTTGTCGTTTTGATTCATTTTTGTGGATTTTCTAGGTAAGAGGGTTAAAAGATGGTGTTCGAGTGTTTTGAATGATTTTGGGAGTAGTGAATCGACTTCAAGGGTGGGTTGAATGGTCTCGAGTTCGCTTTTGGTTTCGGTTTAAACAATAGATAAAAGTATTTCATTTATGATTTTTTAGTGTGATTTTAAGGATCGTTATGCTTATATTTAATTAAATTTGTTCCGGAGTGTGTTCAGAAGGTTCCCTAATCAAAAATCCGTTGGATTGAATATTGATACGGGTAGATAAACCTTTCCATTCGAGATCTATTTTTATTTAATGTTTTGTATTCGTAGTTCAATTAACATGTATTATTTTAAGTTTTCACGAATACTTGGATGCACGAATACGTACTTTCATAATTTCAAGTGAAATACAAGTAGATCTAAGTTAGCTAGTCGTGTGAACTTGATTTAACTTCTTATTCATTGATCACACATTGAGTTACATCTTTCACATCTGATAACTTTTGTTTCGCAACTTTAATTTGATTCTCAATTCCTATTGAGTGAATACGTGTAGTCTCTTGGTCTCTTTCAACTTCTATGGCTGCCTTGGCACTCAATAAAGGATTTTGTGCATAGAAAGTTGTCGTTTTGATTCATTTTTGTGGATTTTCTAGGTAAGAGGGTTAAAAGATGGTGTTCGAGTTTTTTGAATGAGTTTGGGAGTAGTGAATCGACTTCAAGGGTGGGTTGAGTGGTCTCGAGTTCCCTTTTGGTTTCGGTTTAAACAATATATAAAGGTATTTCATTTGTGATTTTTTAGTGTGATTTTAGGGATCGTTATGCTTATATTTAATTAAATTTGTTCCGGAGTGTGTTCAGAAGGTTCCCTAATCAAAACTCCATTGGATTGAAAGTTGATACGGGTAGATAAACATTTCCATTTGAGATCTATTTCTATTTAATGTAAAAGTATTCGTTGTTCAATTAACATGTATTATTTTAAGTTTTCACGAATACTTGGATGCACTAATACGTACTTTCATAATTTCAAGTGAAATACAAGTAGATCTAAGTTGGCTAGTCGTGTGAGCTTGATTTAACTTCTTATTCATTGATCACACATTGAGTTACATCTTTCACATTTGATAACTTTCGTTTCGCAACTTTAATTTGATTCTCAATTCCTATTGAGTGAATACGTGTAGTCTCTTGGTCCCTTTCAACTTCTATGGCTGCCTTGGCACTCAATAAAGGATTTTGTGTATAGAAAGTTGTCGTTTTGATTCATTTTTGTGGATTTTCTAGGTAAGAGGGTTAAAAGATGGTGTTCGAGTGTTTTGAATGAGTTTGGGAGTAGTGAATCGACTTCAAGGGTAGGTTGAGTGGTCTCAAGTTCGCTTTTGGTTTACACAATAGATAAAAGTATTTCATTTGTGATTTTTTTGTGTGATTTTAGTGATCGTTATGCTTATATTTGATTAAATTTGTTCCGGAGTGTGTTCAGAAGGTTCCCTAATCAAAACTCAGTTGGATTGAAAGTTGATACGTGTAGATAAACCTTTCCTTTCGAGATCTATTTCTATTTAATGTTTTTGTATTCATAGTTCGTTTAACTTGTATTATTTTAAGTTTTCACGAATACTTGGATGCACGAATACGTACTTTCATAATTTCAAGTGAAATACAAGTAGATCTAAATTAGCTAGTCGTGTGAGCTTGATTTAACTTCTTATTCATTGGTCACACATTGAGTTACATATTTCACATCTGATAACTTTTGTTTCGCAACTGTAATTTGATTCTCGATTCCTATTGAATGAATACGTGTATTCTCTTGGTCCTTTTCAACTTCTATGGTTGTCTTGGCACTCTATAAAGGATTTTTTGGATAGAAACTTGCGTTTTGATTTATTCTTGTGGATTTTCTACGTAAGAGGGTTAAAAGATGGTGGTCGAGTGTTTTTAATGAGTTTGGGAGGAGTGAATCGACTTCAAGGGTGGGTTGAGTGGTCTCGAGTTCCTTTTTGATTTCGATTTAAGCAATAGATAAAAGTATTTCATTTGTGATTTTTAGTGCGATTTTAGTGATCGTTATGCTTATATTTGATTAAATTTGTTCTGGAGTGTGTTTCGAAGGTTCCCGAATCAAAACTCTGTTGGATTGAAGGTTGTTACGGGTAGATAAACCTTCCCATTCGAGATCAATTTCTATTTAATGTTTTTGTATTCGTAGTTCATTAAACATGTATTGTTTTAAATTTTCATGAATACTTGGATGCATGAATCCGTACTTTCATAATTTCAAGTGAAATACAAGTAGATCTAAGTTAGCTAGTCGTGTGAGCTTGATTTAACTTCTTATTCATTGATCACACATTGAGTTACATCTTTCACATCTGATAACTTTCGTTTCGCAACTTTAATTTAATTCTCAATTCCTATTGAGTGAATACGTGTAGTCTCTTGGTCCCTTTCAACTTCTATGGCTGCCTTGGCACTCAATAAAGGATTTTGTGTATAGAAAGTTGTCGTTTTGATTCATTTTTGTGGATTTTCTAGGTAAGATTGTTAAAAGATGGTGTTCGTGTGTTTTGAATGAGTTTGGGAGTAGTGAATCGACTTCAAGGGTGGGTTGAGTGGTCTCGAGTTTGCTTTTGGTTTCGGTTTAAACAATAGATAAAAGTATTTCATTTGTGATTTTTTAGTGTGATTTTAGGGATTGTTATGCTTATATTTAATTAAATTTGTTCCGGAGTGTGTTCAGAAGGTTCCCTAATCAAAACTCCGTTGGATTGAAAGTTGATACTAGTAGATAAACCTTTCCATTCGAGATCTATTTCTATTTAATGTTTTCGCATTTGTAGTTCAATTAACATGTATTATTTTAAGTTTTCACGAATACTTGGATGCACGAATACGTACTTTCATAATTTCAAGTGAAATACAAGTAGATCTAAGTTAGCTAGTCGTGTGAGCTTGATTTAACTTCTTATTCAATGATCACACATTGACTTACATCTTTCACATCTGATAATGTAGAAGCTTCTTTTAAAGATTAACATTTGTCTTTGTATGTCGTTTATGTTTTTGTCATAGTATAGGGACTTTTTTTGTAAATATGTTCCTTTGTTTTTTTGATTAGTATAAATAGGCTGAATATGTATTATGTAGATATCGAGACATCTAGACATTCAGACATCTAGAGATTAGATTTTCGGTTTAGACGCTTTGTATCTGTTACTTACACTTTGTATTCTTCTCTACTAATCAATAAAAACTTCTATGAATTTTTGTTGATATCATGTGTTGAATTGAATACTTCTGTGTATTAGATTGAATTGCGTTCTTGTATCATCACAGATCGATCCATTTTGAGCTCATCAAATGGTATCAGAGCTTTCGGTTTAGTGATTGAAGCTGTTCTTCAACTGTTGAACACTCATAATCACTTGAATCTGTGATTGATAAACAATTCAGTCTTAAAAATTGTTGAATTAAGATCTGTTTCATCATCAGAAACATGATTTGATTCACAATTAGCAGTACAATTTATTCAAATCTGTGAATTTGAGCAAAAAGTCTTCAAACTGTTCTTAGTTTGTTCGAACTGTTCTTTGTAGCAAAACATTAATCTTTGTTGATTAATTGATGAAATTGAGGTTAGAGGATTGTTAATCAATCGATTTTAGACCTAATTGGTGAAATTTAGATCAATTAATCAAGTTTTGAAGAAATTGAAAGAATCTATGTTTGTTGAAGCTGATGAATGTGGCGCATTAGGTCAGAAACACCTTGAAAATCGTCTAAGTGATAGGCGCATAACAACTATTTAGGCGCTTTACAACTGTTCCGGGCGTTTTTCAGTTAGGCGTTTCACCATTGTGTGGGCGCATTTCAACTGTTGGGACACTTTGGAAGTTATCAGACCAAGTAATATCAGGCATTTTTCAACTGTTGAGGAGTATTTGAACTGTTTGGGCGTATCATAACTGTTTAGACGTATCTCAACTTGGGCATTTGTTTGGAATTTTTCTGAGGCAATCCCTTAGATGTTTCAGGGTCAAAGTCAAAAGGTGTACTCCAACTGTTTGGGCGTTTCACTATTATTTGGACGCATCAGTTTTCACACTTAAAAATTTTTTAGAAATTTTTCAGAAACTTTAAAATCCAAAAATATTTTCATTTTATTGTTTTAATTCAAAAAATTAAAAACAAAAAAAACAATTCACATTTAAAAATCAAAAATTAAAAATGGTAAAATCAGAAGACTCAGAGAACCGAGTTCCCAAGCTGAAGAATAGAGCAGATTTCAAGAATTGGTCATTGAGATTAAAACACCATCTGAATTCTATTGATACTGATTTATGGAAATCAATAGAAAAAGGTCCTTACATTCCAATCACATCTGATGGACCTGATAGAGGATTTGTGTATACAAAGGAATCTACTGAACCTTATCCAGAAGATGATCTACAAGGAGAAGATCTCAGAAAAGTTAAAAATGATATTAAAGCATATTCCTTAATGTGCAAAGGTCTACCTCTTGAAGTTCTGACAAGGCTTGATGGTTATCAGACTGGATACACCATGTATAAGGCCTTGAAAATAATATGTGAAGGTGGAAAAGAGATTCAGGATCTAAAAAAGTAAAAGCTAAAGAGACAATTAGAACTTTTTGAACATGTGTCTCGTGAAACAATAAATCAGATGATGAACAGATTTGTTCAACTGACTACAGAGATGTCGACTGCAGGGATCAAGAATGATTTAAAAGATCTTAACTACAGACTTCTCAATGCTCTTCCATCTTCATGGAAGCAAACAGTCACTCTGTTAAAGCATATTGAGAAATTTCCAATGGATCTAGATCTCTTGATTGCTAAAATAGAATCTGTCGAAATTGATGAAAGTTCTAGAAACAACCACCGAGCAGCTTCGATGTCACAATATAAGTATGTTGCTTCTCCAGCAAACACTGTGGAGAATGCATTCATGGCTAAGAATGAAACTTCACCAGAAGATAAGGGTGATTTATTTGTTGGTTCAGGGTTCTTCACTGATTCTACTTACACAAGTGCTCCTGCCTATACAAATCAGAATAAACCTCAATCTCCTTCTATGCCTAAAAGTTCTAACTCTCAAGCAGAGACTCCATCTATTAACTCTGCTAAATCTAGCAAAGTTAACGATGTAATAAACATCTTATTACAAGATGAAGAGTCAAAAACTGCTTTTACTGCATTTATGGCAAGTTTTCAAGCATACCAAGGTAACCATTTAACTCAACTTGATTTTGTTTTGCAGGATTTATTTGAAATGGATCCAGACGACGTTGAGGAAATGGACTTGAATTGGCAGATGGTAATGATAGCATATAGAACTCAAAAGTATTCCTACGTCAACAAAAACTATAAACCAAGTGCAAACAAGATAGTAGGTTTTGACGAGTCAAAGTCAAGATGCTTTAACTGTAACAGCTATGGTCATTTCTCTAGAGAGTGCAAAGCTCCAAGGAATAAAGGAGGAAATGCTCAATAAAGCTCAAGTAATCAAAGGTTTCAGCAATCGTCACAGAAGACATTTCAGAAACCTTATCAAAGCCTACCAATGCCAGAATTGAAAGATGATTCTAAAGCAACAGAGGAACCCAAGAAAGCTTTAGTTGTCAATATTACTGATGGTTATGATTGGAGTGCCTACGCTAAACAATTTACTGCTGATCTAACCTCCAATTTATCTCTTGTTGCAGAAATACAAAAGGAAGATTGGTCTAAAGTTAATGATCCAAAAGCTGATGGAAACTCTGAGAACGAGGAAGAGGATTATGACTGGAGTGATAAGTCTGATCCCAAGGAAGATTCAAAGGAAGTTGCTTTGATGACAAAATCTGATTAGCCAAAGGTTGAAAGCTCTAACTCTGAAACGTCTCCTCCTAAATATTCTGAAATTCCATCAGAAGTCAGAGAAAAGTTATGCACAAAGTCTTGCTTCGAACATGTCGAATACTACAAAAATTATGCTTATAAGATATGTGAAAAACTTAAGCAAGAAGAACAAACGCATAACAAGCTGAAAAAGGATCATAAAACATCTGATGACAAGATTATCTCTCTTCAAAATTCATGGAACAAAACTCTAAGAGAACTTGAAGTTGTATCAAAACAACTCGAAGAGATGATGAAAAATCTTGAACTGGAGAAGATAGCTCATGCAGCCACTCAAGTTGATCTAGCTAAAGTTAAAAGTTCTAAAACCATTGTGGAAAAGCTAGTAAATGAACGTAAAGATAAACAAAAGGCAGGATTGGGTTTCACTCTTGAACCAATGCCTGAATCAATAACGAATACTTTACCAGAAAACTTTAACACTTACGATCACTCTCCAGAAAACAAAGCAAAACTCAAATCATATCAGAACAAGAACAAGATGTTTGAAAATGAAGAAGAGAAAACAAACGTAGAAATTTTTTAAGAAAAAGATATTGAGAAAATTAAAAATGGTCATCCGGTTAAAGTTAAATCTTATGAACCAAGACCAAAGAACAAGAAAATTTATGTTCCTAAGGAATCAGTTTTGGAAGAAATGAGTACGATGACAGAAAACAAAGCTAGAAATGATGAAGAAACATCAGAAGATTCAAATTCATTTGGTCTAAATAACCCAGAATTCATAAAATGGCAAAAGGACCAGAAAAAGAAAGAATGTGAAAAAGAATCTTCAACTGAAGATGTTCAATCTAAACAAACAACTGGTTCAAAATCAAAGAATCAGAGACGAAGAAGAAAGATAAATAAAGCCAAAAATGATCAATTGAAAATTCAAGAAAATCAGGCAAAAGAAATAAATCAGAAAACAAAATTAAAGCCGATTAAATTTGTATCTGCTGGTTTGTTGAATGTGAATTCTATTCAAAAGGTTAAAGAAAATCCTAAAAATGAATCTACCACTGATCTGAAAACGGGTTCAGATTCTAAGACTTCCGCTGTAGCAAAAAGATTTGTATCTAAGGAAAACAAGAATGAAGTTCATGTTCAAAAAAAAACAAATTATGCAAAAGAAAAAAATTTCAAATCAAAAACAACAAATTAACACTTTGACACCTAAAAGTAACCAAGTTTCTAGTGTTGCGTCAACGTCAAAGGTTAATAAGCAATTATTCAAGACTCCACAGAGGTACTGCGAAATATGTGACATGTACAATCACAACACTGCTGAATGTTTTTTTTTTAAATACTGTCATATTTGCGATATGAGAAATCACTCAACTTCAGAATGTTATTTTAACAAATACTGTACTTACTGTGATGAGCAAACTCACAACACTAAAGATTGTTATTTTAGAAAGAATTCACAAAGGAGAGGATTTCCACCTCAACAGTAAGCAAAGGTTATGTTAATCCGCAATATAAAAGAAACCAAAATGTCAATTTTCAAAGATTAACACACAAACCCTCCTTAGGTTTGAATACTTTCAAAAGAAACAATTTAGTGAGACCTAAACAATTCTTTAATGATAATTTCATTCCACAGTCAGTGAGAATTAATAACAAAAGTTTTGAAAATAAAAGATTCTCTAACAATGGTCAGTCTAAAAGCACGAATTTTCCAAACAATCATAATTTTGTTACAAATAACAGAATTGGTAAATTCATAAAGAATAAACCTGATGTCAACAAACTTCACTTTAAACAATTTACTATTTTTGACAAGTTTGGAAAACCCAAGACCATTTCGGCTTGGGTAGATAATTCAACTTAAATTGTTTTGTTTTGCAGGTACGCCCGAGAAGACCAATCAACACTTGGTATGTGGATAGTGGGTGTAGCCGGCATATGACAGGCAGTCAGGCCTTATTACAAGAATTTAAGTTAAAAGATGGAATGCATGTCGCCTTTGGTGGTGATGCGGGAGGAAAAATAACCGGAGAAGGAACAGTATCCAACGGGATTATAAGCTTTGATAAAGTCAACTTCTGTTCACAGTTGAACTTCAATTTGTTAAGCGTATCCTAAATTTGTGATAAATCCTACTCTGTAATTTTTGATGATTCTTTCTGTTATATCTTGAAGCCAGGATTTCAGATAAGCAAGGATAGCGTGGTTGTTAAAGCTGACAGAGACCGAGACGTATACAAACTGGATATGTCTCAAGTGGACTCTTCTACAGAAACAACTTGTCTTTTTGCTAAAGCATCAAATGATGAAAGCCAGCTATGGCATAGACGTCTCGGGCATTCAAATTTCAAAAACATGAACAAGCTTATAGCAGGAAATCATGTTATTGGACTTCCATCAAAGAAGTTTGCCACAACTGATTTATGCTCAGCATGTTTAAAAGGAAAACAGCACAGAGCGTCTTATAAGTCCAAACTGATAAACTCAAATTCCAAACCACTTCAGTTTTTGCATATGGACCTTTTTGGACCAACCAACGTGATGAGTATTGGAAGAAAATCTTACTGTTTAGTTATCATTGATGACTATACAAGATTTTCATGGGTTTTCTTTCTAAATGCAAAATCTGAAACAGCTGAATTAATAAAAGAATTCAACATAAAAGTATAAAATCAACTAGATCAAAAAGTAAAAATAATTAGAAGCGATAATAGGACGGAATTCAAAAATCTAACTCTTAACATGTTTTGTGCAGAGAAAGGAATAGCTCATCAGTTCAGTGCTCCCAGAACACCTCAACAAAACGGAGTTGCTGAAAGGAAGAACCGAACATTGATTGAAGCAGCACGATCCATGTTAGCCGATGCTAAAATTCCGATCACTTTCTGGGATGAAGCAATATCAACTGCATGCTTTGTTTAGAACCGTTCATTAATTGTTAAAGAAAAACTGAAAACTCCCTATGAGTTAATGTTTGGAAGGAAACCAAACATAGATTTCTTTAAATCTTTTGGTTGTCCGGTTATGATTTTGAATTCAAGTGATCATTTAGGAAAATTTGAATCAAAATCTGATGATAGATTTTTCATTGGATATTCATATGTTTCAAAGGCCTATCGAGTTTATAACTCTAGGTCTAATGTTATAGTTGAAACATTCAATGTTAAATTTCTTGAAAACTCTTTTCCATCAGTGTCAAATGGTCCTGCATGGTTATTTGATTTAGATTCATTGTCAAACTCTTTTCAATCAAACTTGTTTAATCAATCTAACTTGCTTGATTCTACAAGTGAAAAAAAAATTCAAGGAGATCTCGGTTCATTCAGTGATGATTCGGACTCTGACGATGCAGATGATTCAAGCTCAAACTATCCCTTCTTTTCTTTTGTTAGAGATTCTATTATTCAGTCTAATAATGAAGATCATCAAGACAATTCTCATTCAGTTTCAGAAGACCAAAATATGTCTCAACAAATTCCTAATGATGGTACAGAAATTGTACAACCTGAGTCTGGAACGTCATCTATCTCTGGTGATATAGTTGATTCCGGTAATCTTGATTACTTTATCAACTCACCGACTCAAGTTCCCAATTTCAATCCACATTCTTCAAGCCTTTTGCATCAGCTTTACAATCTGAACCAGACTTATCTAGATGTTCAAGTTCAAGGAGATAAGATTCCGACATCTCGTATTCACAAGAACCATCCAACATCTTAGATTATTGGTCCTTTGAGTGAGAGAACGACGAGAAGTAAATCAAAACAATCAAACGTTTGCTTATACTCTTGCTTTCTTTCTTAAATTGTTCCTAAAATGTTACCAAATCGTTAAAGGACAATGGTTGGATCGAGGCTATGCAAGAAGAATTATTACAGTTCTGAAAACAAGAAGTGTGGAATCTGGTGGATTTACCTGAAGGAGAAAATGCTATTGGCACAAAATAGTTATTCAGAAATAAAACTGATGATTGAGGAATTGTTATCCGTAATAAAGCAAGATTAGTTGCACAAGGATACACTCAAGAAGAAGATATTGAATATGATGAAGTATTTACTCCAGTTGCAAGACTTGAATCTATTCATGTCTTCCTGGCTTATGCGTCATTCATGAAATTTAAAGTCGTAAAGGGTGCATTTTTGTATGGTTCTATCACCGATGATGTGTACATGAAGCAACCTCTAGGTTTTGAAGATGTTACATATCCACATCGTGTGTACAAGTTAAGCAAAGCTTTATATGGACTACATCAAGCCCCTAGAATCTGGTATGAGACATTGTCGCAACACTTAATCCAACATGGATATACGCGAGGGAAAATCGATCCAACTCTGTTTATTAGAAAGGATGCTGATGATCTCTTATGTGTATAAGTGTATGTTGATGATATTATATTTGGTTCTACAAGTCCAAAAATGTGCAATGAATTTGAAGAAATCATGAAATCTCGATTTCAAATGAGTTCTATGGGAGAGATAAATTTCTTTCTTGGACTTCAAGTTAAGCAATCTGCAGATGGTATTTTTATCAACCAAGAGAAGTTCATCGACAAACTCTTGAAGAAATTTAAGCTGCTAGATTGTCATAAATTAGAACTCCAACTGATGTGAACACCAAGATTGAGCCTGATCCGAAAGGAAAATCAGTAGATCAAACACTATACAGATCGATGATTGGTTCTTTGATGTATCTCACTGCATCTAGACCAGACATTATGTATGCTGTTTGTGTTTGTGCAAGGTATCAATCAAAACCGAAAGAATCTCACTTAATTGCTATCAAAAGAATATTCAGGTATCTCAAAGGTAAACTGGCTTTAGGGCTATGGTATCCTAACAAAGGAAATTTTGAGTTACATGGGTATACTGATAGTGATTATAGCGGATGTTGTCAAAATAGAAAATCAACAACGGGTGGGTGTCAATTTTTAGGACCCAGATTAGTCTCATGGCAATGCAAGAAACAAACAAATGTCTCTGTTTCTACTGCAGATGCTGAGTACATTGCTGCTTCAGCAGGATGTTCTCAAATCCTTTGGTTACAAAACCAACTTCTGGATTACGGGTTCAACTTTCTTAAAACACATATTTACATTGATAACACAGCTGCTATGTTCATTACAGCTAATCTTGTCCAACATTCTAAAACAAAACATATCAAAATTCGATATCATTTTCTCAGAGATAACTCTGAAAAAGGTTTAATCATTCTGATTCAAATTGCTACTGAAAAACAATTGGCCGACCTTTTTACTAAAGCCTTCTTACCAGGACTGTTTGAGTATTTGGTTGAGTCAATTGGTCTTATTAATCACACTTAAAATTGAATTTTCAGAATTTTAGTAAATTGAGTCTAAATATGATCAGACCCTCCCTTGTATAGAGAACCTGTCAAAGTTAATTGCCTAAATTTATTTTTGTGTGTGCATGTTCTTTATAAAAACAAAAACCAAATACAAAAATAGAAAATTGAAAAACAAAAGATAAAAAATATAAAACCAAAAATCACAAAAATAATGTCTTTCCTTATTAATTATATAGGCATGAATTTGTTTTGCAATATATGAGAAATGATAGTACATTAGTATGATCAGATGCATTCTTTGCTTTTGTTTAAAGTCTGACATGATCAGATATGATGTGCAGGTAAGCTCATGCGATTATACTGAAAAGTAAATTCTTGTGATTAAACTAAATCACTCATGCATTTATGTATGTCTATCTTAGCACTAATGAGTAGTGTTGATTTCTCAAATTGATTGCTTGTTAAGACATAATCTCACACCGATGGCGATATGAATAACCATTGAGCTCTACTTATTTAATGCATCTAACACTTCTCTGTTATCTCACACCGATGGCGATATGAATAACCATTGAGCTCTACTTATTTAATGCATCTAACACTTCTCTGTTATGAGTCATCATAGACCTTGTCACACCCTCAAAATCCGCGTGCGGGGTTTTACCGCGAGGCGCGTGACATACCAGGATCTCAGTCATTAGCTACCAAGAACGACTCTATATGATTAATAAACAAAACCAGAGTTAACGTTTAAAATACTGCGGAAGCGTTTTTAAAACCAGAAAACCCAAAACAAGTAGTATGTAAAGAGAATGCGCAAAACATACGCGCCCCAAACACAATTGTTTAATATGAAAATAATCCCAAATTTGTAAACAAGACAAATGTAGACAACTCAACAATGCTGACGTGCGTGCTCCTAGGCAACTGGCAACCTTAACCTGAGAATAGCATACTAAACAAGTCAACACATGGTTGGTGAGTTCAAGAGTTTGCGTTAATAGGTAAACCGATAAACAGTTTTCAATTCATAAGTAGTGTATTGCAATAGATAGCTAGTCTATTAACATAAAAATATTAATCATAGTGATTTCACGATTGAAGCTGACTGTGATAGTTTGTGCCTCCCGTCACGACTTACCAGGTCGTGACAAATATATGATAGGAAAAAATTGCACCCGTATGACCTCGAGTCACACAGGTGGGGCTCGTCAGACCCAGTAGTACTACCCAAAATTTCCCCGCTAGTCGATATTAACAATCCAAAAGTGTGAGGACTTCCCATTGTAAACATCACTATATCAATATTATACACACTCATATATAAAAGCGTTTGTGATCAACAGTATGCTATCTCCCCCAAAAGAGATTATGTAAAATGAGTGGGGCAAGAACTCACCTGATGCGCGCAAGAATTAACTTAGAGCTTAACTTGAAAGGAACAGGGGAAAGACAACCTTCAAAGGTCACCTAGAACACAAGAGTACATAAGCACGTGTACAAAGAATCAACATGAAACCCTAAGTGCTCTACAAACCAAGGGACTCAAGGTTTAAGAAAGACAAGACACATTTGACCCAGTTGACCCGTTTGACCCGTTGGTGACATTATAGGTGATAATTCGTTAATACTAACACAACAGCATATCATACCTGATCAACATACAACTTGATATCATACAAGCCATGCGAATCTCAACTATTATCATGCTCATAACATCTAAAATGTTCATTCTTAATCAATCATCAATCCACAAAAGTCCTAGCTTACCTATATAACTCATACCATGATTTTTCCACAAACAGGCCAAAACAGGTAACAAACCAAATCAACATTCATACAACCTAAACAACACATTTAATTACCTTAGAAACCATCCATGAACACACTAGCATGGTCCTAATATCCCAAACATGCTCAAATCATCCAATTCAAGGATTTGCACAAATAAAGTTTCCCTTTTGGGAAAGTTCATCCCAAATTCATCAAACTCACACTACCTTCATGAATTCATCAATTATATACCAATTCAAGTCCATGACAACATCTAAACATGATCAACAACACCTAATCATCATGATTCATCAACATTCAACACCAAAAGTTACTATTTTTAGCAATGTATGAACTATAAGACATCTTCTCGATTTTAAATGGTTCATATCATCAACCTAGCATCTAATCATCATCACAAACACATCCATAACATTCATACATCATCAAATCATCAATTCATGCAAAATAAAGTTACTATTCTTAGTAACCTATGAACCATGAATCAAAATCGAAGCTTTCTTGCATAATCGACGTTAACTAGCATCTATACAATCCAACTAACATAATAGCATCAACAAACAACCAACAACTAACATCCAATTTCAGATTTTCGAATTAGGGTTTCGGCCCTAATGTAAATCCCATAAGAACTTGTAAAAATCCAACCTTTATTGCATACTTGACGTTAATTAACATGTAATCTACCCAACAAACACATTAACAACAACAAACAAGCATCAATCGACCATCAATTGCAGATTTCGAATGGAACTTTCGGCCAACATGAAAAATCATCAAAAACATGTAAAAATCTAACCTTTAAACGTGTAATGGCTCGCAATTGATGATTCTAACTTGTTGTGATGCTTGAATCCGGTCCAAAATCGAAGGTGATTGCTTGTTCTTGGGCTGAATTCGAAGAGGAGAGGGAGAGGGGAGGTCGATCGCGGCCGATGGGGGCTATTAGGGTTGGGTTTTGTGTTTTAAACAATATAATTTTGCATAATTACCCTTTAAACCCTTGCATTTTGTATTTTATAAAAAAAATTAGACTCTTTGAATAGTTTTTAAATAATTTTTAACTACTAAACACAATTATCATTAGTCACAAATAATAATCATGCATAATTTCCATTTGCCACAAAACACACAAAATAAATATACACGTTCCACGTTACGCGATAAAATTCACAATAAACATTTAAATCACATAATCATAACTAATAATCAACATAGAAATTATTATTTAACATTATTAATTATTATTAAGTCACCAACGTTCAACGACAACTAGTGTGTGCTCCCGACACGTGTATGCAAGACTTAACGGAACTAACGGAGTTTGGTAACGGAAAATTACCGGATGTCACATTATCCCCATGTTGAAAGAATTTTCGTCCCGAAAATTGCGTTACATGGTGAGTGCTCCATCACTGGTCTACTGCATTGGCACAAGGTAATCGAAATCGAGTGAGTTTTGGATGAGTTGTCACATCATCCCCATGTTGAAAGAAATTTCGTCCCGAAATTTAATCAGTACCTTCGCCGGCTGGCATCGTCCTTTCGAATAGCTGAGGGTACTTAAGCTTCATTTGGTCTTCACGTTCCCACGTGAATTCTGGTCCACGTCTCGAGTTCCATCGAACTTTGACAGTGGGTATCTTGCTTTGCTTAAGTGTCTTCACCTCACGATCCATCACTTCGACAGGTTCCTTAATGAAGCGTAACTGTTCATCTACTTGAACTTCTTCCAGCAGTACAACCATCGTTTCATCCGTTAAACATTTCTTTAGATTTGAAACATGGAATACATCATGGATTCCACTCAATGAATCAGGTAAGGCTAGTCGATAGGCCACTGGACCAATTCTTTCAACTATCTCAAATGGTCCAATGTATCTCGGATTTAGCTTTCCTCGCTTACCAAACCGAACTACGCCTTTCCATGGTGAGACTTTTAATAAAACCTTGTCACCTATCTGAAATTCTAAGGGTTTTCGTCGCTTGTCAGAATAGCTTTTCTGTCTGTCTCGCGCTGCAGCCATGCGGTTTCTTATCTGGACAATCTTCTTAGTTGTCTCGTGTACTAACTCAGGACCCGTTAATTGACTATCACCAATTTCAGCCCAGCAAACTGGTGATCTACACTTTCTCCCATACAAAGCTTCAAAAGGTGCTGCCTTTATGCTAGTGTGATAACTGTTGTTGTAAGAAAATTCCACCAATGGTAGGTGAACTTCCCAGTTATTCCCGAAGTCAATCACACAAGCACGTAACATGTCCTCCAAAGTCTGTATAGTATGCTCTCTTTGACCATCAGTCTGTGGATGATAAGCAGTACTCATATCCAATCGCGTACCTAAAGCTTTCTGCAACGACTGCCAGAAGTGTGATGTGAAACGAGAATCGCGGTCAGAAATAATTGAGATCGGTACTCCATGCCTTGAAACGATCTCCTTCAAATAGAGTCGGGTTAATTTCTCCATCTTATCTGTTTCCTTTATCGCTAGGAAATGAGCAGATTTTGTTAATCGATCTACGATAACCCATATTGTATCACAACCCGTAGAAGTGCGAGGTAACTTAGTAATAAAATCCATTGATATCTGATCCCACTTCCACATAGGGATCTCGGGTTGTTGTAGTAGACCAGATGGTTTCTGATACTCCACTTTAACCTTTGAGCATGTCAGACACTTGCTCACATAAGTAGCTACATCTGCTTTCATGTTAGGCCACCAATAGTGCGCCTTCAAATCGTGGTACATCTTGTCAGATCCAGGATGTATAGAATACTTGGACTTGTGAGCCTCACTCATCACCAAGTCTCTCAGGTCTCCATGTAGAGGTACCCATAGTCTATCCATGAAGTAACGAATCCCATCCGCCTTTACTTCTAGTTGCTTTTCCATTCCCCGTAACCCTTCTAAACTCATATTTTCTACCTTCAGAGCTTCAGTTTGAGCATCACGGATTTGTTCAAGTAATTGCGTACTAATCGTTAGTTGCAGAGCTCGCACTCGTCGAGGCTTAGTAGTTTCTTTCCTACTCAGCGCGTCAGCAACTACATTTGCTTTCCCCGGGTGGTACTTAATAGCACAGTCATAGTCATTCAATAACTCTACCCAGTGCCTTTGCCTCATATTCAACTCCGTTTGCTCAAATATATGCTGAAGACTCTTGTGATCGGTGTAGATGGTGCATTTGGTACCATACAAGTAATGTCTCCAGATCTTCAAGGCAAACACTACCGCACCCAGTTCCAAGTCATGGGTGGTATAGTTCTTCTCATGAATCTTCAACTGTCTAGAGGCGTAAGCTATCACTTTATCCCGCTACATCAGGACGCATCCAAGTCCTTGAATAGACGCATCGCAGTAGACTACGAAGTCATCACTACCATCCGGTAACGCTAATATTGGTGCGCTACACAATTTATGTTTCAGCAACTGAAAAGCAGATTCCTGACTCTCACCCCATTTGTATGTTGTTCCCTTATGAGTCAAGGCTGTGAGAGGTTGTACAATCTTAGAGAATCCTTCAATGAATCGTCGATAATATCCCGCTAATCCAAAGAATTGTCGTATCTCACTCGGTGTCTTAGGAACAGACCAATTCTTTATCGCTTCAATCTTAGCAGGATCAACATGTATTCCCTTCTCGTTGACAATATGACCTAAGAATTGTACCTCACGTATCCAGAAATCACACTTAGAAAGTTTTGCATACAGTTGTTCCTCTCTAAGTAATTCCAAGATCAAACGTAAGTGCTCTCCATGTTCTTCCTCGGTCCTTGAGTATATCAGTATATCATCAATAAAGACGATAACAAACTGATCAAGATAGGGTTTGCACACGCGATTCATGAGGTCCATGAATACTGCTGGTGCATTCGTCAACCCAAATGGCATGACCAAAAATTCATAGTGACCATATCGTGTACGGAAGGTAGTTTTCGAGATGTCCTCTTCTCGAACTCTCAGCTGATAATACCAAGACCTCAGATCAATCTTAGAGTAATAGCTTGATCCTTGCAGTTGATCAAACAAATCATCGATACGAGGTAAGGGATATCTATTCTTGATAATAACCTTGTTCAGTTCCCTATAGTCAATGCACATTCGAAATGTACCATCCTTCTTCTTCACAAATAGAACTGGTGCTCCCCAGGGCGACGAACTCGGTCGGATGAACCCTTTATCCAACAACTCTTGTAGTTGGGCGGATAATTCCTGCAGTTCGTTCGGAGCTAACCGGTATGGTGTTCTCGCAATTGGAGCGGCTCCTGGAGTCAACTCAATCTGGAATTCAACTTGATGATGAGGCGGTAATCCAGGCAGGTCTTCAGGAAACACCTCGGGAAACTCACGAACTACGGGGATATCCTCTATCCTCTTTTCCTCGATCTGTTTATCTGTGACGAGTGCCAATATGGCCAGTCGACCCTTTCGTAACAACTTCTGTGCCTTTATGAACGAAATGATGCCTATCACCGCACCACTCCTATCACCTCTGACCGTAAGGAGTTCTTCACCAAGGGGAATCCGTATGATCTTCTCGTGGCATATGACTTCCGCTTGTTTATCGGAAAGCCAATCCATGCCTACTACCACATCAAAGCTTCCTAACGTAACAGGCATGAGATCTATGGTGAATGTATGACCAGCAAGCTCTATCTTGCAGTCTCTAAGAATATGCGTTACGTGAATCTGTGTGCCGTTAGCTAACTCCACGGTGTATTTAGATTCTAAGGCTGAGGGCATATCACTTAAAAGACTACAGAACCTAGTGGACACAAAACTTCTATCGGCTCCGGTATCGAATAATACGGTAGCAAAACAACCATTAACCAAAAATTTACCAGTTACTGTTGTAGGATCGTTTAGAGCCTCACCTGAGCCAATGACGAAGGCTCTTCCTTTGGCTCCATTGTTGTTATTGCCACCATTGTTGTTGCCATTACCATTGTTGTTGTTATTGTTGTTGCCATTGTTATTATTGCTGTTGTTTCCATTGTTGTTGTTGCCATTACCATTCCTCTTAAGTTGGGGACAGTTGCGTCTGTAATGGCCTTCTTTACCGCACTCAAAACAACCTTTCGGAGTTTCTTGTGATTGTTGTGGCTTTTTCATCGGTTCACCCCGACAGTCTTTGGCTGCGTGACCAATCTTCCCACAACGTTGGCACTTGAAGTTATCACATCGACCCACATGGTGGTAGTTACACCGGTTGCACTTCGGCTGTCTTCCGCCATACACACTGGGTCCTTGATTTGAGGGAGTCGCCTGGTTGAAGCTTCGATTGTTATCTAACTTTCGTTGTTGTTGCTGACTTTGCTGCTGTTGTTGAGGTTGAGATTGGCTGCTGGATGACGATCCCTTGTTGCTTGAACCATCCCACTTGCATTTCTGGTCGGGCACGCTTGCCACCGCACCCCGTTTGGGTAACCGTCCTTGCTCAACTGCCTGGTCAGTCAGCCTGTGGGCTGTTCAGATAGCCTGTTGTATGGTAGTGGGGTTAGAGGCAGTTACCATACTTTGAATTTCGGGCACCAATCCCCGTATATAATGCTCCACCCTCTTGTACATTTCATTCACCGTCCCTGGGCATAAAGTGGCTAACTCATGAGTACGAGTCGTGTAGGCTTCAATTTCTGAGCCTTGCATTTTGAGTTGCCAGAACTCAATCTCTAGTTTCTGCACTTTATTTCGGGGGAAGTATTCTTCGGTCATAATCCCCTTAAACTCATCCCAAGGTAGTTCATTGGCCATGGCTTGACCCAGCATTTGCACCTGGGCATTCCACCAGGAAAGTGCTGCGCCTTCCAATGTCCCGGTGGCATACTTCATCTGATCAGCAGGCGGGCAGTTGCATTTCGCGAAGACAGACTCTGTCTTCTCAAACCACCTTACAAGCCCTACAGCTCCTTCCGTCCCGCTGTAGGTATGAGGTTTACAGTCCATGAAGGACTTGTAGGTACATGGTAGTGGTCCTGTTTTGACAACCCAAACATTAGTCAGATATCCTAGACAAATAACTAGGATAATTAGTTTAACCTCTTGTTATCATTTACCTGCTGGTTGTCCCGGTTGGGCAGCAGCCACTGCCGCCTGAACATGTTCGTTAATTAATGCCGCCAATTCCACAGGCGTCATGTTTATGGCTCCGGCTCCACGGCCTCCGGCGCCACGTCCACGACCACGCCCACGTCCTCTTCCACGTGCGTCCGTATTTCACTTTACAATTCACAATTACAATAATGAGTAACATCCAACACATTAATCTCATCAAGGTACAGTAAACAATAAGAAATAATGTATTCACCACAACCACAACATTTATAACAGAAATAATAATCAAAGATAAATAAATTGCAATTGAGTCATAAAATATTCCATCAATGTCAAAATTTAAGTTTGTCAGTTGGGTGGGAAACAACCCTTCCCACATAGGTTTCAAAGAAAAGAAACACTACATAGTCTAAGTCATTTAAAAGTAGGATCAGTCTAGTACGTCAGATCCGTCACTGTCCTCATCCATCTCTGCTGGTTCTTTTTTGGGGGCTTCCTCGGGTTCCTCTTCTGGGTCTTCCTCATCAGGGTCCACCAAAGATGCAGGGGCTTCAACAACCTGAAGTGCTGCTAGCTGTGCCTCTAAATCAGCAAACCTATCATCAATCACTATGTTATGGTGATCCTGTGCATCCATGCGCCCACTAAGTGCTACCACGTTGCCTGCCAGAGTATGACGTCCACCAATGGCCATCGAACGTCGCTCCTGAAGCGTCTCTACCTGGAAACGCAGCTGACGCATCTCAGATCGTAATGCAAAGTTCTCATCAGTGAGTCCTCTAATCCGCTGTGTCCAGTGTGGCTAATAGGGCTGCAAATGCCTGCTCCAGAGGGATGCTCAAGGTAGGAAGTGTAGGCAAAGTAGGTGCTACTGGTGGTATGCGCTCTCTATAAGCCATACGGTTTATGTAGGTGGGGTAGAAATCCTAGTTCCGCGGAGGATAGAGCTCAGGAGGTATGAAAGGCTGATCCCAGTCTATCTCGCCAGGAGGATAAGGATGTCGGGGCCAGTTAAATCCCCTATCAGGTACGGGAGAAGTAGGAGGTGACTTAGATCGTGCAGGTCTCTTGCCTAAAACTAGAGTTAACGTTTAAAATACTACGGAAGCATTTTTAAAACCAGAAAACCCAAAACAAGTAGTATGTAAAGAGAATTCACAAAACATACACGCCCCAAACACAATTGTTTAATATGAAAATAATCCCAAATTTGTAAACAAGACAAATGTAGACAACTCAACAATGCTGATGTGCGTGCTCCTAGGCAACTGGCAACCTTAACCTGAGAATAGCATACTAAACAAGTCAACACATGGTTGGTGAGTTCAAGAGTTTGCGTTAATAGGTAAACCGATAAACAGTTTTCAATTCATAAGTAGTGTATTGCAATAGATAGCTAGTCTATTAACATAAAAATATTAATCATAGTGATTTCGCGATTGAAGCTGACTGTGATAGTTTGTGCCTCCTGTCACGACTTACCAGGTCGTGACAAATATATGTTAGGACAAAATTGCACCCGTATGACCTCGAGTCACACAAGTGGGGCTCGTCAGACCCAGTAGTACTACCCAAAATTTCCCCGCTAGTCGATATTAACAATCCGAAAGTGTGAGGACTTCCCATGGTAAACGGCACTATATTAATATTATACACACTTATATATAAAAGTGTTTGTGATCAACAGTATGCTATCTCCCCCAAAAGAGATTATGTAAAATGAGTGGGGCAAGAACTCACCTGATGCGCGCAAGAATTAACTTAGAGCTTAACTTGAAAGGAACAGGGGAAAGACAACCTTCAAAGGTCACCTAGAACACAAGAGTACATAAGCACGTGTACACAGAATCAACATGAAACCCTAAGTGCTCTACAAACCAAGGGACTCAAGGTTTAAGAAAGACAAGACACATTTGACCCAGTTGACCCGTTTGACCCGTTGGTGACATTATAGGTGATAATTCGTTAATACTAACACAACAGCATATCATACCTGATCAACATACAACTTGATATCATACAAGCCATGCGAATCTCAACTATTATCATGCTCATAACATCTAAAATGTTCATTCTTAATCAATCATCAATCCACAAAAGTCCTAGCTTACCTATATAACTCATACCATGATTTTTCCACAAACAGGCCAAAACATGTAACAAACCAAATCAACATTCATACAACCTAAACAACACATTTAATTACCTTAGAAACCATCCATGAACACACTAGCATGGTCCTAATATCCCAAACATGCTCAAATCATCCAATTCAAGGATTTGCACAAATAAAGTTTCCCTTTTGGGAAAGTTCATCCCAAATTCATCAAACTCACACTACCTTCATGAATTCATCAATTATATACCAATTCAAGTCCATGACAACATCTAAACATGATCAACAACACCTAATCATCAAGATTCATCAACATTCAACACCAAAAGTTACTATTTTTAGCAATGTATGAACTATAAGACATCTTCTTGATTTTAAATGGTTCATATCATCAACCTAGCATCTAATCATCATCACAAACACATCCATAACATTCATACATCATCAAATCATCAATTCATGCAAAATAAAGTTACTATTCTTAGTAACCTATGAACCATGAATCAAAATCGAAGCTTTCTTGCATAATCGACGTTAACTAGCATCTATACAATCCAACTAACATAATAGCATCAACAAATAACCAACAACTAACATCCAATTTCAGATTTTCGAATTAGGGTTTCGGCCCTAATGTAAATCCCATAAGAACTTGTAAAAATCCAACCTTTATTGCATACTTGACGTTAATTAACATGTAATCTACCCAACAAACACATTAACAACAACAAACAAGCATCAATCGACCATCAATTGCAGATTTCGAATGGAACTTTCGGCCAACATGAAAAATCATCAAAAACATGTAAAAATCTAACCTTTAAACGTGTAATGGCTCGCAATTGATGATTTTAACTTGTTGTGATGCTTGAAATCGGTCCAAAATCAAAGGTGATTGCTTGTTCTTGGGCTGAATTTGAAGAGGAGAGGGAGAGGGGAGGTCGATCGCGGCCGATGGGGGCTATTAGGGTTGGGTTTTGTGTTTTAAACAATATAATTTTGCATAATTACCCTTTAAACCCTTGCATTTTGTATTTTATAAAACAAATTAGACTCTTTGAATAGTTTTTAATAATTTTTAACTACTAAACACAATTATCATTAGTCACAAATAATAATCATGCATAATTTCCATTTGCCACAAAACACACGAAATAAATATACACGTTTCACGTTACGCGATAAAATTCACAATAAACATTTAAATCACATAATCACAACTAATAATCAACATAGAAATTATTGTTTAACATTATTAATTATTATTAAGTCACCAACGTTCAACGACAACTAGTGTGTGCTCCCGACACGTGTATGCAAGACTTAACGAAACTAACGGAGTTTGGTAACGAAAAATTACCGGATGTCACAGACCTGAAGTGATGAGATATCCTTTGTTGTAAGTGATTACAGACCTGGATATTCTCACTGATGTAACAAGATGCCAATGTGCACAAACACCAAATAAGATCTGGTTATAGTATATGTCAGGTTAACAAGTTGAGAATAGTGACTTCTTGTATATCTTTATGAGAATTAACCTCTTTAAGTATAAATGTGACTACATAATGTCATATCTAATTGTACCTTAAACAATACAAGAATTGAAAAAGTAAGTATGCTGAGCCTCTTACCAAAAGCACTCATTTTCTGTCCTTAGATCTAGTGTCTCCTTTGCTGCAGAACTGCTGACCTGGAACACACTTGATCAGGATTTAATCACTGTCTGTGACTACCCATCATTTTTTTATTTCAATGTGTTGATCACTACTAATATGATCTCACTGCAAACATGACTCATTGTGAATATTAGATTTTATTCTGTTTTCATTTTAATTTTTTTGCATGTTTTCTGTGTGAAGGCAATTTAACAATGATTAGTGTGCTCTTCATGTGACAAATTCAAGAAACTTATAAGTTTTATCAAACTTAAAAGTTTAGGGGGAGTAAAAAGAGTTTAAAAGAAAAATGACTGTTAAATTTTAGGATATGTAAAATCATGAAAAATCAAAAACTAATGTTTTGGATGGAAAGGACGATGCTACATATGTTCAAGCATGTGTGTGTAACAAAATGAAAAATGAACCTGAAAAACATTTTAAATGGAAAAGCTTCTTGCAAATGTGAAATGAGAGTTTTTGTTAATTTTAGAGACTAAAATGACAGGAAACTAATTTTGAAACATTAAAATAAAAAAAAATTCAAAATTTAAGGATGAAAAATAAAAATAAAAATAAAAATAAAATAAAATAAAATTTCAAAGTTAAGGGTTAATTTTGAAAATTTTGGGTAAAAGTCAAAATTTGACTTATTAAAGTTAAAATTTGAAAATTGTTTAAATATTAGTATATGAACAGTGCTAATATGTCTACACAGTATACAGGTGGAAGATTATGAAAATTTACAAGTGTTAGACACATGGAAGTAATCTCATGCGCCTAAACAGTGGTCAAAAGTCCAAATGTAGGAGCATGATGATTTGTTCAGAATTTGTGCAAGTGTTAGACGTTTTTGACTACTTCATGCGGACAAACAATGGTCATGCGCCTAAACAGTTGTCATGAGTCTGAAAATATTGTTAAGTGTTGGGCGTTTTACATTCCCATGCGCCTAAATAGTTCTAATGTGTCTGTGTAGAAACTAAGTATTGGGCGTTTCTGCTTAGTTCATGCGTCTGAACAGTGCAAAAGTGACTGAACAGTGCCCATGCGCCTAAGCTCATGCGTACAAACAGTGCTTATGCGTCTGAACAGTTCTCATGCGCTTCCCATGCGCATAAACAGTTCTCATGCGCCTAAGCCCATGCGTACAAACAGTTCTCATGCGCCTAAGCCCATGCGCACAAACAGTGCTCATGTGCCTAAATTTTTTTACTTAGTATATAAACAACACTTTGTGTTTCACAAATTTCATTCTCAAATCTCCCCTGAACTCTTAGTTTCTCAAAACCCATACATCCCGATAAACCATAAATCCTCATTCTGATTGATTTTTGTGTTGTTGTTGCACTCGAAAGTGATAGAAATCAATTCTAACTGTAAGTTCGAACTCAAAATCACACAAATTTCAGATTTTTAAGCTGATTGATTTGGGTGTTTCGAACCTGTTTAGGCGTTCGAACCCTAATGATTAAATCTATTAAAATGTGATTTAACAAAAGATATTGAATGAAAATTGATGATTATATGATGAAATGAACTGGATTGCGAACATGTCTATGAATTCAAATCGGGTATTCATCAAAGTAGAATGTTTGATGATAATCAAGCAGTCGACTTGAAGATGAACAGTCAAGAGAAAATTAAATTTTTTTTAACAAAAATTCATAATAATAAATATAAAATAAAATGGAAAATAAATCAAAATCTATATTGAAAATTGTTTTGAATAAAAGTCAAAATGTAAAATGGTAAATCATCTAAGAAACAAAACTGTTTGAATGTGTAAAATTCATCAGAATATAAAAATCTTAGCAAATTCAAGCTTTAAAGTGTTAAAGTCAAAAACTTCAAATTGAATGAAAATATAACTTTCAAACTCTAAATTTCTTTGTTTTCTTTGCAGATGGCAGATTTAAAATTTGAGCCCAAACATAATGTGGCTGCTCTTCTCAATGAAGAAGTTAGAGATGCCATTGGATATGAAGAGATTATTAGATTTCTGCTGAGAACCAAATATGTATATGCTATGTGTTACCAGCCTGTTATATATGCTCGTCCGATTCGAAAGTTCTGGAGCATCGCATATATTGATGCTGATGATAATGGAAGGAAAGTAGTTAGAGGGTTTATAACCAATATGAGGATGATTGAAGTATGAGAAGATTCTATAAGATATGCTTTGAGATTAGGTTAAAATGATGCTGAAGATTTATCTAAACTGACATTTGATGAATGTAGTCAAACATTCATGGAAATGGGTCATCCTAATCAATTTCCAAAGAAACAGTTCTTCAGAGCCCGTGTATTCAACCACTGGAAACTTCTATGCTATATATTCCAACATTGTATGTCCAAGAGGAGTGCAGGATGGAACTCTTTCCCTGTTGACATTGCTTCTCCGATAGTAGCACCGGCAACAAACAGGAGATTTAATATGTCCAAGTGGATCATGAATGGGTTTATTTTCAATTTAGAAAAGGGCATAAGGAATAAGTATCTGATGTATCCAAGATTCCTTCAAATGATCATTAATGAAGAATATCCTGACATAAGGGTAAATGGTTTTAGTGGAGAAACATTGATTCTTGAACACATGTCAGAGATATCATACAAAAGATTGTCTATGGTGACAGGTGCTCCGAATGTTCCTCTATTTGATTACATCAGGAATGTGGCAAATGATGAAGTTGATATCACTATAGATCACTATCATCTAACTGAAGAAGAACCACTAGATCCAGTTGATCTTATTGAAGAAATTCCAGCTGATGATGATAAAGATGATGATGATGACGAACATGATGAAGCTGATGATGAAAGTTCTAGTTCATCAGATGATGATAATGGAGATGATGGTAATGAAGGTGATGATAATGTTGAAGCTATGGAAGTGATCCATGAGCAAATACAAGAATCTGAGCATGTTGTTGAAGAGGCACATGAAGAAAGTCATGATGCTGTTGAAGAAATAGATGGTGATACTGAGGAAATGGATGAAAATATAGAAGAAAACATCCAAGAAGTTGATCAAATGATTGAAGAACTAATTGATGAAAGCCAAACAGTTGAAGAAATAGCTGAAATGATAGAGGAAATGGTTGGTGGTGAAGAACAGATTGTATTACCTGAGTTTGTATAAGAGTCTATTCATGAAGAAAATGTGAATAAAGAAGAAGAGTTATAAAAACAAATTGATGAACTTAAAAAGGATAATAAGAATCAAGTTAAGAGAATTAAAGAGCTGAAAGATGCTAATAAAAAGTTAATTGAAGAGATGAAAGAGAAAGAAAAATTGATTGATGAGTTGAGGAAAAGTAAAGAAGAAAATTTGAAAACTTTTGAAGTTATGATGGTTGATTATGATTTGATGGAAGAAAAGTTAAAGAAGATGAGTGAGGAGAATAATATGTTTAAAGGTGAACTAAATAAGTTGAAAGAAACTCAAAAGTCTCCATCTCTTGAGGTAATAATTATGTCTGAGATTGCTCCAGTTGAGTTAGAAAAGATTCAATCTGTAGATAAAGGGAAAAGAAAAGTTGATGAGATAGATGTTTCAGTTTTACCTGAATCATCGTCTAAAATGCAAAAGGTAGATAAAGGGAAAAGAAAAGTACTTGATGATGAAGACATTCATGAGGCTAACGTAGATGAAAATTTATCTCAAATTGATTTGTGTCATGATGATGTACCAGTTGATGTTGAAGATAAATATAATTACTTGGTGAGGATGAAGTATAATCACATATATCTTGATAGCTTGACAATTTCTCAGATTCATGAAGAGTATGAAAAATGTATTACAGCTGAATCAGTTGCTCCTATTGATCCAAACGAAATTATGATTGAACATGGTGAATGGAATCCATTGAGTGAAAGTATAAATGTTAAGGATATTCTAACATCAGAATTGCACCATCCTAATCCTGACAACATGAACGTAACCATGTTAAGGATGTGGTTGCAATCTAGGAACTATCCATGGAAAAAGTTAAAAAGACTACAGGCTGAATCATTGAGAAACTTAGTGAGAAGTTTTCAAGAGACTGAGAAGCAAACAAACAAGATGATCATTCTAGATACTGACAATCCACAGTATTTAGAGATAACTAAAAGAAAAAGAATGTTAAAGCCTTAAGAAATCAAATCTATGACTAAGAAAAGTTTAGCTTATGACAAAAGGAGAGAGCTAATAAAGATGTTTCCACAAACACAAAGACAAGAATATGAAGTTCCTTTGGAACAAAGGCAATTATGGAACAAAGCTCGATCTGCGGGTGACCTTGTATGAAATGTTTTACAAAAAGGACAATCTATCTCAGAGTTATTAAATGCTATGATTATTCCTGACACAACAAAAGAGGTCAAGATAGTAGCTTGGAAATATGATGAAGTGTTTGATGCGTTTGTGATTAAACGAGTTAATGCTATATGTGATGTGTATCATTTTTTCTCAAGCATTATCAAGCTGCCAGCACAAGACCTGAAAGAATTAGCAAAGTTGCCTTTGATAAACCATTCAAAAGCTAAGCGTGGAGAGATATTTGTAGAGCTACTTCACCAAGGAATAAACAGAATGCCATCCTTCTTGCAAACACGTTGTGATCAAGAAGATACAGAATACTTTCATGAGTTGAGAAAGAAAAATAAAAGAGTTGATAAAGATATTGGTGAAGAAAAATTCTTAGATGCATTCAGTGATGCCTATTTTGAGAAGGTTACAAACCCTGGGCTGAAGGTGATAGATGGATCTCAACAGTCCAAACCTATCTTGAGATGGTTTTACAATGCTGACACTTTTGAAATGAAGTTAGTACGGGATTTAAATGATTGGGACAATGACATGATTACTTTGTTTGGAGTGTTTGAACTCAAACTACTTCATCCAAGTTATATCTCATTTTTGTCCATTCAGAAATTCAAGAAGGTATTTCCAGAAACTACAGAGAATGATAAAAAATACTTTTTATCCATCATAAAAGTTATGAAGGCAGCAATGGAGAGAATCTCGTTAAGGAAGGCAATGGCTTATGCTAATATAGTAAAGAAAGATCTCAAAGATATTGATTTCTTGAGAATATCAAGTAAAGGTGTATTGGAAATCTATTGCAAAGATAATCCAAATCCAACTGAATGCTATGCAAATGTGGATATAGTAGGATTATCTAAGCAAACCTTGGAAGTAATGAAGTCCATGGAGATAAAGACCAATGAGAAGAAGCCTGAACAAGGAGTGCTTGCTGAGAAATTCAAAGCTGCGATTGCAAAGGCTATAAGGGAGCAAGAGACTTACAAGGAGAAACCATTATTCAATGTCAAGGAAGAACCTGAAGACTTCGTTGATGTTTGAAGACTAAAGACCAAGATAGAGATAGCAGACAGAAGAATGGAGATTGGAGGTTGAAGATAAAATTGAAGATAAAATTGAAGATTAAAGATTGAAGATCTGAAGCCCATAGATTTTGAAGACTGAAGACATGTAAATCTTAGGGGGAGTATTGTAGAAGCTTCTTTTAAAGATTAACATTTGTCTTTGTATGTCTTTTATGTTTTTGTCATAGTATAGGGACTTTTATTGTAAATATGTTCCATTGTTTTCTTGATTAGTATAAATAGGCTGAATATGTATTGTGTAGATATCGAGACATCTAGACATTCAGACATCTAGAGATTAGACTTTCAGTTTAGACGCTTTGTATCTGTTACTTACACTTTGTATTCTTCTCTACTAATCAATGAAAACTTCTATGAATTTTTGTTGATTTCATGTGTTGAATTGAATACTTCTGTGTATTAGATTGAATTGCGTTCTTGTATCATCACAGATCGATCCATTTTGAGCTCATCGGATAACTTTTGTTTTGCAACTTTAATTTGATTCTCAATTCCTATTGAGTGAATATGTGTAGTTTGTTGGTCCCTTTCAACTTCTATGGCTGCCATGGCACTCAATAAAGGATTTTGTGTATAGAAAGTTGTCATTTTGATTCATTGTTGAGGATTTTCTAGGTAAGAGGGTTAAAAGATGGTGGTCGAGTGTTTTGAATGAGTTTGGGAGTAGTGAATCGACTTCAAGGGAGGGTTGAGTGGTCTCGAGTTCGCTTTTGGTTTCGGTTTAAACAATAGATAAAAGTATTTCATTTGTGATTTTTTTGTGTGATTTTAGTGATCGTTATGCTTATATTTGATTAAATTTGTTCCAGAGTGTGTTCAGAAGGTTCCCTAATCAAAACTCCGTTGGATTGAAAGTTGATACGAGTAGATAAACCTTTCCATTCGAGATCTATTTCTATTTAATGTTTTTGTATTCATAGTTCATTTAACATGTTTTATTTTAAGTTTTCACGAATACTTGGATGCACGAATACGTACTTTCATAATTTCAAGTGAAATACAAGTAGATCTAAGTTAGCTAGTAGTGTGAGCTTGATTTAACTTCTTATTCATTGATCACACATTGAGTTACATCTTTAACATCTGATAACTTTTGTTTCGCAATTGTAATTTGATTTTTGATTCCTATTGAATGTATATGTGTAGTCTCTTGGTCCTTTTCAACTTCTATGGCTACCTTGGCACTTTATAAAGGATTTTTTGGATAGAAAGTTGCCGTTTTGATTCATTTTTGTGGATTTTCAAGGTAAGAGGGTTAATATATGGTGGTCGAGTGTTTTGAATGAGTTTGGGAGGAGTGAATCGACTTCAAGGGTGGGTTGAGTGGTCTCGAGTTCGTTTTTGGTTTCGATCTAAGCAATAGATAAAAGTATTTCATTTGTGATTTTTAGTGCAATTTTAGTGATCGTTATGCTTATATTTGATTAAATTTGTTCTGGAGTGTGTTCAGAAGGTTCCTGAATCAAAACTCCGTTGGATTGAAGGTTGTTACGGGTAGATAAACCTTTCCATTCGATATCAATTTCTATTTAATGTTTTTGTATTCGTAGTTCATTAAACATGTATTATTTTAAATTTTCACGAATACTTGGATGCACGAATCCGTACTTTCATAATTTCAAGTGAAATACAAGTAGATCTAAGTTAGCTAGTCATGTTAGCTTGATTTAACTTCTTATTCATTGATCACACATTGAGTTACATCTTTCACATCCGATAACTTTCGTTTTGCAACTGTAATTTGATTCTCAATTCGAATTGAGTGAATACGTGTAGTCTCTTTGTCCCTTTCAACTTCTATGGTTGCCTTGGCACTCAATAAAGGATTTTGTGTATAGAAAGTTGTCATTTTGATTCATTTTTATGGATTTTCTAGGTAAGAGGGTTAAAAGATGGTGTTCGAGTGTTTTGAATGAGTTTGGGAGTAGTGAATTGACTTCAAGGGCGGGTTGAGTGGTCTCGAGTTTGCTTTTGGTTTCGGTTTAAACAATAGATAAAAGTATTTCATTTGTGATTTTTTAGTGTGATTTTAGGGATTGTTATGCTTATATTTAATTAAATTTGTTCCGAAGTGTGTTCAGAAGGTTCCCTAATCAAAACTCCGTTGGATTGAAAGTTGATACGGGTAGATAAACCTTTCCATTCGAGATCTATTTCTATTTAATGTTTTTGTATTCGTAGTTCAATTAACATGTATTATTTTAAGTTTTCACGAATACTTGGATGCACGAATACGTACTTTCATAATTTCAAGTGAAATAAAAGTAGATCTAAGTTAGCTAGTCATGTGAGCTTGATTTAACTTCTTATTCATTTATCACACATTGAGTTACATCTTTCACATCTGATAAATTTCGTTTTGCAACTGTAATTTGATTCTTGATTCTTATTGAGTGAATACGTGTAGTCTCTTGGTCCTTTTTGAATTCTATGGCTGCCTTGGCACTCAATAAAGGATTTTGTGGATAGAAAGTTGTCGTTTTGATTCATTTTTGTGGATTTTCTATGTAAGAGGGTTAAAAGATGGTGGTCGAGTGTTTTGAATGAGTTTGGGAGAAGTGAATAGACTTCAAGGGTGGGTTGAGTGGTCTTGAGTTTGCTTTTGGTTTAGGTTTAAATAATAGATAAAAGTATTTCATTTTTTATTTTTTAGTGTGATTTTAGTGATAGTTATGCTTATATTTGATTAAATTTGTTCCAGAGTGTGTGTAGATGGCCCCGAATCAAAACTCCGTTGGATTGACGGTTGTTATTGGTAGATAAACCTTTCCATTCGAGATCTATTTCTATTTAATGTTATAATATACGTAGTTCATTTAACATGTATTATTCTAAGTTTACAGGAATATTTGGATGCAGGAATCCGTACTTTCATAATTTTAACTGAAATACAACTAGATCTAAGTTAGCTAGTCGTGTGAGTTTGATTTAACTTCTTTTTCATTGACCACACAATGAGTTACATCTTTGACATCTGATAACTTTGTTCCGTAATAGTAATTTGATTCTCAATTCCTATTGAGTGAATACGAGTAGTCTCTTGGTCCTTTTTAACTTTTATGGCAGCCTTGGCGCTCAATAATGGATTTTGTGGATAGAAAGTTGTCGTTTTGATTCATTTTTGTAGATTTTCTGGGTAAGAGGGTTAAAAGATGATGGTCGAGTGTTTTGAATGAGTTTAGGAGGAGTGTATTGACTTCAAGGGTGGGTTGAGTGGTCTCGAGTTTGCTTTCGGTTTCGGTTTAAACAATAGATAAAAGTATTTCATTTGTGATTCTTTAGTGTGATTTTTAGTGATCGTTATGCTTATATTTCATTAAATTTGTTCCGGAGTGTATTCAGAAGTTCCCTAATCAAAACTCCATTAGATTGAAGGTTGTTACGGGTAGATAAACCTTTCCATTCGAGATCTATTTCTATTTAATGTTTTTGTATTCGTAGTTCAATTAACATGTATTATTTTAAGTTTTCACGAATACTTGGATGCACGAATACGTACTTTCATAATTTCAAGTGAAATACAAGTAGATCTAAGTTAGCTAGTCATGTGAGCTTGATTTAACTTCTTATTCATTTATCACACATTGAGTTACATCTTTCACATCTGATAACTTTCGTTTTGCAACTGTAATTTGATTCTTGATTCTTATTGAGTGAATACGTGTAGTCTCTTGGTCCTTTTTGAATTCTATGGCTGCCTTGGCACTCAATAAAGGATTTTGTGGATAGAAAGTTGTCGTTTTGATTCATTTTTGTGGATTTTCTATGTAAGAGGGTTAAAAGATGGTGGTCGAGTGTTTTGAATGAGTTTGGGAGGAGTGAATAGACTTCAAGGGTGGGTTGAGTGGTCTTGAGTTTGCTTTTGGTTTAGGTTTAAACAATAGATAAAAGTATTTCATTTTTTATTTTTTAGTGTGATTTTAGTGATAGTTATGCTTATATTTGATTAAATTTGTTCCAGAGTGTGTTTAGATGGCCCCGAATCAAAACTCCGTTGGATTGACGGTTGTTATGGGTAGATAAACCTTTCCATTCGAGATCTATTTCTATTTAATGTTATAATATATGTAGTTCATTTAACATGTATTATTCTAAGTTTACAGGAATATTTGGATGTAGGAATCCGTACTTTCATAATTTTAACTGAAATACAACTAGATCTAAGTTAGCTAGTCGTGTGAGTTTGATTTAACTTCTTTTTCATTGATCACACAATGAGTTACATCTTTGACATCTGATAACTTTGTTCCGTAATAGTAATTTGATTCTCAATTCCTATTGAGTGAATACGAGTAGTCTCTTGGTACTTTTTAACTTTTATGGCAGCCTTGGCGCTCAATAATGGATTTTGTGGATAGAAAGTTGTCGTTTTGATTCATTTTTGTAGATTTTCTGGGTAAGAGGGTTAAAAGATGATGGTCGAGTGTTTTGAATGAGTTTGGGAGGAGTGTATTGACTTCAAGGGTGGGTTGAGTGGTCTCGAGTTCGCTTTCAGTTTCGGTTTAAACAATAGATAAAAGTATTTCATTTGTGATTCTTTAGTGTGATTTTAGTGATCGTTATGCTTATATTTCATTAAATTTGTTCCGGAGTGTATTCAGAAGTTCCCTAATCAAAACTCCATTAGATTGAAGGTTGTTACGGGTAGATAAACCTTTCCATTCGAGATCTATTTCTATTTAATGTTTTTGTACTCATAGTTCATTTAACATGTATTATTTTAAGTTTTCACGAATACTTGGATGCACGAATACGTACTTTCCTAATTTCAAGTGAAATACAAGTAGATCTAAGTTAGCTAGTCGTGTGAGCTTGATTTAACTTCTTATTCATTGATTACACATTGAGTTACATCTTTCATAGTTGATAACTTTTGTTTCGCAACTGCAATTTGATTCTCGATTCCTATTGAGTGAATACATGTAGTCTCTTGGTCCTTTTCAACTTCTATGGCTGCCTTGGCACAAAGGATTTTGTGGATAGAAAGTTGTCGTTTTGATTCATTTTTGTGGATTTTCTTGGTAAGAGGGTAAAAAGATGGTGGCGAGTGTTTTGAATGAGTTTGGGAGTAGGGAATCGACTTCAAGGGTGGGTTGAGTGGTCTCGTGTTCGCTTTTGATTTCTGTTTATACAATAGATAAAAGTATTTCATTTGTGATTTTTTAGTGTGATTTTAGTGATTGTTATGCTTATAATTGATTAAATTTGTTCCAGAGTGTGTTCAGAAGGTTCCCAAATCAAAACTCCATTGGATTGAAGGTTGTTACGGGTAGATAAACCTTTCCAATCGAGATCAATTTCTATTTAATGTTTTTGTATTCGTAGTTCATTAAACATGTATTATTTTAAGTTTTCAGGAATACTTGGATGCACGAATCCGTACATACATAATTTCAAGTGAAATACAAGTAGACCTAAGTTAGCTAGTCGTGTGAGCTTGATTTAACTTCTTATTCATTGATCACACATTGAGTTACATCTTCCACATCTGATAACTTTCGCTTCGCAACTGTAATTTGATTCTCGGTATCTATTGAGTGAATACGTGTAGTCTCTTGGTCCTTTTCAACTTCTATAGCTGCCATGGCACTTAATAAAGAATTTTGTGGATAGAAAGTTGCCGTTTTGATTCATTTTTGTGGATTTTCAAGGTAAGAGGGTTAATAAATGGTGGTCGAGTGTTTTGAATGAGTTTGGGAGGAGTGAATCGACTTCAAGGGTGGGTTGAGTGGTCTCGAGTTCGTTTTTGGTTTCGATCTAAGCAATAGATAAAAGTATTTCATTTGTGATTTTTAGTGCAATTTTAGTGATCGTTATGCTTATATTTGATTAAATTTGTTCTGGAGTGTGTTCAGAAGGTTCCTGAATCAAAACTCCGTTGGATTGAAGGTTGTTACGGGTAGATAAACCTTTCCATTCGAGATCAATTTCTATTTAATGTTTTAGTATTCGTAGTTCATTAAACATGTATTATTTTAATTTTTCACGAATACTTGGATGCACGAATCCGTACTTTCATAATTTCAAGTGAAATACAAGTAGATCTAAGTTAGCTAGTCGTGTTAGCTTGATTTAACTTCTTATTCATTGATCACACATTGAGTTACATCTTTCACATCTGATAACTTTCGTTTTGCAACTGTAATTTGATTCTCAATTCGAATTGAGTGAATACGTGTAGTCTCTTTGTCCCTTTCAACTTCTATGGTTGCCTTGGCACTCAATAAAGGATTTGTGTATAAAAAGTGTCATTTTGATTCATTTTTATGGATTTTCTAGGTAAGAGGGTTAAAAGATGGTGTTCGAGTGTTTTGAATGAGTTTGGGAGTAGTGAATCGACTTCAAGGGTAGGTTGAGTGGTCTCGAGTTCGCTTTTGGTTTCGGTTTAAACAATAGATAAAAGTATTTAATTTGTGATTTTTTAGTGTGATTTTAGGGATTGTTATGCTTATATTTGATTAAATTGTTCCGAAGTGTGTTCAGAAGGTTCCCTAATCAAAACTCTGTTGGATTGAAAGTTGATACGGGTAGATAAACCTTTCCATTCGAGATCTATATCTATTTAATGTTTTTGTATTCGTAGTTCAATTAACATGTATTATTTTAAGTTTTCACGAATACTTGGATGCACGAATACGTACTTTCATAATTTCAAGTGAAATACAAGCAGATCTAAGTTAGCTAGTCATGTGAGCTTGATTTAACTTCTTATTCATTTAACACATATTGAGTTACATCTTTCACATCTGATAACTTTCGTTTTGCAACTGTAATTTGATTCTTGATTCTTATTGAGTGAATACGTGTAGTCTCTTGGTCCTTTTTGAATTCTATGGCTGCCTTGGCACTCAATAAAGGATTTTGTGGATAGAAAGTTGTCGTTTTGATTCATTTTTGTGGATTTTCTATGTAAGAGGGTTAAAAGATGGTGGTCGAGTGTTTTGAATGAGTTTGGGAGGAGTGAATAGACTTCAAGGGTGGGTTGAGTGGTCTTGAGTTTGCTTTTGGTTTAGGTTTAAACAATAGATAAAAGTATTTCATTTTTTATTTTTTAGTGTGATTTTAGTGATAGTTATGCTTATATTTGATTAAATTTGTTCCAGAGTGTGTTTAGATGGCCCCGAATCAAAACTCCGTTGGATTGACGGTTGTTATGGGTAGATAAACCTTTCCATTCGAGATCTATTTCTATTTAATGTTATAATATACGTAGTTCATTTAACATGTATTATTCTAAGTTTACAGGAATATTTGGATGCAGGAATCCGTACTTTCATAATTTTAACTGAAATACAACTAGATCTAAGTTAGCTAGTCGTGTGAGTTTGATTTAACTTCTTTTTCATTGATCACACAATGAGTTACATCTTTGACATCTGATAACTTTGTTCCGTAATAGTAATTTGATTCTCAATTCCTATTGAGTGAATACGAGTAGTCTCTTGGTACTTTTTAACTTTTATGGCAGCCTTGGCGCTCAATAATGGATTTTGTGGATAGAAAGTTGTCGTTTTGATTCATTTTTGTAGATTTTCTGGGTAAGAGGGTTAAAAGATGATGGTCGAGTGTTTTGAATGAGTTTGGGAGGAGTGTATTGACTTCAAGGGTGGGTTGAGTGGTCTCGAGTTCGCTTTCGGTTTCGGTTTAAACAATAGATAAAAGTATTTCATTTGTGATTCTTTAGTGTGATTTTAGTGATCGTTATGCTTATATTTCATTAAATTTGTTCCGGAGTGTATTCAGAAGTTCCCTAATCAAAACTCCATTAGATTGAAGGTTGTTACGGGTAGATAAACCTTTCCATTCGAGATCTATTTCTATTTAATGTTTTTGTACTCATAGTTCATTTAACATGTATTATTTTAAGTTTTCACGAATACTTGGATGCACGAATACGTACTTTCCTAATTTCAAGTGAAATACAAGTAGATCTAAGTTAGCTAGTCGTGTGAGCTTGATTTAACTTCTTATTCATTGATTACACATTGAGTTACATCTTTCATAGTTGATAACTTTTGTTTCGCAACTGCAATTTGATTCTCGATTCCTATTGAGTGAATACATGTAGTCTCTTGGTCCTTTTCAACTTCTATGGCTGCCTTGGCACAAAGGATTTTGTGGATAGAAAGTTGTCGTTTTGATTCATTTTTGTGGATTTTCTTGGTAAGAGGGTAAAAAGATGGTGGCGAGTGTTTTGAATGAGTTTGGGAGTAGGGAATCGACTTCAAGGGTGGGTTGAGTGGTCTCGTGTTCGCTTTTGATTTCTGTTTATACAATAGATAAAAGTATTTCATTTGTGATTTTTTAGTGTGATTTTAGTGATTGTTATGCTTATAATTGATTAAATTTGTTCCAGAGTGTGTTCAGAAGGTTCCCAAATCAAAACTCCATTGGATTGAAGGTTGTTACGGGTAGATAAACCTTTCCAATCGAGATCAATTTCTATTTAATGTTTTTGTATTCGTAGTTCATTAAACATGTATTATTTTAAGTTTTCAGGAATACTTGGATGCACGAATCCGTACATACATAATTTCAAGTGAAATACAAGTAGACCTAAGTTAGCTAGTCGTGTGAGCTTGATTTAACTTCTTATTCATTGATCACACATTGAGTTACATCTTCCACATCTGATAACTTTCGCTTCGCAACTGTAATTTGATTCTCGGTATCTATTGAGTGAATACGTGTAGTCTCTTGGTCCTTTTCAACTTCTATAGCTGCCATGGCACTTAATAAAGAATTTTGTGGATAGAAAGTTGCCGTTTTGATTCATTTTTGTGGATTTTCAAGGTAAGAGGGTTAATAAATGGTGGTCGAGTGTTTTGAATGAGTTTGGGAGGAGTGAATCGACTTCAAGGGTGGGTTGAGTGGTCTCGAGTTCGTTTTTGGTTTCGATCTAAGCAATAGATAAAAGTATTTCATTTGTGATTTTTAGTGCAATTTTAGTGATCGTTATGCTTATATTTGATTAAATTTGTTCTGGAGTGTGTTCAGAAGGTTCCTGAATCAAAACTCCGTTGGATTGAAGGTTGTTACGGGTAGATAAACCTTTCCATTCGAGATCAATTTCTATTTAATGTTTTAGTATTCGTAGTTCATTAAACATGTATTATTTTAATTTTTCACGAATACTTGGATGCACGAATCCGTACTTTCATAATTTCAAGTGAAATACAAGTAGATCTAAGTTAGCTAGTCGTGTTAGCTTGATTTAACTTCTTATTCATTGATCACACATTGAGTTACATCTTTCACATCTGATAACTTTCGTTTTGCAACTGTAATTTGATTCTCAATTCGAATTGAGTGAATACGTGTAGTCTCTTTGTCCCTTTCAACTTCTATGGTTGCCTTGGCACTCAATAAAGGATTTTGTGTATAGAAAGTGGTCATTTTGATTCATTTTTATGGATTTTCTAGGTAAGAGGGTTAAAAGATGGTGTTCGAGTGTTTTGAATGAGTTTGGGAGTAGTGAATCGACTTCAAGGGTAGGTTGAGTGGTCTCGAGTTCGCTTTTGGTTTCGGTTTAAACAATAGATAAAAGTATTTAATTTGTGATTTTTTAGTGTGATTTTAGGGATTGTTATGCTTATATTTGATTAAATTGTTCCGAAGTGTGTTCAGAAGGTTCCCTAATCAAAACTCCGTTGGATTGAAAGTTGATACGGGTAGATAAACCTTTCCATTCGAGATCTATATCTATTTAATGTTTTTGTATTCGTAGTTCAATTAACATGTATTATTTTAAGTTTTCACGAATACTTGGATGCACGAATACGTACTTTCATAATTTCAAGTGAAATACAAGCAGATCTAAGTTAGCTAGTCATGTGAGCTTGATTTAACTTCTTATTCATTTAACACATATTGAGTTACATCTTTCACATCTGATAACTTTCGTTTTGCAACTGTAATTTGATTCTTGATTCTTATTGAGTGAATACGTGTAGTCTCTTGGTCCTTTTTGAATTCTATGGCTGCCTTGGCACTCAATAAAGGATTTTGTGGATAGAAAGTTGTCGTTTTGATTCATTTTTGTGGATTTTCTATGTAAGAGGGTTAAAAGATGGTGGTCGAGTGTTTTGAATGAGTTTGGGAGGAGTGAATAGACTTCAAGGGTGGGTTGAGTGGTCTTGAGTTTGCTTTTGGTTTAGGTTTAAACAATAGATAAAAGTATTTCATTTTTTATTTTTTAGTGTGATTTTAGTGATAGTTATGCTTATATTTGATTAAATTTGTTCCAGAGTGTGTTTAGATGGCCCCGAATCAAAACTCCGTTGGATTGACGGTTGTTATGGGTAGATAAACCTTTCCATTCGAGATCTATTTCTATTTAATGTTATAATATACGTAGTTCATTTAACATGTATTATTCTAAGTTTACAGGAATATTTGGATGCAGGAATCCGTACTTTCATAATTTTAACTGAAATACAACTAGATCTAAGTTAGCTAGTCGTGTGAGTTTGATTTAACTTCTTTTTCATTGACCACACAATGAGTTACATCTCTGACATCTGATAACTTTGTTCCGTAATAGTAATTTGATTCTCAATTCCTATTGAGTGAATACGAGTAGTCTCTTGGTCCTTTTTAACTTTTATGGCAGCCTTGGCGCTCAATAATGGATTTTGTGGATAGAAAGTTGTCGTTTTGATTCATTTTTGTAGATTTTCTGGGTAAGAGGGTTAAAAGATGATGGTCGAGTGTTTTGAATGAGTTTGGGAGGAGTGTATTGACTTCAAGGGTGGGTTGAGTGGTCTCGAGTTCGCTTTCGGTTTCGGTTTAAACAATAGATAAAAGTATTTCATTTGTGATTCTTTAGTGTGATTTTAGTGATCGTTATGCTTATATTTCATTAAATTTGTTCCGGAGTGTATTCAGAAGTTCCCTAATCAAAACTCCATTAGATTGAAGGTTGTTACGGGTTGATAAACCTTTCCATTCGAGATCTATTTCTATTTAATGTTTTTGTACTCATAGTTCATTTAACATGTATTATTTTAATTTTTCACGAATACTTGGATGCACGAATACGTACTTTCCTAATTTCAAGTGAAATACAAGTAGATCTAAGTTAGCTAGTCGTGTGAGCTTGATTTAACTTCTTATTCATTGATTACACATTGAGTTACATCTTTCATAGTTGATAACTTTTGTTTTGCAACTGCAATTTGATTCTCGATTCCTATTGAGTGAATACATGTAGTCTCTTGGTCCTTTTCAACTTCTATGGCTGCCTTGGCACAAAGGATTTTGTAGATAGAAAGTTGTCGTTTTGATTCATTTTTGTGGATTTTCTTGGTAAGAGGGTAAAAAGATGGTGGTCGAGTGTTTTGAATGAGTTTGGGAGTAGTGAATCGACTTCAAGGGTGGGTTGAGTGGTCTCGTGTTCGCTTTTGATTTCTGTTTATACAATAGATAAAAGTATTTCATTTGTGATTTTTTAGTGTGATTTTAGTGATCGTTATGCTTATAATTGATTAAATTTGTTCCAGAGTGTGTTCAGAAGGTTCCCAAATCAAAACTCCATTGGATTGAAGGTTGTTACGGGTAGATAAACCTTTCCAATCGAGATCAATTTCTATTTAATGTTTTTGTATTCGTAGTTCATTAAACATGTATTATTTTAAGTTTTCAGGAATACTTGGATGCACGAATCCGTACATTCATAATTTCAAGTGAAATACAAGTAGACCTAAGTTAGCTAGTCGTGTGAGCTTGATTTAACTTCTTATTCATTGATCACACATTGAGTTACATCTTCCACATCTGATAACTTTCGCTTCGCAACTGTAATTTGATTCTCGGTATCTATTGAGTGAATACGTGTAGTCTCTTGGTCCTTTTCAACTTCTATAGCTGCCATGGCACTTAATAAAGAATTTTGTGGATAGAAAGTTGCCGTTTTGATTCATTTTTGTGGATTTTCAAGGTAAGAGGGTTAATAAATGGTGGTCGAGTGTTTTGAATGAGTTTGGGAGGAGTGAATCGACTTCAAGGGTGGGTTGAGTGGTCTCGAGTTCGTTTTTGGTTTCGATCTAAGCAATAGATAAAAGTATTTCATTTGTGATTTTTAGTGCAATTTTAGTGATCGTTATGCTTATATTTGATTAAATTTGTTCTGGAGTGTGTTCAGAAGGTTCCTGAATCAAAACTCCGTGGATTGAAGGTTGTTACGGGTAGATAAACCTTTCCATTCGAGATCAATTTCTATTTAATGTTTTAGTATTCGTAGTTCATTAAACATGTATTATTTTTTTTCACGAATACTTGGATGCACGAATCCGTACTTTCATAATTTCAAGTGAAATACAAGTAGATCTAAGTTAGCTAGTCGTGTTAGCTTGATTTAACTTCTTATTCATTGATCACATATTGAGTTACATCTTTCACATCTGATAACTTTCGTTTTGCAACTGTAATTTGATTCTCAATTCGAATTGAGTGAATACGTGTAGTCTCTTTGTCCCTTTCAACTTCTATGGTTGCCTTGGCACTCAATAAAGGATTTTGTGTATAGAAAGTTGTCATTTTGATTCATTTTTATGGATTTTCTAGGTAAGAGGGTTAAAAGATGGTGTTCGAGTGTTTTGAATGAGTTTGGGAGTAGTGAATCGACTTCAAGGGTAGGTTGAGTGGTCTCGAGTTCGCTTTTGGTTTCGGTTTAAACAATAGATAAAAGTATTTCATTTGTGATTTTTTAGTGTGATTTTAGGGATTGTTATGCTTATATTTGATTAAATTTGTTCCGAAGTGTGTTCAGAAGGTTCCCTAATCAAAACTCCATTGGATTGAAAGTTGATACGGGTAGATAAACCTTTCCATTCGAGATCTATATCTATTTAATGTTTTTGTATTCGTAGTTCAATTAACATGTATTATTTTAAGTTTTCACGAATACTTGGATGCACGAATACGTACTTTCATAATTTCAAGTGAAATACAAGCAGATCTAAGTTAGCTAGTCATGTGAGCTTGATTTAACTTCTTATTCATTTAACACATATTGAGTTACATCTTTCACATCTGATAACTTTCGTTTTGCAACTGTAATTTGATTCTTGATTCTTATTGAGTGAATACGTGTAGTCTCTTGGTCCTTTTTGAATTCTATGGCTGCCTTGGCACTCAATAAAGGATTTTGTGGATAGAAAGTTGTCGTTTTGATTCATTTTTGTGGATTTTCTATGTAAGAGGGTTAAAAGATGGTGGTCGAGTGTTTTGAATGAGTTTGGGAGGAGTGAATAGACTTCAAGGGTGGGTTGAGTGGTCTTGAGTTTGCTTTTGGTTTAGGTTTAAACAATAGATAAAAGTATTTCATTTTTTATTTTTTAGTGTGATTTTAGTGATAGTTATGCTTATATTTGATTAAATTTGTTCCAGAGTGTGTTTAGATGGCCCCGAATCAAAACTCCGTTGGATTGACGGTTGTTATGGGTAGATAAACCTTTCCATTCGAGATCTATTTCTATTTAATGTTATAATATACGTAGTTCATTTAACATGTATTATTCTAAGTTTACAGGAATATTTGGATGCAGGAATCCATACTTTCATAATTTTAACTGAAATACAACTAGATCTAAGTTAGCTAGTCGTGTGAGTTTGATTTAACTTCTTTTTCATTGACCACACAATGAGTTACATCTCTGACATCTGATAACTTTGTTCCGTAATAGTAATTTGATTCTCAATTCCTATTGAGTGAATACGAGTAGTCTCTTGGTCCTTTTTAACTTTTATGGCAGCCTTGGCGCTCAATAATGGATTTTGTGGATAGAAAGTTGTCGTTTTGATTCATTTTTTTAGATTTTCTGGGTAAGAGGGTTAAAAGATGATGGTCGAGTGTTTTGAATGAGTTTGGGAGGTGTGTATTGACTTCAAGGGTGGGTTGAGTGGTCTCGAGTTCGCTTTCGGTTTCGGTTTAAACAATAGATAAAAGTATTTCATTTGTGATTCTTTAGTGTGATTTTAGTGATAGTTATGCTTATATTTCATTAAATTTGTTCCGGAGTGTATTCAGAAGTTCCCTAATCAAAACTCCATTAGATTGAAGGTTGTTACGGGTAGATAAACCTTTCCATTCGAGATCTATTTCTATTTAATGTTTTTGTACTCATAGTTCATTTAACATGTATTATTTTAAGTTTTCACGAATACTTGGATGCACGAATACGTACTTTCATAATTTCAAGTGAAATACAAGTAGATCTAAGTTAGCTAGTCGTGTGAGCTTGATTTAACTTCTTATTCATTGATTACAGATTGAGTTACATCTTTCATAGTTGATAACTTTTGTTTCGCAACTGCAATTTGATTCTCGATTCCTATTGAGTGAATACATGTAGTCTCTTGGTCCTTTTCAACTTCTATGGCTGCCTTGGCACAAAGGATTTTGTAGATAGAAAGTTGTCGTTTTGATTCATTTTTGTGGATTTTCTTGGTAAGAGGGTAAAAAGATGGTGGTCGAGTGTTTTGAATGAGTTTGGGAGTAGTGAATCGACTTCAAGGGTGGGTTGAGTGGTCTCGTGTTCGCTTTTGATTTCTGTTTATACAATAGATAAAAGTATTTCATTTGTGATTTTTTAGTGTGATTTTAGTGATCGTTATGCTTATAATTGATTAAATTTGTTCCAGAGTGTGTTCAGAAGGTTCCCAAATCAAAACTCCATTGGATTGAAGGTTGTTACGGGTAGATAAACCTTTCCAATCGAGATCAATTTCTATTTAATGTTTTTGTATTCGTAGTTCATTAAACATGTATTATTTTAAGTTTTCAGGAATACTTGGATGCACGAATCCGTACATACATAATTTCAAGTGAAATACAAGTAGACCTAAGTTAGCTAGTCGTGTGAGCTTGATTTAACTTCTTATTCATTGATCACACATTGAGTTACATCTTCCACATCTGATAACTTTCGCTTCGCAACTGTAATTTGATTCTCGGTATCTATTGAGTGAATACGTGTAGTCTCTTGGTCCTTTTCAACTTCTATAGCTGCCATGGCACTTAATAAAGAATTTTGTGGATAGAAAGTTGCCGTTTTGATTCATTTTTGTGGATTTTCAAGGTAAGAGGGTTAATAAATGGTGGTCGAGTGTTTTGAATGAGTTTGGGAGGAGTGAATCGACTTCAAGGGTGGGTTGAGTGGTCTCGAGTTCGTTTTTGGTTTCGATCTAAGCAATAGATAAAAGTATTTCATTTGTGATTTTTAGTGCAATTTTAGTGATCGTTATGCTTATATTTGATTAAATTTGTTCTGGAGTGTGTTCAGAAGGTTCCTGAATCAAAACTCCGTTGGATTGAAGGTTGTTACGGGTAGATAAACCTTTCCATTCGAGATCAATTTCTATTTAATGTTTTAGTATTCGTAGTTCATTAAACATGTATTATTTAAATTTTTCACGAATACTTGGATGCACGAATCCGTACTTTCATAATTTCAAGTGAAATACAAGTAGATCTAAGTTAGCTAGTCGTGTTAGCTTGATTTAACTTCTTATTCATTGATCACACATTGAGTTACATCTTTCACATCTGATAACTTTCGTTTTGCAACTGTAATTTGATTCTCAATTCGAATTGAGTGAATACGTGTAGTCTCTTTGTCCCTTTCAACTTCTATGGTTGCCTTGGCACTCAATAAAGGATTTTGTGTATAGAAAGTTGTCATTTTGATTCATTTTTATGGATTTTCTAGGTAAGAGGGTTAAAAGATGGTGTTCGAGTGTTTTGAATGAGTTTGGGAGTAGTGAATCGACTTCAAGGGTGGGTTGAGTGGTCTCGAGTTCGCTTTTGGTTTCGGTTTAAACAATTGATAAAAGTATTTCATTTGTGATTTTTTAGTGTGATTTTAGGGATTGTTATGCTTATATTTGATTAAATTTGTTCCGAAGTGTGTTCAGAGGGTTCCCTAATCAAAACTCCGTTGGATTGAATGTTGATACGGGTAGATAAACCTTTCCATTCGAGATCTATATCTATTTAATGTTTTTGTATTCGTAGTTCAATTAACATGTATTATTTTAAGTTTTCACGAATACTTGGATGCACGAATACGTACTTTCATAATTTCAAGTGAAATACAAGCAGATCTAAGTTAGCTAGTCATGTGAGCTTGATTTAACTTCTTATTCATTTAACACATATTGAGTTACATCTTTCACATCTGATAACTTTCGTTTTGCAACTGTAATTTGATTCTTGATTCTTATTGAGTGAATACGTGTAGTCTCTTGGTCCTTTTTGAATTCTATGGCTGCCTTGGCACTCAATAAAGGATTTTGTGGATAGAAAGTTGTCGTTTTGATTCATTTTTGTGGATTTTCTATGTAAGAGGGTTAAAAGATGGTGGTCGAGTGTTTTGAATGAGTTTGGGAGGAGTGAATAGACTTCAAGGGTGGGTTGAGTGGTCTTGAGTTTGCTTTTGGTTTAGGTTTAAACAATAGATAAAAGTATTTCATTTTTTATTTTTTAGTGTGATTTTAGTGATAGTTATGCTTATATTTGATTAAATTTGTTCCAGAGTGTGTTTAGATGGCCCCGAATCAAAACTCCGTTGGATTGACGGTTGTTATGGGTAGATAAACCTTTCCATTCGAGATCTATTTCTATTTAATGTTATAATATACGTAGTTCATTTAACATGTATTATTCTAAGTTTACAGGAATATTTGGATGCAGGAATCCGTACTTTCATAATTTTAACTGAAATACAACTAGATCTAAGTTAGCTAGTCGTGTGAGTTTGATTTAACTTCTTTTCATTGACCACACAATGAGTTACATCTCTGACATCTGATAACTTTGTTCCGTAATAGTAATTTGATTCTCAATTCCTATTGAGTGAATACGAGTAGTCTCTTGGTCCTTTTTAACTTTTATGGCAGCCTTGGCGCTCAATAATGGATTTTGTGGATAGAAAGTTGTCGTTTTGATTCATTTTTGTAGATTTTCTGGGTAAGAGGGTTAAAAGATGATGGTCGAGTGTTTTGAATGAGTTTGGGAGGAGTGTATTGACTTCAAGGGTGGGTTGAGTGGTCTCGAGTTCGCTTTCGGTTTCGGTTTAAACAATAGATAAAAGTATTTCATTTCTGATTCTTTAGTGTGATTTTAGTGATCGTTATGCTTATATTTCATTAAATTTGTTCCGGAGTGTATTCAGAAGTTCCCTAATCAAAACTCCATTAGATTGAAGGTTGTTACGGGTAGATAAACCTTTCCATTCGAGATCTATTTCTATTTAATGTTTTTGTACTCATAGTTCATTTAACATGTATTATTTTAAGTTTTCACGAATACTTGGATGCACGAATACGTACTTTCCTAATTTCAAGTGAAATACAAGTAGATCTAAGTTAGCTAGTCGTGTGAGCTTGATTTAACTTCTTATTCATTGATTACAGATTGAGTTACATCTTTCATAGTTGATAACTTTTGTTTCGCAACTGCAATTTGATTCTCGATTCCTATTGAGTGAATACATGTAGTCTCTTGGTCCTTTTCAACTTCTATGGCTGCCTTGGCACAAAGGATTTTGTAGATAGAAAGTTGTCGTTTTGATTCAGTTTTGTGGATTTTCTTGGTAAGAGGGTAAAAAGATGGTGGTCGAGTGTTTTGAATGAGTTTGGGAGTAGTGAATCGACTTCAAGGGTGGGTTGAGTGGTCTCGTGTTCGCTTTTGATTTCTGTTTATACAATAGATAAAAGTATTTCATTTGTGATTTTTTAGTGTGATTTTAGTGATCGTTATGCTTATAATTGATTAAATTTATTCCAGAGTGTGTTCAGAAGGTTCCCAAATCAAAACACCATTGGATTGAAGGTTGTTACGGGTAGATAAACCTTTCCAATCGAGATCAATTTCTATTTAATGTTTTTGTATTCGTAGTTCATTAAACATGTATTATTTTAAGTTTTCAGGAATACTTGGATGCACGAATCCGTACATACATAATTTCAAGTGAAATACAAGTAGACCTAAGTTAGCTAGTCGTGTGAGCTTGATTTAACTTCTTATTCATTGATCACACATTGAGTTACATCTTCCACATCTGATAACTTTCGCTTCGCAACTGTAATTTGATTCTCGGTATCTATTGAGTGAATACGTGTAGTCTCTTGGTCCTTTTCAACTTCTATAGCTGCCATGGCACTTAATAAAGAATTTTGTGGATAGAAAGTTGCCGTTTTGATTCATTTTTGTGGATTTTCAAGGTAAGAGGGTTAATAAATGGTGGTCGAGTGTTTTGAATGAGTTTGGGAGGAGTGAATCGACTTCAAGGGTGGGTTGAGTGGTCTCGAGTTCGTTTTTGGTTTCGATCTAAGCAATAGATAAAAGTATTTCATTTGTGATTTTTAGTGCAATTTTAGTGATCGTTATGCTTATATTTGATTAAATTTGTTCTGGAGTGTGTTCAGAAGGTTCCTGAATCAAAACTCCGTTGGATTGAAGGTTGTTACGGGTAGATAAACCTTTCCATTCGAGATCAATTTCTATTTAATGTTTTAGTATTCGTAGTTCATTAAACATGTATTATTTAAATTTTTCACGAATACTTGGATGCACGAATCCGTACTTTCATAATTTCAAGTGAAATACAAGTAGATCTAAGTTAGCTAGTCGTGTTAGCTTGATTTAACTTCTTATTCATTGATCACACATTGAGTTACATCTTTCACATCTGATAACTTTCGTTTTGCAACTGTAATTTGATTCTCAATTCGAATTGAGTGAATACGTGTAGTCTCTTTGTCCCTTTCAACTTCTATGGTTGCCTTGGCACTCAATAAAGGATTTTGTGTATAGAAAGTTGTCATTTTGATTCATTTTTATGGATTTTCTAGGTAAGAGGGTTAAAAGATGGTGTTCGAGTGTTTTGAATGAGTTTGGGAGTAGTGAATCGACTTCAAGGGTGGGTTGAGTGGTCTCGAGTTCGCTTTTGGTTTCGGTTTAAACAATGATAAAAGTATTTCATTTGTGATTTTTTAGTGTGATTTTAGGGATTGTTATGCTTATATTTGATTAAATTTTTCCGAAGTGTGTTCAGAGGGTTCCCTAATCAAAACTCCGTTGGATTGAATGTTGATACGGGTAGATAAACCTTTCCATTCGAGATCTATATCTATTTAATGTTTTTGTATTCGTAGTTCAATTAACATGTATTATTTTAAGTTTTCACGAATACTTGGATGCACGAATACGTACTTTCATAATTTCAAGTGAAATACAAGCAGATCTAAGTTAGCTAGTCATGTGAGCTTGATTTAACTTCTTATTCATTTAACACATATTGAGTTACATCTTTCACATCTGATAACTTTCGTTTTGCAACTGTAATTTGATTCTTGATTCTTATTGAGTGAATACGTGTAGTCTCTTGGTCCTTTTTGAATTCTATGGCTGCCTTGGCACTCAATAAAGGATTTTGTGGATAGAAAGTTGTCGTTTTGATTCATTTTTGTGGATTTTCTATGTAAGAGGGTTAAAAGATGGTGGTCGAGTGTTTTGAATGAGTTTGGGAGGAGTGAATAGACTTCAAGGGTGGGTTGAGTGGTCTTGAGTTTGCTTTTGGTTTAGGTTTAAACAATAGATAAAAGTATTTCATTTTTTATTTTTAGTGTGATTTTAGTGATAGTTATGCTTATATTTGATTAAATTTGTTCCAGAGTGTGTTTAGATGGCCCCGAATCAAAACTCCGTTGGATTGACGGTTGTTATGGGTAGATAAACCTTTCCATTCGAGATCTATTTCTATTTAATGTTATAATATACGTAGTTCATTTAACATGTATTATTCTAAGTTTACAGGAATATTTGGATGCAGGAATCCGTACTTTCATAATTTTAACTGAAATACAACTAGATCTAAGTTAGCTAGTCTGTGAGTTTGATTTAACTTCTTTTTCATTGACCACACAATGAGTTACATCTTGACATCTGATAACTTTGTTCCGTAATAGTAATTTGATTCTCAATTCCTATTGAGTGAATACGAGTAGTCTCTTGGTCCTTTTTAACTTTTATGGCAGCCTTGGCGCTCAATAATGGATTTTGTGGATAGAAAGTTGTCGTTTTGATTCATTTTTGTAGATTTTCTGGGTAAGAGGGTTAAAAGATGATGGTCGAGTGTTTTGAATGAGTTTGGGAGGAGTGTATTGACTTCAAGGGTGGGTTGAGTGGTCTCGAGTTCGCTTTCGGTTTCGGTTTAAACAATAGATAAAAGTATTTCATTTCTGATTCTTTAGTGTGATTTTAGTGATCGTTATGCTTATATTTCATTAAATTTGTTCCGGAGTGTATTCAGAAGTTCCCTAATCAAAACTCCATTAGATTGAAGGTTGTTACGGGTAGATAAACCTTTCCATTCGAGATCTATTTCTATTTAATGTTTTTGTACTCATAGTTCATTTAACATGTATTATTTTAAGTTTTCACGAATACTTGGATGCACGAATACGTACTTTCCTAATTTCAAGTGAAATACAAGTAGATCTAAGTTAGCTAGTCGTGTGAGCTTGATTTAACTTCTTATTCATTGATTACACATTGAGTTACATCTTTCATATTGATAACTTTTGTTTCGCAACTGCAATTTGATTCTCGATTCCTATTGAGTGAATCATGTAGTCTCTTGGTCCTTTTCAACTTCTATGGCTGCCTTGGCACAAAGGATTTTGTAGATAGAAAGTTGTCGTTTTGATTCATTTTTGTGGATTTTCTTGGTAAGAGGGTAAAAGATGGTGGTCGAGTGTTTTGAATGAGTTTGGGAGTAGTGAATCGACTTCAAGGGTGGGTTGAGTGGTCTCGTGTTCGCTTTTGATTTCTGTTTATACAATAGATAAAAGTATTTCATTTGTGATTTTTTAGTGTGATTTTAGTGATCGTTATGCTTATAATTGATTAAATTTATTCCAGAGTGTGTTCAGAAGGTTCCCAAATCAAAACTCCATTGGATTGAAGGTTGTTACGGGTAGATAAACCTTTCCAATCGAGATCAATTTCTATTTAATGTTTTTGTATTCGTAGTTCATTAAACATGTATTATTTTAAGTTTTCAGGAATACTTGGATGCACGAATCCGTACATACATAATTTCAAGTGAAATACAAGTAGACCTAAGTTAGCTAGTCGTGTGAGCTTGATTTAACTTCTTATTCATTGATCACACATTGAGTTACATCTTCCACATCTGATAACTTTCGCTTCGCAACTGTAATTTGATTCTCGTATCTATTGAGTGAATACGTGTAGTCTCTTGGTCCTTTTAAACTTCTATAGCTGCCATGGCACTTAATAAAGAATTTTGTGGATAGAAAGTTGCCGTTTTGATTCATTTTTGTGGATTTTCAAGGTAAGAGGGTTAATAAATGGTGGTCGAGTGTTTTGAATGAGTTTGGGAGGAGTGAATCGACTTCAAGGGTGGGTTGAGTGGTCTCGAGTTCGTTTTTGGTTTCGATCTAAGCAATAGATAAAAGTATTTCATTTGTGATTTTTAGTGCCATTTTAGTGATCGTTATGCTTATATTTGATTAAATTTGTTCTGGAGTGTGTTCAGAAGGTTCCTGAATCAAAACTCCGTTGGATTGAAGGTTGTTACGGGTAGATAAACCTTTCCATTCGAGATCAATTTCTATTTAATGTTTTAGTATTCGTAGTTCATTAAACATGTATTATTTTAATTTTTCACGAATACTTGGATGCACGAATCCGTACTTTCATAATTTCAAGTGAAATACAAGTAGATCTAAGTTAGCTAGTCGTGTGAGTTTGATTTAACTTCTTTTTCATTGACCACACATGAGTTACATCTTTGACATCTGATAACTTTGTTCCGTAATAGTAATTTGATTCTCAATTCCTATTGAGTGAATACGAGTAGTCTCTTGGTCCTTTTTAACTTTATGGCAGCCTTGGCACTCAATAATGGATTTTGTGGATAGAAAGTTGTCGTTTTGATTCATTTTTGTAGATTTTCTAGGTAAGAGGGTTAAAAGATGTGGTCGAGTGTTTTGAATGAGTTTGGGAGGAGTGTATCGACTTCAAGGGTGGGTTGAGTGGTCTCGAGTTCGCTTTGGTTTCGGTTTAAACAATAGATAAAAGTATTTAATTTGTGATTCTTTAGTGTGATTTTAGTGATCGTTATGCTTATATTTCATTAAATTTGTTCCGGAGTGTATTCAGAAGTTCCCTAATCAAAACTCCATTACATTGAAGGTTGTTACGGGTAGATAAACCTTTCCATTCGAGATCTATTTCTATTTAATGTTTTTGTACTCATAGTTCATTTAACATGTATTATTTTAAGTTTTCACGAATATTTGGATGCACGAATACGTACTTTCATAATTTCAAGTGAAATACAAGTAGATCTAAGTTAGCTAGTCGTGTGAGCTTGATTTAACTTCTTATTCATTGATTACACATTGAGTTACATCTTTCATATTTGATAACTTTTGTTTCGCAACTTCAATTTGATTCTCGATTCCTATTGAGTGAATACGTGTAGTCTCTTGGTCCTTTTCAACTTCTATGGCTGCCTTGGCACAAAGGATTTTGTGGATAGAAAGTTGTCGTTTTGATTCATTTTTGTGGATTTTCTTGGTAAGAGGGTTAAAAGATGGTGGTCGAGTGTTTTGAATGAGTTTGGGAGTAGGGAATCGACTTCAAGGGTGGGTTGAGTGGTCTCGTGTTCGCTTTTGATTTCTGTTTATACAATAGATAAAAGTATTTCATTTGTGATTTTTTAGTGTGATTTTAGTGATCGTTATGCTTATAGTTGATTAAATTTGTTCCAGAGTGTGTTCAGAAGGTTCCCAAATCAAAACTCCATTGGATTGAAGGTTGTTACGGGTAGATAAACCTTTCCAATCGAGATCAATTTCTATTTAATGTTTTTGTATTCGTAGTTCATTAAACATGTATTATTTTAAGTTTTCATGAATACTTGGATGCACGAATCCGTCCATTCATAATTTCAAGTGAAATACAAGTAGACCTAAGTTAGCTAGTCGTGTGAGCTTGATTTAACTTCTTATTCATTCATCACACATTGAGTTACATCTTCCACATCTGATAACTTTCGCTTCGTAACTGTAATTTGATTCTCGATATCTATTGAGTGAATACGTGTAGTCTCTTGGTCCTTTTCAACTTCTATAGCTGCCATGGCACTTAATAAAGAATTTTGTGGATAGAAAGTTGCCGTTTTGATTCATTTTTGTGGATTTTCAAGGTAAGAGGGTTAATAAATGGTGGTCGAGTGTTTTGAATGAGTTTGGGAGGAGTGAATCGACTTCAAGGGTGGGTTGAGTGGTCTCGTGTTCGCTTTTGATTTCTGTTTATACAATAGATAAAAGTATTTCATTTGTGATTTTAGTGTGATTTTAGTGATCGTTATGCTTATATTGATTAAATTTGTTCCAGAGTGTGTTCAGAAGGTTCCCAAATCAAAACTCCATTGGATTGAAGGTTGTTACGGGTAGATAAACCTTTCCAATCGAGATCAATTTCTATTTAATGTTTTTGTATTCGTAGTTCATTAAACATGTATTATTTTAAGTTTTCATGAATACTTGGATGCACTAATCCGTACATTCATAATTTCAAGTGAAATACAAGTAGACCTAAGTTAGCTAGCCGTGTGAGCTTGATTTAACTTCTTATTCATTGATCACACATTGAGTTACATCTTCCACGTCTGATAACTTTCGCTTCGTAACTGTAGTTTGATTCTCGGTATCTATTGAGTGAATACGTGTAGTCTCTTGGTCCTTTTCAACTTCTATAGCTGCCATGGCACTTAATAAAGAATTTTGTGGATAGAAAGTTGCTGTTTTGATTCATTTTTGTGGATTTTCAAGGTAAGAGGGTTAACAAATGGTGGTCGAGTGTTTTGAATGAGTTTGGGAGGAGTGAATCGACTTCAAGGGTGGGTTGAGTGGTCTCGAGTTCGTTTTTGGTTTCGATCTAAGCAATAGATAAAAGTATTTCATTTGTGATTTTTAGTGCAATTTTAGTGATCGTTATGCTTATATTTGCTTAAATTTGTTCTGGAGTGTGTTCAGAAGGTTCCTGAATCAAAACTCCGTTGGATTGAAGGTTGTTACGGGTAGATAAACCTTTCCATTCGAGATCAATTTCTATTTAATGTTTTTGTATTCGTAGTTCATTAAACATGTATTATTTTAAATTTTCACGAATACTTGGATGCACGAATCCGTACTTTCATAATTTCAAGTGAAATACAAGTAGATCAAGTTAGCTAGTCGTGTTAGCTTGATTTAACTTCTTATTCATTGATCACACATTGAGTTACATCTTTCACATCTGATAACTTTCGTTTTGCAACTGTAATTTGATTCTCAATTCGAATTGAGTGAATACGTGTAGTCTCTTTGTCCCTTTCAACTTCTATGGTTGCCTTGGCACTCAATAAAGGATTTTGTGTATAGAAAGTTGTCATTTTGATTCATTTTTATGGATTTTCTAGGTAAGAGGGTTAAAAGATGGTGTTCGAGTGTTTTGAATGAGTTTGGGAGTAGTGAATTGACTTCAAGGGTGGGTTGAGTGGTCTCGAGTTCACTTTTGGTTTCGGTTTAAACAATAGATAAAAGTTTTTCATTTGTGATTTTTTAGTGTGATTTTAGGGATTGTTATGCTTATATTTGATTAAATTTGTTCCGAAGTGTGTTCAGAAGGTTCCCTAATCAAAACTCCGTTGGATTGAAAGTTGATACGGGTAGATAAACCTTTCCATTCGAGATCTATATCTATTTAATGTTTTTGTATTCGTAGTTCCATTAACATGTATTATTTTAAGTTTTCATGAATACTTGGATGCACGAATACGTACTTTCATAATTTCAAGTGAAATACAAGCAGATCTAAGTTAGCTAGTAATGTGAGCTTGATTTAACTTCTTATTCATTTATCACATATTGAGTTACATCTTTCACATCTGGTAACTTTCGTTTTGCAACTGTAATTTGATTCTTGATTCTTATTGAGTGAATACGTGTAGTCTCTTGGTCCTTTTTGAATTCTATGGCTGCCTTGGCACTCAATAAAGGATTTTGTGGATAGAAAGTTGTTGTTTTGATTCATTTTTGTGGATTTTCTATGTAAGAGGGTTAAAAGATGGTGGTCGAGTGTTTTGAATGAGTTTGGGAGGAGTGAATAGACTTCAAGGGTGGGTTGAGTGGTCTTGAGTTTGCTTTTGGTTTAGGTTTAAACAATAGATAAAAGTATTTCATTTTTTATTTTTTAGTGTGATTTTAGTGATAGTTATGCTTATATTTGATTAAATTTGTTCCAGAGTGTGTTTAGATGGCCCCGAATCAAAACTCCGTTGGATTGACGGTTGTTATGGGTAGATAAACCTTTCCATTCGAGATCTATTTCTATTTAATGTTATAATATACGTAGTTCATTTAACATGTATTATTCTAAGTTTACAGGAATATTTGGATGCAGGAATCCGTACTTTCATAATTTTAACTGAAATACAACTAGATCTAAGTTAGCTAGTCGTGTGAGTTTGATTTAACTTCTTTTTCATTGACCACACAATGAGTTACATCTTTGACATCTGATAACTTTGTTCCGTAATAGTAATTTGATTCTCAATTCCTATTGAGTGAATACGAGTAGTCTCTTGGTCCTTTTTAACTTTTATGGCAGCCTTGGCGCTCAATAATGGATTTTGTGGATAGAAAGTTGTCGTTTTGATTCATTTTTGTAGATTTTCTAGGTAAGAGGGTTAATAGATATGGTAGAGTGTTTTGAATGAGTTTGGGAGGAGTGTATGGACTTCAAGGGTGGGTTGAGTGGTCTCGAGTTCGCTTTAGGTTTCGGTTTAAACAATAGATAAAAGTATTTCATTTGTGATTCTTTAGTGTGATTTTTGTGATTGTTATGCTTATATTTCATTAAATTTGTTCCGGAGTGTATTCAGAAGTTCCCTAATCAAAACTCCATTAGATTGAAGGTTGTTACGGGTAGATAAACCTTTCTATTCGAGATCTATTTCTATTTAATGTTTTTGTACTCATAGTTCATTTAACATGTATTATTTTAAGTTTTCACGAATACTTGGATGAACGAATACGTACTTTCATAATTTCAAGTGAAATACAAGTAGATCTAAGTTAGCTAGTCGTGTGAGCTTGATTTAACTTCTTATTCATTGATTACACATTGAGTTACATCTTTCATATTTGATAACTTTTGTTTCGCAACTGCAATTTGATTCTCGATTCCTATTGAGTGAATACGTGTAGTCTCTTGGTCCTTTTCAACTTCTATGGCTGCCTTGGCACAAAGGATTTTGTGGATAGAAAGTTGTCGTTTTGATTCATTTTTGTGGATTTTCTTTGTAAGAGGGTTAAAAGATGGTGGTCGAGTGTTTTGAATGAGTTTGGGAGTAGGGAATCGACTTCAAGGGTGGGTTGAGTGGTCTCGTGTTCGCTTTTGATTTCTGTTTATACAATAGATAAAAGTATTTCATTTGTGATTTTTTAGTGTGATTTTAGTGATCGTTATGCTTATAATTGATTAAATTTGTTCCAGAGTGTGTTCAGAAGGTTCCCAAATCAAAACTCCATTGGATTGAAGGTTGTTACGGGTAGATAAACCTTTCCAATCGAGATCAATTTCTATTTAATGTTTTTGTATTCGTAGTTCATTAAACATGTATTATTTTAAGTTTTCATGAATACTTGGATGCACGAATCCGTACATTCATAATTTCAAGTGAAATACAAGTAGACCTAAGTTAGCTAGTCGTGCGAGCTTGATTTAACTTCTTATTCATTGATCACACATTGAGTTACATCTTCCACATCTGATAACTTTCGCTTCGTAACTGTAATTTGATTCTCGATATCAATTGAGTGAATACGTGTAGTCTCTTGGTCCTTTTCAACTTCTATAGCTGCCATGGCACTTAATAAAGAATTTTGTGGATAGAAAGTTGCTGTTTTGATTCATTTTTGTGGATTTTCAAGGTAAGAGGGTTAATAAATGGTGGTCGAGTGTTTTGAATGAGTTTGGGAGGAGTGAATCGACTTCAAGGGTGGGTTGAGTGGTCTCGTGTTCGCTTTTGATTTCTGTTTATACAATAGATAAAAGTATTTCATTTGTGATTTTTTAGTGTGATTTTAGTGATCGTTATGCTTATAATTGATTAAATTTGTTCCAGAGTGTGTTCAGAAGGTTCCCAACTCAAAACTCCATTGGATTGAAGGTTGTTACGGGTAGATAAACCTTTCCAATCGAGATCAATTTCTATTTAATGTTTTTGTATTCGTAGTTCATTAAACATGTATTATTTTAAGTTTTCATGAATACTTGGATGCACTAATCCGTACATTCATAATTTCAAGTGAAATACAAGTAGACCTAAGTTAGCTAGCCGTGTGAGCTTGATTTAACTTCTTATTCATTGATCACACATTGAGTTACATCTTCCACGTCTGATAACTTTCGCTTCGCAACTGTAATTTGATTCTAGGTATCTATTGAGTGAATACGTGTAGTCTCTTGGTCCTTTTCAACTTCTATAGCTGCCATGGCACTTAATAAAGAATTTTGTGGATAGAAAGTTGCCGTTTTGATTCATTTTTGTGGATTTTCAAGGTAAGAGGGTAAATAAATGGTGGTCGAGTGTTTTGAATGAGTTTGGGAGGAGTGAATCGACTTCAAGGGTGGGTTGAGTGGTCTCGAGTTCGTTTTTGGTTTCGATCTAAGCAATAGATAAAAGTATTTCATTTGTGATTTTTAGTGCAATTTTAGTGATCGTTATGCTTATATTTGATTAAATTTGTTCTGGAGTGTGTTCAGAAGGTTCCTGAAACAAAACTCCGTTGGATTGAAGGTTGTTACGGGTAGATAAACCTTTCCATTCGAGATCAATTTCTATTTAATGTTTTTGTATTCGTAGTTCATTAAACAAGTATTATTTTAAATTTTCACGAATACTTGGATGCACGAATCCGTACTTTCATAATTTCAAGTGAAATACAAGTAGATCAAAGTTAGCTAGTCGTGTTAGCTTGATTTAACTTCTTATTCATTGATCACACATTGAGTTACATCTTTCACATCTGATAACTTTCGTTTTGCAACTGTAATTTGATTCTCAATTAGAATTGAGTGAATACGTGTAGTCTCTTTGTCCCTTTCATTTTCTATGGTTGCCTTGGCACTCAATAAAGGATTTTGTGTATAGAAAGTTGTCATTTTGATTCATTTTTATGGATTTTCTAGGTAAGAGGGTTAAAAGATGGTGTTCGAGTGTTTTGAATGAGTTTGGGAGTAGTGAATCGACTTCAAGGGTGGGTTGAGTGGTCTCGAGTTTGCTTTTGGTTTCGGTTTAAACAATAGATAAAAGTATTTCATTTGTGATTTTTTAGTGTGATTTTAGGGATTGTTATGCTTATATTTGATTAAATTTGTTCCGAAGTGTGTTCAGAAGGTTCCCTAATCAAAACTCCATTGTATTGAAAGTTGATACGGGTAGATAAACCTTTCCATTCGAGATCTATATCTATTTAATGTTTTTGTATTCGTAGTTCCATTAACATGTATTATTTTAAGTTTTCACGAATACTTGGATGCACGAATACGTACTTTCATAATTTCAAGTGAAATACAAGCAGATCTAAGTTAGCTAGTAATGTGAGCTTGATTTAACTTCTTATTCATTTATCACATATTGAGTTACATCTTTCACATCTGGTAACTTTCGTTTTGCAACTGTAATTTGATTCTTGATTCTTATTGAGTGAATACGTGTAGTCTCTTGGTCCTTTTTGAATTCTATGGCTGCCTTGGCACTCAATAAAGGATTTTGTGGATAGAAAGTTGTCGTTTTGATTCATTTTTGTGGATTTTCTATGTAAGAGGGTTAAAAGATGGTGGTCGAGTGTTTTGAATGAGTTTGGGAGGAGTGAATAGACTTCAAGGGTGGGTTGAGTGGTCTTGAGTTTGCTTTTGGTTTAGGTTTAAACAATAGATAAAAGTATTTCATTTTTTATTTTTTAGTGTGATTTTAGTGATAGTTATGCTTATATTTGATTAAATTTGTTCCAGAGTGTGTTTAGATGGCCCCGAATCAAAACTCCGTTGGATTGACGGTTGTTATGGGTAGATAAACCTTTCCATTCGAGATCTATTTCTATTTAATGTTATAATATACGTAGTTCATTTAACATGTATTATTCTAAGTTTATAGGAATATTTGGATGCAGGAATCCGTACTTTCATAATTTTAACTGAAATACAACTAGATCTAAGTTAGCTAGTCGTGTGAGTTTGATTTAACTTCTTTTTCATTGACCACACAATGAGTTACATCTTTGACATCTGATAACTTTGTTCCGTAATAGTAATTTGATTCTCAATTCCTATTGAGTGAATACGAGTATTCTCTTGGTCCTTTTTAACTTTTATGGCAGCCTTGGCGCTCAATAATGGATTTTGTGGATAGAAAGTTGTCGTTTCGATTCATTTTTGTAGATTTTCTAGGTAAGAGGGTTAAAAGATGATGGTCGAGTGTTTTGAATGAGTTTGGGAGGAGTGTATCGACTTCAAGGGTGGGTTGAGTGGTCTCGAGTTCGCTTTAGGTTTCGGTTTAAACAATAGATAAAAGTATTTCATTTGTGATTCTTTAGTGTGATTTTAGTGATCGTTATGCTTATATTTCATTAAATTTGTTCCGGAGTGTATTCAGAAGTTCCCTAATCAAAACTCCATTAGATTGAAGGTTGTTACGGGTAGATAAACCTTTCCATTCGAGATCTATTTCTATTTAATGTTTTTGTACTCATAGTTCATTTAACATGTATTATTTTAAGTTTTCACGAATACTTGGATGCACGAATACGTACTTTCATAATTTCAAGTGAAATACAAGTAGATCTAAGTTAGCTAGTCATGTGAGCTTGATTTAACTTCTTATTCATTGATTACACAATGAGTTACATCTTTCATATTTGATAACTTTTGTTTCGCAACTGCAATTTGATTCTCGATTCCTATTGAGAGAATACGTGTAGTCTCTTGGTCCTTTTCAACTTCTATGGCTGCCTTGGCACAAAGGATTTTGTGGATAGAAAGTTGTCGTTTTGATTCATTTTTGTGGATTTTCTTTGTAAGAGGGTTAAAAGATGGTGGTCGAGTGTTTTGAATGAGTTTGGGAGTAGGGAATCGACTTCAAGGGTGGGTTGAGTTGTCTCGTGTTCGCTTTTGATTTCTGTTTATACAATAGATAAAAGTATTTCATTTGTGATTTTTTAGTGTGCTTTTAGTGATCGTTATGCTTATAATTGATTAAATTTGTTCCAGAGTGTGTTCAGAAGGTTCCCAACTCAAAACTCCATTGGATTGAAGGTTGTTACGGGTAGATAAACCTTTGCAATCGAGATCAATTTCTATTTAATGTTTTTGTACTCATAGTTCATTTAACATGTATTATTTTAAGTTTTCACGAATACTTGGATGCACGAATACGTACTTTCATAATTTCAAGTGAAATACAAGTAGATCTAAGTTAGCTAGTCGTGTGAGCTTGATTTAACTTCTTATTCATTGATTACACATTGAGTTACATCTTTCATATTTGATAACTTTTGTTTCGCAACTGCAATTTGATTCTCGATTCCTATTGAGTGAATACGTGTAGTCTCTTGGTCCTTTTCAACTTCTATGGTTGCCTTGGCACAAAGGATTTTGTGGATAGAAAGTTGTCGTTTTGATTCATTTTTGTGGATTTTCTTGGTAAGAGGGTTAAAAGATGGTGGTCGAGTGTTTTGAATGAGTTTGGGAGTAGGGAATCGACTTCAAGGGTGGGTTGAGTGGTCTCGTGTTCGCTTTTGATTTCTGTTTATACAGTAGATAAAAGTATTTCATTTGTGATTTTTTAGTGTGATTTTAGTGATCGTTATGCTTATAATTGATTAAATTTGTTCCAGAGTGTGTTCAGAAGGTTCCCAAATCAAAACTCCATTGGATCGAAGGTTGTTACGGGTAGATAAACCTTTCCAATCGAGATCAATTTCTATTTAATGTTTTTGTATTCGTAGTTCATTAAACATGTATTATTTTAAGTTTTCATGAATACTTGGATGCACGAATCCGTACATTCATAATTTCAAGTGAAATACAAGTAGACCTAAGTTAGCTAGTCGTGTGAGCTTGATTTAACTTCTTATTCATTGATCACACATTGAGTTACATCTTCCACATCTGATAACTTTCGCTTCGTAACTGTAATTTGATTCTCGATATCTATTGAGTGAATACGTGTAGTCTCTTGGTCCTTTTCAACTTCTATAGCTGCCATGGCACTTAATAAAGAATTTTGTGGATAGAAAGTTGCCGTTTTGATTCATTTTTGTGGATTTTCAAGGTAAGAGGGTTATAAATGGTGGTCGAGTGTTTTGAATGAGTTTGGGAGGAGTGAATCGACTTCAAGGGTGGGTTGAGTGGTCTCGTGTTCGCTTTTGATTTCTGTTATACAATAGATAAAAGTATTTCATTTGTGATTTTTTAGTGTGATTTTAGTGATCGTTATGCTTATAATTGATTAAATTTGTTCCAGAGTGTGTTCAAAAGGTTCCCAACTCAAAACTCCATTGGATTGAAGGTTGTTACGGGTAGATAAACCTTTCCAATCGAGATCAATTTCTATTTAATGTTTTTGTACTCATAGTTCATTTAACATGTATTATTTTAAGTTTTCACGAATACTTGGATGCACGAATACGTACTTTCATAATTTCAAGTGAAATACAAGTAGATCTAAGTTAGCTAGTCGTGTGAGCTTGATTTAACTTCTTATTCATTGATTACACATTGAGTTACATCTTTCATATTTGATAACTTTTGTTTCGCAACTGCAATTTGATTCTCGATTCCTATTGAGTGAATACGTGTAGTCTCTTGGTCCTTTTCAACTTCTATGGTTGCCTTGGCACAAAGGATTTTGTGGATAGAAAGTTGTCGTTTTAATTCATTTTTGTGGATTTTCTTGGTAAGAGGGTTAAAAGATGGTGGTCGAGTGTTTTGAATGAGTTTGGGAGTAGGGAATCGACTTCAAGGGTGGGTTGAGTGGTCTCGTGTTCGCTTTTGATTTCTGTTTATACAGTAGATAAAAGTATTTCATTTGTGATTTTTTAGTGTGATTTTAGTGATCGTTATGCTTATAATTGATTAAATTTGTTCCAGAGTGTGTTCAGAAGGTTCCCAAATCAAAACTCCATTGGATCGAAGGTTGTTACGGGTAGATAAACCTTTCCAATCGAGATCAATTTCTATTTAATGTTTTTGTATTCGTAGTTCATTAAACATGTATTATTTTAAGTTTTCATGAATACTTGGATGCACGAATCCGTACATTCATAATTTCAAGTGAAATACAAGTAGACCTAAGTTAGCTAGTCGTGTGAGCTTGATTTAACTTCTTATTCATTGATCACACATTGAGTTACATCTTCCACATCTGATAACTTTCGCTTCGTAACTGTAATTTGATTCTCGATATCTATTGAGTGAATACGTGTAGTCTCTTGGTCCTTTTCAACTTCTATAGCTGCCATGGCACTTAACAAAGAATTTTGTGGATAGAAAGTTGCCGTTTTGATTCATTTTTGTGGATTTTCAAGGTAAGAGGGTTAATAAATGGTGGTCGAGTGTTTTGAATGAGTTTGGGAGGAGTGAATCGACTTCAAGGGTGGGTTGAGTGGTCTCGTGTTCGCTTTTGATTTCTGTTTATACAATAGATAAAAGTATTTCATTTGTGATTTTTTAGTGTGATTTTAGTGATCGTTATGCTTATAATTGATTAAATTTGTTCCAAAGTGTGTTCAGAAGGTTCCCAACTCAAAACTCCATTGGATTGAAGGTTGTTACGGGTAGATAAACCTTTCCAATTGAGATCAATTTCTATTTAATGTTTTTGTATTCGTAGTTCATTAAACATGTATTATTTTAAGTTTCCATGAATACTTGGATGCACTAATCCGTACATTCATAATTTCTAGTGAAATACAAGTAGACCTAAGTTAGCTAGCCGTGCGAGCTTGATTTAACTTCTTATTCATTGATCACACATTGAGTTACATCTTCCACGTCTGATAACTTTCGCTTCGCAACTGTAATTTGATTCTCGGTATCTATTGAGTGAATACGTGTAGTCTCTTGGTCCTTTTCAACTTCTATAGCTGCCATGGCACTTAATAAAGAATTTTGTGGATAGAAAGTTGCCGTTTTGATTCATTTTTGTGGATTTTCAAGGTAAGAGGGTAAATAAATGGTGGTCGAGTGTTTTGAATGAGTTTGGGAGGAGTGAATCGACTTCAAGGGTGGGTTGAGTGGTCTCGAGTTCGTTTTTGGTTTCGATCTAAGCAATAGATAAAAGTATTTCATTTGTGATTTTTAGTGCAATTTTAGTGATCGTTATGCTTATATTTGATTAAATTTGTTCTGGTGTGTGTTCAGAAGGTTCCTGAAACAAAACTCCGTTGGATTGAAGGTTGTTACGGGTAGATAAACCTTTCCATTCGTGATCAATTTCAATTTAATGTTTTTGTATTCGTAGTTCATTAAACATGTATTATTTTAAATTTTCACGAATACTTGGATGCACGAATCCGTACTTTCATAATTTCAAGTGAAATACAAGTAGATCAAAGTTAGCTAGTCGTGTTAGCTTGATTTAACTTCTTATTCATTGATCACACATTGAGTTACATCTTTCACATCTGATAACTTTCGTTTTGCAACTGTAATTTGATTCTCAATTCGAATTGAGTGAATACGTGTAGTCTCTTTGTCCCTTTCATTTTCTATGGTTGCCTTGGCACTCAATAAAGGATTTTGTGTATAGAAAGTTGTCATTTTGATTCATTTTTATGGATTTTCTAGGTAAGAGGGTTAAAAGATGGTGTTCGAGTGTTTTGAATGAGTTTGGGAGTAGTGAATCGACTTCAAGGGTGGGTTGAGTGGTCTCGAGTTCGCTTTTGGTTTCGGTTTAAACAATAGATAAAAGTATTTCATTTGTGATTTTTTAGTGTGATTTTAGGGATTGTTATGCTTATATTTGATTAAATTTGTTCCGAAGTGTGTTCAGAAGGTTCCCTAATCAAAACTCCGTTGGATTGAAAGTTGATACGGGTAGATAAACCTTTCCATTCGAGATCTATATCTATTTAATGTTTTTGTATTCGTAGTTCCATTAACATGTATTATTTTAAGTTTTCACGAATACTTGGATGCACGAATACGTACTTTCATAATTTCAAGTGAAATACAAGCAGATCTAAGTTAGCTAGTAATGTGAGCTTGATTTAACTTCTTATTCATTTATCACATATTGAGTTACATCTTTCACATCTGGTAACTTTCGTTTTGCAACTGTAATTTGATTCTTGATTCTTATTGAGTGAATACGTGTAGTCTCTTGGTCCTTTTTGAATTCTATGGCTGCCTTGGCACTCAATAAAGGATTTTGTGGATAGAAAGTTGTCGTTTTGATTCATTTTTGTGGATATTCTATGTAACAGGGTTAAAAGATGGTGGTCGAGTGTTTTGAATGAGTTTGGGAGGAGTGAATAGACTTCAAGGGTGGGTTGAGTGGTCTTGAGTTTGCTTTTGGTTTAGGTTTAAACAATAGATAAAAGTATTTCATTTTTTATTTTTTAGTGTAATTTTAGTGATAGTTATGCTTATATTTGATTAAATTTGTTCCAGAGTGTGTTTAGATGGCCCCGAATCAAAACTCCGTTGGATTGACGGTTGTTATGGGTAGATAAACCTTTCCATTCGAGATCTATTTCTATTTAATGTTATAATATACGTAGTTCATTTAACATGTATTATTCTAAGTTTACAGGAATATTTGGATGCAGGAATCCGTACTTTCATAATTTTAACTGAAATACAACTAGATCTAAGTTAGCTAGTCGTGTGAGTTTGATTTAACTTCTTTTTCATTGACCACACAATGAGTTACATCTTTGACATCTGATAACTTTGTTCCGTAATAGTAATTTGATTCTCAATTCCTATTGAGTGAATACGAGTAGTCTCTTGGTCCTTTTTAACTTTTATGGCAGCCTTGGCGCTCAATAATGGATTTTGTGGATAGAAAGTTGTCGTTTTGATTCATTTTTGTAGATTTTCTAGGTAAGAGGGTTAAAAGATGATGGTCGAGTGTTTTGAATGAATTTGGGAGGAGTGTATCGACTTCAAGGGTGGGTTGAGTGGTCTCGAGTTCGCTTTAGGTTTCGGTTTAAACAATAGATAAAAGTATTTCATTTGTGATTCTTTAGTGTGATTTTAGTGATCGTTATGCTTATATTTCATTAAATTTGTTCCGGAGTGTATTCAGAAGTTCCCTAATCAAAACTCCATTAGATTGAAGGTTGTTACGGGTAGATAAACCTTTCCATTCGAGATCTATTTCTATTTAATGTTTTTGTACTCATAGTTCATTTAACATGTATTATTTTAAGTTTTCACGAATACTTGGATGCACGAATACGTACTTTCATAATTTCAAGTGAAATACAAGTAGATCTAAGTTAGCTAGTCATGTGAGCTTGATTTAACTTCTTATTCATTGATTACACAATGAGTTACATCTTTCATATTTGATAACTTTTGTTTCGCAACTGCATTTGATTCTCGATTCCTATTGAGTGAATACGTGTAGTCTCTTGGTCCTTTTCAACTTCTATGGCTGCCTTGGCACAAAGGATTTTGTGGATAGAAAGTTGTCGTTTTGATTCATTTTTGAGGATTTTCTTTGTAAGAGGGTTAAAAGATGGTGGTCGAGTGTTTTGAATGAGTTTGGGAGTAGGGAATCGACTTCAAGGGTGGGTTGAGTTGTCTCGTGTTCGCTTTTGATTTCTGTTTATACAATAGATAAAAGTATTTCATTTGTGATTTTTTAGTGTGATTTTAGTGATCGTTATGCTTATAATTGATTAAATTTGTTCCAGAGTGTGTTCAGAAGGTTCCCAATCAAAACTCCATTGGATTGAAGGTTGTTACGGGTAGATAAACCTTTGCAATCGAGATCAATTTCTATTTAATGTTTTTGTACTCATAGTTCATTTAACATGTATTATTTTAAGTTTTCACGAATACTTGGATGCACGAATACGTACTTTCATAATTTCAAGTGAAATACAAGTAGATCTAAGTTAGCTAGTCGTGTGAGCTTGATTTAACTTCTTATTCATTGATTACACATTGAGTTACATCTTTCATATTTGATAACTTTTGTTTCGCAACTGCAATTTGATTCTCGATTCCTATTGAGTGAATACGTGTAGTCTCTTGGTCCTTTTCAACTTCTATGGTTGCCTTGGCACAAAGGATTTTGTGGATAGAAAGTTGTCGTTTTGATTCATTTTTGTGGATTTTCTTGGTAAGAGGGTTAAAAGATGGTGGTCGAGTGTTTTGAATGAGTTTGGGAGTAGGGAATCGACTTCAAGGGTGGGTTGAGTGGTCTCGTGTTCGCTTTTGATTTCTGTTTATACAGTAGATAAAAGTATTTCATTTGTGATTTTTTAGTGTGATTTTAGTGATCGTTATGCTTATAATTGATTAAATTTGTTCCAGAGTGTGTTCAGAAGGTTCCCAAATCAAAACTCCATTGGATCGAAGGTTGTTACGGGTAGATAAACCTTTCCAATCGAGATCAATTTCTATTTAATGTTTTTGTATTCGTAGTTCATTAAACATGTATTATTTTAAGTTTTCATGAATACTTGGATGCACGAATCCGTACATTCATAATTTCAAGTGAAATACAAGTAGACCTAAGTTAGCTAGTCGTGTGAGCTTGATTTAACTTCTTATTCATTGATCACACATTGAGTTACATCTTCCACATCTGATAACTTTCGCTTCGTAACTGTAATTTGATTCTCGATATCTATTGAGTGAATACGTGTAGTCTCTTGGTCCTTTTCAACTTCTATAGCTGCCATGGCACTTAATAAAGAATTTTGTGGATAGAAAGTTGCCGTTTTGATTCATTTTTGTGGATTTTCAAGGTAAGAGGGTTAATAAATGGTGGTCGAGTGTTTTGAATGAGTTTGGGAGGAGTGAATCGACTTCAAGGGTGGGTTGAGTGGTCTCGTGTTCGCTTTTGATTTCTGTTTATACAATAGATAAAAGTATTTCATTTGTGATTTTTTAGTGTGATTTTAGTGATCGTTATGCTTATAATTGATTAAATTTGTTCCAGAGTGTGTTCAAAAGGTTCCCAACTCAAAACTCCATTGGATTGAAGGTTGTTACGGGTAGATAAACCTTTCCAATCGAGATCAATTTCTATTTAATGTTTTTGTACTCATAGTTCATTTAACATGTATTATTTTAAGTTTTCACGAATACTTGGATGCACGAATACGTACTTTCATAATTTCAAGTGAAATACAAGTAGATCTAAGTTAGCTAGTCGTGTGAGCTTGATTTAACTTCTTATTCATTGATTACACATTGAGTTACATCTTTCATATTGATAACTTTGTTTCGCAACTGCAATTTGATTCTCGATTCCTATTGAGTGAATACGTGTAGTCTCTTGGTACTTTTCAACTTCTATGGTTGCCTTGGCACAAAGGATTTTGTGGATAGAAAGTTGTCGTTTTATTCATTTTTGTGGATTTTCTTGGTAAGAGGGTTAAAAGATGGTGGTCGAGTGTTTTGAATGAGTTTGGGAGTAGGAATCGACTTCAAGGGTGGGTTGAGTGGTCTCGTGTTCGCTTTTGATTTCTGTTTATACAGTAGATAAAAGTATTTCATTTGTGATTTTTTAGTGTGATTTTAGTGATCGTTATGCTTATAATTGATTAAATTTGTTCCAGAGTGTGTTCAGAAGGTTCCCAAATCAAAACTCCATTGGATCGAAGGTTGTTACGGGTAGATAAACCTTTCCATCGAGATCAATTTCTATTTAATGTTTTTGTATTCGTAGTTCATTAAACATGTATTATTTTAAGTTTTCATGAATACTTGGATGCACGAATCCGTACTTCATAATTTCAAGTGAAATACAAGTAGACCTAAGTTAGCTAGTCGTGTGAGCTTGATTTAACTTCTTATTCATTGATCACACATTGAGTTACATCTTCCACATCTGATAACTTTCGCTTCGTAACTGTAATTTGATTCTCGATATCTATTGAGTGAATACGTGTAGTCTCTTGGTCCTTTTCAACTTCTATAGCTGCCATGGCACTTAATAAAGAATTTTGTGGATAGAAAGTTTCGTTTTGATTCATTTTTGTGGATTTTCAAGGTAAGAGGGTTAATAAATGGTGGTCGAGTGTTTTGAATGAGTTTGGGAGGAGTGAATCGACTTCAAGGGTGGGTTGAGTGGTCTCGTGTTCGCTTTTGATTTCTGTTTATACAATAGATAAAAGTATTTCATTTGTGATTTTTTAGTGTGATTTTAGTGATCGTTATGCTTATATTGATTAAATTTGTTCCAGAGTGTGTTCAAAAGGTTCCCACTCAAAACTCCATTGGATTGAAGGTTGTTACGGGTAGATAAACCTTTCCAATCGAGATCAATTTCTATTTAATGTTTTTGTACTCATAGTTCATTTAACATGTATTATTTTAAGTTTTCACGAATACTTGGATGCACGAATACGTACTTTCATAATTTCAAGTGAAATACAAGTAGATCTAAGTTAGCTAGTCGTGTGAGCTTGATTTAACTTCTTATTCATTGATTACACATTGAGTTACATCTTTCATATTTGATAACTTTTGTTTCGCAACTGCAATTTGATTCTCGATTCCTATTGAGTGAATACGTGTAGTCTCTTGGTCCTTTTCAACTTCTATGGTTGCCTTGGCACAAAGGATTTTGTGGATAGAAAGTTGTCGTTTTGATTCATTTTTGTGGATTTTCTTGGTAAGAGGGTTAAAAGATGGTGGTCGAGTGTTTTGAATGAGTTTGGGAGTAGGGAATCGACTTCAAGGGTGGGTTGAGTGGTCTCGTGTTCGCTTTTGATTTCTGTTTATACAGTAGATAAAAGTATTTCATTTGTGATTTTTTAGTGTGATTTTAGTGATCGTTATGCTTATAATTGATTAAATTTGTTCCAGAGTGTGTTCAGAAGGTTCCCAAATCAAAACTCCATTGGATCGAAGGTTGTTACGGGTAGATAAACCTTTCCAATCGAGATCATTTCTATTTAATGTTTTTGTATTCGTAGTTCATTAAACATGTATTATTTTAAGTTTTCATGAATACTTGGATGCACGAATCCGTACATTCATAATTTCAAGTGAAATACAAGTAGACCTAAGTTAGCTAGTCGTGTGAGCTTGATTTAACTTCTTATTCATTGATCACACATTGAGTTACATCTTCCACATCTGATAACTTTCGCTTCGTAACTGTAATTTGATTCTCGATATCTATTGAGTGAATACGTGTAGTCTCTTGGTCCTTTTCAACTTCTATAGCTGCCATGGCACTTAATAAAGAATTTGTGGATAGAAAGTTGCCGTTTTGATTCATTTTTGTGGATTTTCAAGGTAAGAGGGTTAATAAATGGTGGTCGAGTGTTTTGAATGAGTTTGGGAGGAGTGAATCGACTTCAAGGGTGGGTTGAGTGGTCTCGTGTTCGCTTTTGATTTCTGTTTATACAATAGATAAAAGTATTTCATTTGTGATTTTTAGTGTGATTTTAGTGATCGTTATGCTTATAATTGATTAAATTTGTTCCAAAGTGTGTTCAGAAGGTTCCCAACTCAAAACTCCATTGGATTGAAGGTTGTTACGGGTAGATAAACCTTTCCAATTGAGATCAATTTCTATTTAATGTTTTTGTATTCGTAGTTCATTAAACATGTATTATTTAAGTTTCCATGAATACTTGGATGCACTAATCCGTACATTCATAATTTCTAGTGAAATACAAGTAGACCTAAGTTAGCTAGCCGTGCGAGCTTGATTTAACTTCTTATTCATTGATCACACATTGAGTTACATCTTCACGTCTGATAACTTTCGCTTCGCAACTGTAATTTGATTCTCGGTATCTATTGAGTGAATACGTGTAGTCTCTTGGTCCTTTTCAACTTCTATAGCTGCCATGGCACTTAAAAGAATTTTGTGGATAGAAAGTTGCCGTTTTGATTCATTTTTGTGGATTTTCAAGGTAAGAGGGTAAATAAATGGTGGTCGAGTGTTTTGAATGAGTTTGGGAGGGTGAATCGACTTCAAGGGTGGGTTGAGTGGTCTCGAGTTCGTTTTTGGTTTCGATCTAAGCAATAGATAAAAGTATTTCATTTGTGATTTTTAGTGCAATTTAGTGATCGTTATGCTTATATTGATTAAATTTGTTCTGGAGTGTGTTCAGAAGGTTCCTGAAACAAAACTCCGTTGGATTGAAGGTTGTTACGGGTAGATAAACCTTTCCATTCGAGATCAATTTCAATTTAATGTTTTTGTATTCGTAGTTCATTAAACATGTATTATTTTAAATTTTCACGAATACTTGGATGCACGAATCCGTACTTTCATAATTTCAAGTGAAATACAAGTAGATCAAAGTTAGCTAGTCGTGTTAGCTTGATTTAACTTCTTATTCATTGATCACACATTGAGTTACATCTTTCACATCTGATAACTTTCGTTTGCAACTGTAATTTGATTCTCAATCGAATTGAGTGAATACGTGTAGTCTCTTTGTCCCTTTCATTTTCTATGGTTGCCTTGGCACTCAATAAAGGATTTGTGTATAGAAAGTTGTCATTTTGATTCATTTTATGGATTTTCTAGGTAAGAGGGTTAAAAGATGGTGTTCGAGTGTTTTGAATGAGTTTGGGAGTAGTGAATCGACTTCAAGGGTGGGTTGAGTGGTCTCGAGTTCGCTTTTGGTTTCGGTTTAAACAATAGATAAAAGTATTTCATTTGTGATTTTTTAGTGTGATTTTAGGGATGTTATGCTTATATTTGATTAAATTTGTTCCGAGTGTGTTCAGAAGGTTCCCTAATCAAAACTCCGTTGGATTGAAATTGATACGGGTAGATAAACTTTCCATTCGAGATCTTATCTATTTAATGTTTTTGTATTCGTAGTTCCATTAACATGTATTATTTTAAGTTTTCACGAATACTTGGATGCACGAATACGTACTTTCATAATTTCAAGTGAAATACAAGCAGATCTAAGTTAGCTAGTAATGTGAGCTTGATTTAACTTCTTATTCATTATCACATATGAGTTACATCTTTCACATCTGGTAACTTTTCGTTTGCAACTGTAATTTGATTCTTGATTCTTATTGAGTGAATACGTGTAGTCTCTTGGTCCTTTTGAATTCTATGGCTGCCTTGGCACTCAATAAAGGATTTTGTGGATAGAAAGTTGTCGTTTTGATTCATTTTGTGGATTTTCTATGTAAGAGGGTAAAAGATGGTGGTCGAGTGTTTTGAATGAGTTTGGGAGGAGTGAATAGACTTCAAGGTGGGTTGAGTGGTCTTGAGTTTGCTTTTGGTTTAGGTTTAAACAATAGATAAAAGTATTTCATTTTTATTTTTTAGTGTAATTTTAGTGATAGTTATGCTTATATTTGATTAAATTTGTTCCAGAGTGTGTTTAGATGGCCCCGAATCAAAACTCCGTTGGATTGACGGTTGTTATGGGTAGATAAACCTTTCCATTCGAGATCTATTTCTATTTAATGTTATAATATACGTAGTTCATTTAACATGTATTCTAAGTTTACAGGAATATTTGGATGCAGGAATCCGTACTTTCATAATTTAACTGAAATACAACTAGATCTAAGTTAGCTAGTCGTGTGAGTTTGATTTAACTTCTTTTTCATTGAACACAATGAGTTACATCTTTGACATCTGATAACTTTGTTCCGTAATAGTAATTTGATTCTCAATTCCTATTGAGTGAATACGAGTAGTCTCTTGGTCCTTTTTACTTTTATGGCAGCCTTGGCGCTCAATAATGGATTTTGTGGATAGAAAGTTGTCGTTTTGATTCATTTTTGTAGATTTTCTAGGTAAGAGGGTAAAAGATGATGGTCGAGTGTTTTGAATGAGTTTGGGAGGAGTGTATCGACTTCAAGGGTGGGTTGAGTGGTCTCGAGTTCGCTTTGTTTCGGTTTAAACAATAGATAAAAGTATTTCATTGTGATTCTTTAGTGTGATTTTAGTGATCGTTATGCTTATATTTCATTAAATTTGTTCCGAAGTGTATTCAGAAGTTCCCTAATCAAAACTCCATTAGATTGAAGGTTGTTACGGGTAGATAAACCTTTCCATTCGAGATCTATTCTATTTAATGTTTGTACTCATAGTTCATTTAACATGTATTATTTTAAGTTTTCACGAATACTTGGATGCACGAATACGTACTTTCATAATTTCAAGTGAAATACAAGTAGATCTAAGTTAGCTAGTCGTGTGAGCTTGATTTAATCTTATTCATTGATTACACATTGAGTTACATCTTTCATATTTGATAACTTTGTTCGCAACTGCAATTTGATTCTCGATTCCTATTGAGTGAATACGTGTAGTCTCTTGGTCCTTTTCAACTTCTATGGCTGCCTTGGCACAAAGGATTTTGTGGATAGAAAGTTGTCGTTTTGATTCATTTTTGTGGATTTTCTTGGTAAGAGGGTTAAAAGATGGTGGTCGAGTGTTTTGAATGAGTTTGGGAGTAGGGAATCGACTTCAAGGGTGGGTTGAGTGGTCTCGTGTTCGCTTTTGATTTCTGTTTATACAATAGATAAAAGTATTTCATTTGTGATTTTTTAGTGTGATTTTAGTGATCGTTATGCTTATAATTGATTAAATTTGTTCCAGAGTGTGTTCAGAAGGTTCCCAAATCAAAACTCCATTGGATTGAAGGTTGTTACGGGTAGATAAACCTTTCCAATCGAGATCAATTTCTATTTAATGTTTTTGTATTCGTAGTTCATTAAACATGTATTATTTAAGTTTTCATGAATACTTGGATGCACGAATCCGTACATTCATAATTTCAAGTGAAATACAAGTAGACCTCTAAGTTAGCTAGTCGTGTGAGCTTGATTTAACTTCTTATTCATTGATCACACATTGAGTTACATCTTCCACATTGATAACTTTCGCTTCGCAACTAATTTGATTCTCGATATCTATTGAGTGAATACGTGTAGTCTTGGTCCTTTTCAACTTCTATAGCTGCCATGGCACTTAATAAGAATTTTGTGGATAGAAAGTTGCCTTGATTCATTTTTGTGGATTTTCAGGTAAGAGGTTAATAAATGGTGGTCGAGTGTTTTGAATGAGTTTGGGAGTTGTGAATCGACTTCAAGGGTGGGTTGAGTGGTCTCGTGTTCGCTTTTGATTTCTGTTTATACAATAGATAAAAGTATTTCATTTGTGATTTTTTAGTGTGATTTTAGTGATCGTTATGCTTATAATGATTAAGATTTCAGAAGGTTCCCAAATTCCATTGAAGGTTGTTGTAGATAAACCTTTCCAATTCAATTTCAAGTGAAATACAAGTAGACCTAAGTTAGCTAGTCGTTGTGAGCTTGATTTAACTTCTTATTCATTGATCACACATTGAGTTACATCTTCCACATCTGATAACTTTCGCTTCGCAACTGTAATTTGATTCTCGGTATCTATTGAGTGAATACGTGTAGTCTCTTGGTCCTTTTCAACTTCTATAGCTGCCATGGCACTTAATAAAGAATTTTGTGGATAGAAAGTTGCCGTTTTGATTCATTTTTGTGGATTTTCAAGGTAAGAGGGTTAATAAATGGTGGTCGAGTGTTTTGAATGAGTTTGGGAGGAGTGAATCGACTTCAAGGGTGGGTTGAGTGGTCTCGAGTTCGTTTTGGTTTCGATCTAAGCAATAGATAAAAGTATTTCATTTGTGATTTTTAGTGCAATTTTAGTGATCGTTATGCTTATATTTGATTAAATTTGTTGTGGAGTGTGTTCTGAAGGTTCCTGAATCAAAACTCCGTTGGATCGAAGGTTGTTACGGGTAGATAAACCTTTCCATTCGAGATCAATTTCTATTTAACGTTTTTGTATTCGTAGTTCATTAAACATGTATTATTTTAAATTTTCACGAATACTTGGATGCACGAATCCGTACTTTCATAATTTCAAGTGAAATACAAGTAGATCTAAGTTAGCTAGTCGTGTTAGCTTGATTTAACTTCTTATTCATTGATCACACCTGATAACTTTCGTTTTGCAACTGTAATTTGATTCTCAATTCGAATTGAGTGAATACGTGTAGTCTCTTTGTCCCTTTCAACTTCTATGGTTGCCTTGGCACTCAATAAAGGATTTTGTGTATAGAAAGTTGTCATTTTGATTCATTTTTATGGATTTTCTAGGTAAAGGGTTAAAAGATGGTGTTCGAGTGTTTTGAATGAGTTTGGGAGTAGTGAATCGACTTCAAGGGTGGGTTGAGTGGTCTCGAGTTCGCTTTTGGTTTCGGTTTAAACAATAGATAAAAGTATTTCATTTGTGATTTTTTAGTGTGATTTTAGGGATTGTTATGCTTATATTTGATAATTTGTTCAGAAGTGTGTTCAGAAGGTTCCCTAATCAAACTCAGTTGGATTGAAAGTTGATACGGGTAGATAAACCTTTCCATTCGAGATCTATTTCTATTTAATGTTTTTGTATTCGTAGTTCAATTAACATGTATTATTTTAAGTTTTCACGAATACAAGGATGCACGAATACATACTTTCATAATTTCAAGTGAAATACAAGCAGATCTAAGTTAGCTAGTCATGTGAGCTTGATTTAACTTCTTATTCATTTATCACATATTGAGTTACATCTTTTACATCTGATAACTTTCGTTTTGAAACTGTAATTTGATTCTTGATTCTAATTGAGTGAATACGTGTAGTCTCTTGGTCCTTTTTGAATTCTATGGCTGCCTTGGCACTCAATAAAGGATTTTGTGGATAGAAAGTTGTCGTTTTGATTCATTTTTGTGGATTTTCTATATAAGAGGGTTAAAAGATGGTGGTCGAGTGTTTTGAATGAGTTTGGGAGGAGTGAATAGACTTTAAGGGTGGGTTGAGTGGTCTTGAGTTTGCTTTTGGTTTAGGTTTAAACAATAGATAAAAGTATTTCATTTTTTATTTTTTAGTGTGATTTTAGTGATAGTTATGCTTATATTTGATTAAATTTGTTCCAGAGTGTGTTTAGATGGCCCCGAATCAAAACTCCATTGGATTGACGGTTGTTATGGGTAGATAAACCTTTCCATTCGAGATCTATTTCTATTTAATGTTATAATATACGTAGTTCATTTAACATGTATTATTCTTAGTTTAAAGGAATATTTGGATGCAGGAATCCGTACTTTCATAATTTTAACTGAAATACAACTAGATCTAAGTTAGCTAGTCATGTGAGTTTGATTTAACTTCTTTTTCATTGACCACATAATGAGTTACTTCTTTGACATCTGATAACTTTGTTCCGTAATAGTTATTTGATTCTCAATTCCTATTGAGTGAATACGAGTAGGTTCCTGGTCCTTTTTAACTTTTATGGCAGCCTTGGCGCTCAATAATGGATTTTGTGGATAGAAAGTTGTCGTTTTGATTCATTTTTGTAGATTTTCTAGGTAAGAGGGTTAAAAGATGATGGTCGAGTGTTTTGAATGAGTTTGGGAGGAGTGTATCGACTTCAAGGGTGGGTTGAGTGGTCTCGAGTTCGCTTTAGGTTTCGGTTTAAAAAATAGATAAAAGTATTTCATTTGTGATTCTTTAGTGTGATTTTAGTGATCGTTATGCTTATATTTCATTAAATTTGTTCCGGAGTGTATTCAGAAGTTCCCTAATCAAAACTCCATTAGATTGAAGGTTGTTACGGGTAGATTAACCTTTCCATTCGAGATCTATTTCTATTTAATGTTTTTGTACTCATAGTTCATTTAACATGTATTATTTTATGTTTTCACGAATACTTGGATGCACGAATACGTACTTTCATAATTTCAAGTGAAATACAAGTAGATCTAAGTTAGCTAGTCGTGTGAGCTTGATTTAACTTCTTATTCATTGATTACACAATGAGTTACATCTTTCATATTTGATAACTTTTGTTTCGCAACTTCAATTTGATTCTCGATTCCTATTGAGTGAATACGTGTAGTCTCTTGGTCCTTTTCAACTTCTATGGCTGCCTTGGCACAAAGGATTTTGTGGATAGAAAGTTGTCGTTTTGATTCATTTTTGTGGATTTTCAAGGTAAGAGGGTTAATAAATGATTGTCGAGTGTTTTGAATGAGTTTGGGAGGAGTGAATCGACTTCAAGGGTGGGTTGAGTGGTCTCGTGTTTGCTTTTGATTTCTATTTATACAATAGATAAAAGTATTTCATTTGTGATTTTTTGGTGTGATTTTAGTGATCGTTATGCTTATAATTGATTAAATTTGTTCCTGAGTGTGTTCAGAAGGTTCCCAAATCAAAACTCCATTGGATTGAAGGTTGTTACGGGTAGATAAACCTTTCCAATCGAGATCAATTTCCATTTAATGTTTTTGTATTCGTAGTTCATTAAACATGTATTATTTTAAGTTTTCATGAATACTTGGATGAACGAATCCGTACTTTCATGATTTCAAGTGAAATACAAGTAGACCTAAGTTAGCTAGTCGTGTGAGCTTGATTTAACTTCTTATTCATTGATCACACATTGAGTTACATCTTCCACATCTGATAACTTTCGCTTCGCAATTGTAATTTGATTCTCGGTATCTATTGAGTGAATACGTGTAGTCTCTTGGTCCTTTTCAACTTCTATAGCTGCCATGGCACTTAATAAAGAATTTTGTGGATAGAAAGTTGCCGTTTTGATTCATTTTTGTGGATTTTCAAGGTAAGAGGGTTAATAAATGGTGGTCGAGTGTTTTGAATGAGTTTGGGAGGAGTGAATCGACTTCAAGGGTGGGTTGAGTGGTCTAGAGTTCGTTTTTGGTTTCGATCTAAGCAATAGCTAAAAGTATTTCATTTGTGATTTTTAGTGCAATTTTAGTAATCGTTATGCTTATATTTGATTAAATTTGTTCTGGAGTGCGTTCAGAAGGTTCCTGAATCAAAACTCCGTTGGATTGAAGGTTGTTACGGGTAGATAAACCTTTCCATTCGAGATCAATTTCTATTTAATGTTTTTGTATTCGTAGTTCATTAAACATGTATTATTTTAAATTTTCACGAATACTTGGATGCACGAATCCGTACTTTCATAATTTCAAGTGAAATACAAGTAGATCTAAGTTAGCTAGTCGTGTTAGCTTGATTTAACTTCTTATTCATTGATCACACATTGAGTTACATCTTTCACATCTGATAACTTTCATTTTGCAACTGTAATTTGATTCTCAATTCGAATTGAGTGAATACGTGTAGTCTCTTTGTCCCTTTCTACTTCTATGGTTGCCTTGGCACTCAATAAAGGATTTTGTGTATAGAAAGTTGTCATTTTGATTCATTTTTATGGATTTTCTAGGTAAGAGGGTTAAAAGATGGTGTTCGAGTGTTTTGAATGAGTTTGGGAGTAGTGAATCGACTTCAAGGGTGGGTTGAGTGGTCTCGAGTTCGCTTTTGGTTTCGGTTTAAACAATAGATAAAAGTATTTCATTTGTGATTTTTTAGTGTGATTTTAGGGATTGTTATGCTTATATTTGATTAAATTTGTTCCGAAGTGTGTTCAGAAGGTTCCCTAATCAAAACTCCGTTGGATTGAAAGTTGATACGGGTAGATAAACCTTTCCATTCGAGATCTATATCTATTTAATGTTTTTGTATTCGTAGTTCAATTAACATGTATTATTTAAGTTTTCACGAATACTTGGATGCACGAATACGTACTTTCATAATTTCAAGTGAAATACAAGCAGATCTAAGTTAGCTAGTCATGTGAGCTTGATTTAACTTCTTATTCATTTATCACATATTGAGTTACATCTTTCACATCTGATAACTTTAGTTTTGCAACTGTAATTTGATTCTTGATTCTTGATTCTTATTGAGTGAATACGTGTAGTCTCTTGGTCCTTTTTGAATTCTATGGCTGCCTTGGCACTCAATAAAGGATTTTATGGATAGAAAGTTGTTGTTTTGATTCATTTTTGTGGATTTTCTATGTAAGAGGGTTAAAAGATGGTGGTCGAGTGTTTTGAATGAGTTTGGGAGGAGTGAATAGACTTCAAGGGTGGGTTGAGTGGTCTTGAGTTTGCTTTTGGTTTAGGTTAAAACAATAGATAAAAGTATTTCATTTTTTATTTTTTAGTGTGATTTTAGTGATAGTTATGCTTATATTTGATTAAATTTGTTCCAGAGTGTGTTTAGATGGCCTCGAATCAAAACTCCGTTGGATTGATGGTTGTTATGGGTAGATAAACCTTTCCATTCGAGATCTATTTCTATTTAATGTTATAATATACGTAGTTCATTTAACATGTATTATTCTAAGTTTACAGGAATATTTGGATGCAGGAATCCGTACTTTCATAATTTTAACTGAAATACAACTAGATCTAAGTTAGCTAGTCGTGTGAGTTTGATTTAACTTCTTTTTCATTGACCACACAATGAGTTACATCTTTGACATCTGATAACTTTGTTTCGTAATAGTAATTTGATTCTCAATTCCTATTGAGTGAATACGAGTAGTCTCTTGGTCCTTTTTAACTTTTATGGCAGCCTTGGCGCTCAATAATGGATTTTGTGGATAGAAAGTTGTCGTTTTGATTCATTTTTGTAGATTTTCTAGGTAAGAGGGTTGAAAGATGATGGTCGAGTGTTTTGAATGAGTTTGGGAGGAGTGTATCAACTTCAAGGGTGGGTTGAGTGGTCTCGAGTTCGCTTTAGGTTTCGGTTTAAACAATAGATAAAAGTATTTCATTTGTGATTCTTTAGTATGATTTTAGTGATCGTTATGCTTATATTTCATTAAATTTGTTCCGGAGTGTATTCAGAAGTTCCCTAATCAAAACTCCATTAGATTGAAGGTTGTTACGGGTAGATAAACCTTTCCATTCGAGATCTATTTCTATTTAATGTTTTTGTACTCATAGTTCATTTAACATGTATTTTTTTAAGTTTTCACGAATACTTGGATGCACGAATACGTACTTTCATAATTTCAAGTGAAATACAAGTAGATCTAAGTTAGCTAGTCGTGTGAGCTTGATTTAACTTCTTATTCATTGATTACACATTGAGTTAAATCTTTCATATTTGATAACTTTTGTTTCGCAACTACAATTTGATTCTCGATTCCTATTGAGTGAATACGTGTAGTCTCTTGGTCCTTTTCAACTTCTATGGCTGCCTTGGCACAAAGGATTTTGTGGATAGAAAGTTGTCGTTTTGATTCATTTTTATTTTTCTTGGTAAGAGGGTTAAAAGATGGTGGTCGAGTGTTTTGAATGAGTTTGGGAGTAGGGAATCGACTTCAAGGGTGGGTTGAGTGGTCTCGTGTTCGCTTTTGATTTCTGTTTATACAATAGATAAAAGTATTTCATTTTTGATTTTTTAGTGTGATTTTAGTGATTGTTATGCTTATAATTGATTAAATTTGTTCCAAAGTGTGTTCAGAAGGTTCCCAAATCAAAACTCCATTGGATTGAAGGTTGTTACGGGTAGATAAACCTTTCTAATCAAGATCAATTTCTATTTAATGTTTTTGTATTCGTAGTTCATTAAACATGTATTATTTTAAGTTTTCATGAATACTTCGATGCACGAATCTGTACATTCATAATTTCAAGTGAAATACAAGTAGACCTAAGTTAGCTAGTCGTGTGAGCTTGATTAAACTTCTTATTCATTGATCACACATTGAGTTACATCTTCCACATCTGATAACTTTCGCTTCACAACTGTAATTTGATTCTCGATATCTATTGAGTGAATACGTGTAGTCTCTTGGTCCTTTTCAACTTCTATAGCTGCCATGGCACTTAATAAAGAATTTTGTGGATAGAAAGTTGCTGTTTTGATTAATTTTTGTGGATTTTCAAGGTAAGAGGGTTAATAAATGGTGGTCGAGTGTTTTGAATGAGTTTGGGAGGAGTGAATCGACTTCAAGGGTGGGTTGAGTGGTCTCGAGTTCGTTTTTGGTTTCGATCTAAGCAATAGATAAAAGTATTTCATTTGTGATTTTTAGTGCAATTTTAGTGGTCGTTATGCTTATATTTGATTAAATTTGTTCTGGAGTGTGTTCAGAAGGTTCCTGAATCAAAACTCTGTTGGATTGAAAGTTGATACGGGTAGATAAACCTTTCCATTCGAGATCTATATCTATTTAATGTTTTTGTATTCGTAGTTCAATTAACATGTATTATTTTAAGTTTTCACGAATACTTGGATGCACGAATACGTACTTTCATAATTTCAAGTGAAATACAAGCAGATCTAAGTTAGCTAGTCATGTGAGCTTGATTTAACTTCTTATTCATTTATCACATATTGAGTTACATCTTTCACATCTGATAACTTTCGTTTTGCAACTGTAATTTGATTCTTGATTCTTATTGAGTGAATACGTGTAGTCTCTTGGTCCTTTTTGAATTCTATGGCTGCCTTGGCACTCAATAAAGGATTTTATGGATAGAAAGTTGTTGTTTTGATTCATTTTTGTGGATTTTCTATGTAAGAGGGTTAAAAGATGGTGGTTGAGTGTTTTGAATGAGTTTGGGAGGAGTGAATAGACTTCAAGGGTGGGTTGAGTGGTCTTGAGTTTGCTTTTGGTTTAGGTTTAAACAATAGATAAAAGTATTTCATTTTTTATTTTTTAGTGTGATTTTAGTGATAGTTATGCTTATATTTGATTAAATTTGTTCCAGAGTGTGTTTAGATGGCCTCGAATCAAAACTCCGTTGGATTGACGGTTGTTATGGGTAGATAAACCTTTCCATTCGAGATCTATTTCTATTTAATGTTATAATATACGTAGTTCATTTAACATGTATTATTCTAAGTTTACAGGAATATTTGGAAGCAGGAATCCGTACTTTCATAATTTTAACTGAAATACAACTAGATCTAAGTTAGCTAGTCTTGTGAGTTTGATTTAACTTCTTTTTCATTGATCACACAATGAGTTACATCTTTGACATCTGATAACTTTGTTCCGTAATAGAAATTTGATTCTCAATTCCTATTGAGTGAATACGAGTAGTCTCTTGGTCCTTTTTAACTTTTATGGCAGCCTTGGCGCTCAATAATGGATTTTGTGGATAGAAAGTTGTCGTTTTGATTCATTTTTGTAGATTTTCTAGGTAAGAGGGTTAATAAATGGTGGTCGAGTGTTTTGAATGAGTTTGGGAGGAGTGAATCGACTTCAAGGGTGGGTTGAGTGGTCTCGAGTTCGTTTTTGGTTTCGATCTAAGCAATAGATAAAAGTATTTCATTTGTGATTTTTAGTGCAATTTTAGTGGTCGTTATGCTTATATTTGATTAAATTTGTTCTGGAGTGTGTTCAGAAGGTTCCTGAATCAAAACTCCGTTGGATTGAAAGTTGATACGGGTAGATAAACCTTTCCATTCGAGATCTATATCTATTTAATGTTTTTGTATTCGTAGTTCAATTAACATGTATTATTTTAAGTTTTCACGAATACTTGGATGCACGAATACGTACTTTCATAATTTCAAGTGAAATACAAGCAGATCTAAGTTAGCTAGTCATGTGAGCTTGATTTAACTTCTTATTCATTTATCACATATTGAGTTACATCTTTCACATCTGATAACTTTCGTTTTGCAACTGTAATTTGATTCTTGATTCTTATTGAGTGAATACGTGTAGTCTCTTGGTCCTTTTTGAATTCTATGGCTGCCTTGGCACTCAATAAAGGATTTTGTGGATAGAAAGTTGTTGTTTTGATTCATTTTTGTGGATTTTCTATGTAAGAGGGTTAAAAGATGGTGGTTGAGTGTTTTGAATGAGTTTGGGAGGAGTGAATAGACTTCAAGGGTGGGTTGAGTGGTCTTGAGTTTGCTTTTGGTTTAGGTTTAAACAATAGATAAAAGTATTTCATTTTTTATTTTTTAGTGTGATTTTAGTGATAGTTATGCTTATATTTGATTAAATTTGTTCCAGAGTGTGTTTAGATGGCCTCGAATCAAAACTCCGTTGGATTGACGGTTGTTATGGGTAGATAAACCTTTCCATTCGAGATCTATTTCTATTTAATGTTATAATATACGTAGTTCATTTAACATGTATTATTCTAAGTTTACAGGAATATTTGGATGCAGGAATCCGTACTTTCATAATTTTAACTGAAATACAACTAGATCTAAGTTAGCTAGTCGTGTGAGTTTGATTTAACTTCTTTTTCATTGACCACACAATGAGTTACATCTTTGACATCTGATAACTTTGTTCCGTAATAGTAATTTGATTCTTAATTCCTATTGAGTGAATACGAGTAGTCTCTTGGTCCTTTTAACTTTTATGGCAGCCTTGGCGCTCAATAATGGATTTTGTGGATAGAAAGTTGTCGTTTTGATTCATTTTTGTAGATTTTCTGGGTAAGAGGGTTAAAAGATGATGGTCGAGTGTTTTGAATGAGTTTGGGAGGAGTGTATCGACTTCAAGGGTGGGTTGAGTGGTCTCGTGTTCGCTTTTGATTTCTGTTTATACAATAGATAAAAGTATTTCATTTGTGATTTTTTAGTGTGATTTTAGTGATTGTTATGCTTATAATTGATTAAATTTGTTCCAGAGTGTGTTCAGAAGGTTCCCAAATCAAAACTCCATTGGATTGAAGGTTGTTACGGGTAGATAAACCTTTCCAATCAAGATCAATTTCTATTTAATGTTTTTGTATTCGTAGTTCATTAAACATGTATTATTTTAAGTTTTCATGAATACTTGGATGCACGAATGTGTACATTCATAATTTCAAGTGAAATACAAGTAGACCTAAGTTAGCTAGTCGTGTGAGCTTGATTTAACTTCTTATTCATTGATCACACATTGAGTTACATCTTCCACATCTGATAACTTTCGCTTCACAACTGTAATTTCATTCTCGATATCTATTGAGTGAATACGTGTAGTCTCTTGGTCCTTTTCAACTTCTATAGCTGCCATGGCACTTAATAAAGAATTTTGGGATAGAAAGTTGCTGTTTTGATTAAATTTTGTGGATTTTCAAGGTAAGAGGGTTAATAAATGGTGGTCGAGTGTTTTGAATGAGTTTGGGAGGAGTGAATCGACTTCAAGGGTGGGTTGACTGGTCTCGAGTTCGTTTTTGGTTTCGATCTAAGTAACAGATAAAAGTATTTCATTTGTGATTTTTAGTGCAATTTTAGTGGTCGTTATGCTTATATTTGATTAAATTTGTTCTGGAGTGTGTTCAGAAGGTTCCTGAATCAAAACTCCGTTGGATTGAAAGTTGATACGGGTAGATAAACCTTTCCATTCGAGATCTATATCTATTTAATGTTTTTGTATTCGTAGTTCAATTAACATGTATTATTTTAAGTTTTCACGAATACTTGGATGCACGAATACGTACTTTCATAATTTCAAGTGAAATACAAGCAGATCTAAGTTAGCTAGTCATGTGAGCTTGATTTAACTTCTTATTCATTTATCACATATTGAGTTACATCTTTCACATCTGATAACTTTCGTTTTGCAACTGTAATTTGATTCTTGATTCTTATTGAGTTAATACGTGTAGTCTCTTGGTCCTTTTTGAATTCTATGGCTGCCTTGGCACTCAATAAAGGATTTTGTGGATAGAAAGTTGTTGTTTTGATTCATTTTTGTGGATTTTCTATGTAAGAGGGTTAAAAGATGGTGGTTGAGTGTTTTGAATGAGTTTGGGAGGAGTGAATAGACTTCAAGGGTGGGTTGAGTGGTCTTGAGTTTGCTTTTGGTTTAGGTTTAAACAATAGATAAAAGTATTTCATTTTTTATTTTTAGTGTGATTTTAGTGATAGTTATGCTTATATTTGATTAAATTTGTTCCAGAGTGTGTTTAGATGGCCTCGAATCAAAACTCCGTTGGATTGACGGTTGTTATGGGTAGATAAACCTTTCCATTCGAGATCTATTTCTATTTAATGTTATAATATACGTAGTTCATTTAACATGTATTATTCTAAGTTTACAGGAATATTTGGATGCAGGAATCCGTACTTTCATAATTTTAACTGAAATACAACTAGATCTAAGTTAGCTAGTCGTGTGAGTTTGATTTAACTTCTTTTTCATTGACCACACAATGAGTTACATCTTTGACATCTGATAACTTTGTTCCGTAATAGAAATTTGATTCTCAATTCCTATTGAGTGAATACGAGTAGTCTCTTGGTCCTTTTTAACTTTTATGGCAGCCTTGGCGCTCAATAATGGATTTTGTGGATAGAAAGTTGTCGTTTTGATTCATTTTTGTAGATTTTCTAGGTAAGAGGGTTAATAAATGGTGGTTGAGTGTTTTGAATGAGTTTGGGAGGAGTGAATCGACTTCAAGGGTGGGTTGAGTGGTCTCGAGTTCGTTTTTGGTTTCGATCTAAGCAATAGATAAAAGTATTTCATTTGTGATTTTTAGTGCAATTTTAGTGGTCGTTATGCTTATATTTGATTAAATTTGTTCTGGAGTGTGTTCAGAAGGTTCCTGAATCAAAACTCCGTTGGATTGAAAGTTGATACGGGTAGATAAACCTTTCCATTCGAGATCTATATCTATTTAATGTTTTTGTATTCGTAGTTCAATTAACATGTATTATTTTAAGTTTTCACGAATACTTGGATGCACGAATACGTACTTTCATAATTTCAAGTGAAATACAAGCAGATCTAAGTTAGCTAGTCATGTGAGCTTGATTTAACTTCTTATTCATTTATCACATATTGAGTTACATCTTTCACATCTGATAACTTTCGTTTTGCAACTGTAATTTGATTCTTGATTCTTATTGAGTGAATACGTGTAGTCTCTTGGTCCTTTTTGAATTCTATGGCTGCCTTGGCACTCAATAAAGGATTTTGTGGATAGAAAGTTGTTGTTTTGATTCATTTTTGTGGATTTTCTATGTAAGAGGGTTAAAAGATGGTGGTTGAGTGTTTTGAATGAGTTTGGGAGGAGTGAATAGACTTCAAGGGTGGGTTGAGTGGTCTTGAGTTTGCTTTTGGTTTAGGTTTAAACAATAGATAAAAGTATTTCATTTTTTATTTTTTAGTGTGATTTTAGTGATAGTTATGCTTATATTTGATTAAATTTGTTCCAGAGTGTGTTTAGATGGCCTCGAATCAAAACTCCGTTGGATTGACGGTTGTTATGGGTAGATAAACCTTTCCATTCGAGATCTATTTCTATTTAATGTTATAATATACGTAGTTCATTTAACATGTATTATTCTAAGTTTACAGGAATATTTGGATGCAGGAATCCGTACTTTCATAATTTTAACTGAAATACAACTAGATCTAAGTTAGCTAGTCGTGTGAGTTTGATTTAACTTCTTTTTCATTGACCACACAATGAGTTACATCTTTGACATCTGATAACTTTGTTCCGTAATAGTAATTTGATTCTTAATTCCTATTGAGTGAATACGAGTAGTCTCTTGGTCCTTTTTAACTTTTATGGCAGCCTTGGCGCTCAATAATGGATTTTGTGGATAGAAAGTTGTCGTTTTGATTCATTTTTGTAGATTTTCTGGGTAAGAGGGTTAAAAGATGATGGTCGAGTGTTTTGAATGAGTTTGGGAGGAGTGTATCGACTTCAAGGGTGGGTTGAGTGGTCTCGTGTTCGCTTTTGATTTCTGTTTATACAATAGATAAAAGTATTTCATTTGTGATTTTTTAGTGTGATTTTAGTGATTGTTATGCTTATAATTGATTAAATTTGTTCCAGAGTGTGTTCAGAAGGTTCCCAAATCAAAACTCCATTGGATTGAAGGTTGTTACGGGTAGATAAACCTTTCCAATCAAGATCAATTTCTATTTAATGTTTTTGTATTCGTAGTTCATTAAACATGTATTATTTTAAGTTTTCATGAATACTTGGATGCACGAATGTGTACATTCATAATTTCAAGTGAAATACAAGTAGACCTAAGTTAGCTAGTCGTGTGAGCTTGATTTAACTTCTTATTCATTGATCACACATTGAGTTACATCTTCCACATCTGATAACTTTCGCTTCACAACTGTAATTTCATTCTCGATATCTATTGAGTGAATACGTGTAGTCTCTTGGTCCTTTTCAACTTCTATAGCTGCCATGGCACTTAATAAAGATTTTGGGGATAGAAAGTTGCTGTTTTGATTAATTTTTGTGGATTTTCAAGGTAAGAGGGTTAATAAATGGTGGTCGAGTGTTTTGAATGAGTTTGGGAGGAGTGAATCGACTTCAAGGGTGGGTTGAGTGGTCTCGAGTTCGTTTTTGGTTTCGATCTAAGCAACAGATAAAAGTATTTCATTTGTGATTTTTAGTGAAATTTTAGTGATCGTTATGCTTATATTTGATTAAATTTGTTCTGGAGTGTGTTCAGAAGGTTCCTGAATCAAAACTCCGTTGGATTGAAAGTTGATACGGGTAGATAAACCATTCCATTCGAGATCTATATCTATTTAATGTTTTTGTATTCGTAGTTCAATTAACATGTATTATTTTAAGTTTTCACGAATACTTGGATGCACGAATACGTACTTTCATAATTTCAAGTGAAATACAAGCAGATCTAAGTTAGCTAGTCATGTGAGCTTGATTTAACTTCTTATTCATTTATCACATATTGAGTTACATCTTTCACATCTGATAACTTTCGTTTTGCAACTGTAATTTGATTCTTGATTCTTATTGAGTGAATACGTGTAGTCTCTTGGTCCTTTTTGAATTCTATGGCTGCCTTGGCAGTCAATAAAGGATTTTGTGGATAGAAAGTTGTTGTTTTGATTCATTTTTGTGGATTTTCTATGTGAGAGGGTTAAAAGATGGTGGTCGAGTGTTTTGAATGAGTTTGGGAGGAGTGAATAGACTTCAAGGGTGGGTTGAGTGGTCTTGAGTTTGCTTTTGGTTTAGGTTAAAACAATAGATAAAAGTATTTCATTTTTTATTTTTTAGTGTGATTTTAGTGATAGTTATGCTTATATTTGATTAAATTTGTTCCAGAGTGTGTTTAGATGGCCTCGAATCAAAACTCCGTTGAATTGATGGTTGTTATGGGTAGATAAACCTTTCCATTCGAGATCTATTTCTATTTAATGTTATAATATACGTAGTTCATTTAACATGTATTATTCTAAGTTTACATGAATATTTGGATGCAGGAATCCGTACTTTCATAATTTTAACTGAAATACAACTAGATCTAAGTTAGCTAGTCGTGTGAGTTTGATTTAACTTCTTTTTCATTGACCACACAATGAGTTACATCTTTGACATCTGATAACTTTGTTTCGTAATAGTAATTTGATTCTCAATTCCTATTGAGTGAATACGAGTAGTCTCTTGGTCCTTTTTAACTTTTATGGCAGCCTTGGCGCTCAATAATGGATTTTGTGGATAGAAAGTTGTCGTTTTGATTCATTTTTGTAGATTTTCTAGGTAAGAGGGTTAAAAGATGATGGTCGAGTGTTTTGAATGAGTTTGGGAGGAGTGTATCAACTTCAAGGGTGGGTTGAGTGGTCTCGAGTTCGCTTTAGGTTTCGGTTTAAACAATAGATAAAAGTATTTCATTTGTGATTCTTTAGTGTGATTTTAGTGATCGTTATGCTTATATTTCATTAAATTTGTTCCGGAGTGTATTCAGAAGTTCCCTAATCAAAACTCCATTAGATTGAAGGTTGTTACGGGTAGATAAACCTTTCCATTCGAGATCTATTTCTATTTAATGTTTTTGTGCTCATAGTTCATTTAACATGTATTTTTTTAAGTTTTCACGAATACTTGGATGCACGAATACGTACTTTCATAATTTCAAGTGAAATACAAGTAGATCTAAGTTAGCTAGTCGTGTGAGCTTGATTTAACTTCTTATTCGTTGATTACACATTGAGTTACATCTTTCATATTTGATAACTTTTGTTTCGTAACTACAATTTGATTCTCGATTCCTATTGAGTGAATACGTGTAGTCTCTTGGTCCTTTTCAACTTCTATGGCTGCCTTGGCACAAAGGATTTTGTGGATAGAAAGTTGTCGTTTTGATTCATTTTTATGGATTTTCTTGGTAAGAGGGTTAAAAGATGGTGGTCGAGTGTTTTGAATAAGTTTGGGAGTAGGGAATCGACTTCAAGGGTGGGTTGAGTGGTCTCGTGTTCGCTTTTGATTTCTGTTTATACAATAGATAAAAGTATTTCATTTGTGATTTTTTAGTGTGATTTTAGTGATTGTTATGCTTATAATTGATTAAATTTGTTCCAGAGTGTGTTCAGAAGGTTCCCAAATCAAAACTCCATTGGATTGAAGGTTGTTACGGGTAGATAAACCTTTCCAATCGAGATCTATTTCTGTTTAATGTTTTTGTATTCGTAGTTCTTTAAACATGTATTATTTTAAGTTTTCATGAATACTTGGATACACGAATCCGTACATTCATAATTTCAAGTGAAATACAAGTAGACCTAAGGTAGCTAGTCGTGTGGGCTTGATTTAACTTCTTATTCATTGATCACACATTGAGTTACATCTTCCACATCTGATAACTTTCGCTTCGCAACTCTAATTTGATTCTCGGTATCTATTGAGTGAATACGTGTAGTCTCTTGGTCCTTTTCAACTTCTATAGCTGCCATGGCACTTAATAAAGAATTTTGTGGATAGAAAGTTGCCGTTTTGATTCAATTTTGTGGATTTTCAAGGTAAGAGGGTTAATAAATGGTGGTCGAGTGTTTTGAATGAGTTTGGGAGGAGTGAATCGACTTCAAGGGTCGGTTGAGTGGTCTCTTGCTTTTGGTTTCGATTTAAACAATAGATAAAACTATTTCATTTGTGATTTTTTAGTGTGATTTTAGTGATCTTTATGTTTATATTTGATTAAATTTGTTTCGGTGTGTGTTCAGAATGTTCCCGAATCAAAACTCCAATGGATTGAAGGTTGTTAGTGTCACACCCCGGGCCTAAGGAGGGTGGGACGTCGCAGACTTGCAAAATACATGGCAGCGGAAACTAACCACTCAAGAGCACACAAGGAAGGAAATCAGATGGCATTACATTTAGATAGCATATCCGGGCTATGAAAGTCTTGCCCAAACGTAAAATCAACACCCATTACAAATTATCCAAATTTAACACAACAATTCGAATGTCTAATAATGCTTTAAAATCAAGTAATGTCATTGTTAGTCATGGTGCTAAGCCATCCATAAGGGTTTCCATTAAAATCCAAGCTTCCATCAAGGGTTACCTGAAACGTGCTAAAAAAGATTTTTGTGTCAACTATAAAGTTGGTGTGTTCAAGTGCTTAAAGTTTAAAAACAAAAGGACTCTTTATAATGTATGTATACACACATATTATTCGTTTTAATTACAACTTTAATTTCTAGCATAGATTTAATATTTTCTAGAATCGCTTAATAATTTCTAGGCTAAAGCTAGTGACAGAGGGATCTTCTAAGGCAATTAAACATAAAATCAATTAACATGGATAAAGAAAATAATATTAATATCAAAATGAAATAATTGTTGGATACATACAAGATTGATGTGGTTAGTACGTTATGATCCAAGTCGGGTCATACCCAATAACAAACTAGGCAAACACCGTTAAACATTTATTTGTTGATCATGATCAAGCAAATAAATCATGACACCAATTTAGAAAATGGGTTTTCTGAACTATTGCATTTGAGATAGAACAAATTATATGGATATTTTGTTCATGAGATATTATTTGTAATGTTGTTTAAATAAGTTAAATAACATCAAATATGAGAGTGTTTAAGTTATAAGATTAAAATTGGTTTAATTATATAACTTAATGAGTGATTAAAATGAATTAAAAGGGTGTTATATCAAAATGGGGGGAACCCATTTTGAATAAAAACTTTCGGCCGCCCTTCTTGCCTTTCTTGGGATTCCTTGTCTTGTTTTAATACAAGACTTTAATCCCTTGGAAGACACACTCAACCTCACTCTCTCTCACACACATGCAAAGAACTCTCTCTTCTCCATCTTGCTCTTGACATTCACGGACATAGAAGCTTGGAAGAGGAGTCTTTTGGGTGTTAACTTCCTAACAAGTTTGGTGCTTTGCAAGAGTTTGTGGGTATACAAGCTTGAGGTCTTCTCTTTTGAAGACTAGACATTCAAGAAACATCATCTTCCTCCTCTTATCCAATATAATACAAGTTTTAAACTCCATACATCCGCTGCGTTTTGATGTTTAAATGGTTAAACATGCTTCTTAAAACTTGTAAAAACCCATCAATGGCATCTAGAGCCGGTTATGTGGAAGACTTGCTTCAAAAGTCCAAGAAAAGTTAGTTTTGTTGGACTTTTTCAACCCATTAGGGGCTGTTTTGATATGGATAAATGAATCCCTTATCTTTCAAAGTTTTATCCTACATGCTTTAGAATAAACCTTGAAAGATTAACATCAAGTGGTTGATTGTTTTGTTTGGACTAAACCCTAAAGTTTGGGTTTATGTTGGCCGAAACTTTAAGGGTTAAAAAGGGAGTTCATGGTTGTTCTTGGATGTTGTATTTGATACATATTTTGGTGCATAACATAGCCTTGACCTAATGTGTTTTGGTTTTGGATGAATGTGATTGTCATGTTTAGTTTTATTCATTAAAGGGTTGTAATAATAATTTTGGTGTTTGTATCTTTTGGGTTGTAATTTATTTATTCATTGGTTATGTAATAAATAGATTAGGTGCATTTCTTTTATTAGAAAAATTGTATTAGGATATGATTTTGTAAAAGAAGATGCACAAGTTGGAGACTCAAGGAAAGATACAAAGGAAGAACTCAAAAGACATGGACACTTGAAGCATTTGGATGTGGATTCGAGTGGGAGTTCTTGGACACATTTTAATGTGTCATTATTAACCCTTAGGAAAGACCTAGTGACAACACTTGTGATGGCAAACAAGTGTGGTCACCTTAGTGGCTATGGTTATGCACATATGATTGAATGGTTGTGCTTGTTTGGTTGTTTTGTTTTATGTTGGTTGTTTGATATATGGATATGCATAACTAACAAATTTATAAACATAACAAGCTGAAAATAAATGGTTCTTAATCATTAAGTGGTTAATAAAAGGTTATTAAAAGGATTAATGATTTTAAATAAAAGGTGTTTTATTAAAAGAACCATAGGGTACCATGTATTTGAAAGCATGCAAATGCAAGGTACATAGAGTTTTCTAAACTAGAATTATGAAAACTTAAAATGTCTTTTGAAAACAAGTTTATCACCATCCTTTTACACAACACTTAAGTCACTTGAAAACTCTTAATGGGATAAAGGTCACCTAACCATTTTGAGGGAACTAGTGATTCAAGGTGGGAATGCCATATTTGTGGGATAAAGATCACCTAACCACTTATATTGGTAAACTCACATGTGTGTGTAAGTAGGGTAACTTGATTTGCAAACCATGTTAAATGGATCACCTACAATATGGTTTACAAAAGGTGTTGATGGGATTAACATGCCGACTATACATAAGATGTTTAAGTCGATCCCATACCCTAGAAGTTGCAAAGGGTTGCAATTGTCAAAAGTTGACTACCTTGTTAATTTAAATAATGGGATATAGATCACCTAACCACTATTTAAATGTGACGTTGGATTCTAGAATTTTATTTTGTGTATGACACATAAAAGAGATTTATAATTAAAAATGATAATATCGTAAATACTAAAATTGAACCTTGTTAAATTTTGTAGATGGCCACCAACAACAATGAAAATAATGATATTCCATCCGCTCACAACCTATCACTAAGAACCATTCTCCAAAAGGAGCGTCTAAACCATAACAATTTCATTGATTGGTTTCGAAACTTGAGAATTGTTCTCAAGCAAGAGAAACGGTCATATATCTTAGACGATCCGATTCCCGATGAACCCAATGAGGAAGATGAAGAGGCCTACTTGAATTGGGTGAAATACACTGAGGACTCGGTCCAAGTGTCTTGCCTCATGTTGGCAAGTATGACTCCGGATCTCCAAAAGGAGTACGAACATCACGGAGCATACGACATGATAACCCAGTTGAAGGAAACGTTCCAACAACAAGCAAGGGTAGAGCGCTTCGAAACGGTTCGAGCACTCCATGCATGTCGTATGGATGATACCCAATCGGTCTCATCTTATGTACTTAAGATGAAGAGCCACATAGACCGCCTCGAAAGGCTGAATTGTCCCGTCTCGAAAGAGTTGGCTACGGATTTGATCCTCAACTCTTTGTCAAAAAGGTTTGACAATTTTGTTATGAATTATAACATGAACGGTTGGGACAAGAACATAAATGAGCTTCACTCTATGCTCAAGACAGCCGAGGCGGCCATGGGTAAAAGGAGTTTACCCGTTCTCACCATCAATGAAGGTGGGAACAAGAAGAGGCCTCACCCCGCATCCAAGGCAAGTGTTGCCAAAGGTAAAGGGTACGTTGGGAGAAAGGGAAAGGGAGTGGTAAAAGTGCCACCACCAAAACCAGCGGAGAAGAAGCAAAAGGTTGCTTCGGATGACCCATGCTTTAAGTGTGGGGAGATTGGACATTGGGCAAGAAATTGTCCTGTCCATCTCAAAGAGTTGAAAGCAAAGAGGGATGCCGGGCAGACCTCAGGTACAATTTTCATGATTCATATTGATCTAAATATAATATCCTCTAACACATGGGTATTGGATACCGGATGTGGGACTCACATTTGCAATTTGTTGCAGGGGTTCAAAAGAAGTAAAAACTTCAACAAAGGGGTGTTAGCCTCTACATGGGGAATGGGGCAAAAGTTCAAGTTGAAGCCCGAGGGGACTACATCCTGAAGCTTCCAAATGGTTTGGAAGCAATTTTGAACAATGTTTTGTATGCTCCTAATTTGACTAGGAACATTATTTCAGTTGCACAATTAAGACAATATGGTTATGTTTTGATGTTTATTGAAAATGAAATTCATGTTTCTTTAAATAACATCTTTTATTTTAAAGCTACTCCTATTAATGGTATTTATGAATTGGTTCATGAAAACACATTATATGATAGCTCGTTGTACCAAACAACCACCAAGAAGCTCAAATTAGATTTGAGTGACACCTATCTTTGGCATTGCCGTCTTGGTCATATAAACAAGAAGTGCATACAAACTCTTCAAAAGAATGGTCTTTTAAAAGCAAGTGAATATGATTCATTTGATGTATGTGAATCTTGTTTACAAGGCAAAATGACTAAGGCACCTTTTAGTGGCAAAACCGAAAGGGCAAAAGATTTATTAGGTATCATACATTCGGATGTATGTGGTCCTTTTAAGCCAATGACTAGGTATAATGAAAGATACTTCATTACCTTTACCGACGACTATAGTAGGTATGGGTATGTGTACTTGTTAAGACACAAAGATGAAGCTTTTGAAATGTTCAAAACCTTCCAAAAGGAAGTAGAAAATCAACTCAACAAATCAATAAAAATTCTTCGCACCGATAGAGGAGGTGAATACCTGAGTGATGCTTTTAGAGATCATCTTAGAAGTTATGGGATTATCTCACAACTATCTCCACCTGGAACACCACAACACAATGGTGTGTCCGAGAGGAGAAATCAAACTCTATTAGATATGGTTCGATCTATGATGGCTGGAAGCTCATTGCCTCTATCATTTTGGGGCTTTGCTTTGCTCTCTGCGGCCCGTATTTTGAATATGGCCCCAACCAAGAAAGTGGAAAGGACACCTTTTGAAATATGGCATGGAAGGGTTCCATCTCTATCATATTTAAAGGTTTGGGGATGTGAGGCTTATGTAAAGACTCCCACCTCAAACAAGTTAGAAAGACGTTCCACTAAGTGTATTTTTATTGGATATCCTAGAGATTCTATGGGATATTGTTTCTATGATCCATTGGAACAAAAGGAGTTTGTTGCCAAGAAGGGTGAGTTCTTGGAAGCCAAGTTCCTTATGGAAGGAGCTAGCAGTAGAACAGTGGATCTCGAGGAGGATCAAGGTCCACAACCCGATACACGTTTGGTTGACACTAGCACTCAACATGAGGATGTTGAGAATGATCAAATGGTTGATCAACACACACAAAATGTTCGCAAATCTGGTAGAACTAGTAATCCACCTGAAAGATATGGATTTTTCATGGATGGGTGCTATGTGGTTGATTCCGATGAACCAATCACATACCATGATGCAGTGTCCAATTTAGATTGTGACAAATGGCTTGAAGCCATGAATGTTGAGATGCAATCCATGTATGACAACCAAGTGTGGGACTTGGTTGTACCACCTCTTAACTCCAAGGTAGTTGGAAGTAAGTGGGTTTTCAAGAAGAAAACCGATATGCATGGAAACTTGGATACTTATAAAGCTATACTTGTAGCAAAAGGTTTCACTCAAACTCAAGGGTTGATTATGATGAGACTTTTTCGCCTGTTGCAATGCTAAAGTCTATTAGGATATTATTTGCCATAGCTGCTCATTATGATTATGAGATTTGGCAAATGGATGTCAAAACCGCTTTTCTAAATGGATATCTTGAGGAAGATGTCTATATGGTTCAGCCTGAAGGTTTTGTCGACCCAAAACATCCTAACAAAGTATGCAAGTTAAAGAAATCAATCTATGGATTGAAGCAAGCGTCAAGAAGTTGGAATCACCGTTTTGATGAAGAGGTAATTAAATTTGGGTTCATAAAAAATGCTGATGAGGCTTGTGTGTATAAAAAGGCTAGTGGGAGCATCATCACTTTCCTAGTATTGTATGTCGATGACATCCTACTATTTGGAAATGCCATTCCAACCTTGGAAGGTATAAAAACCTGGCTTGGAAGCTGTTTTTCCATTAAGGATCTTGGTGAAGCCGCCTACATTTTGGGAATAAAGATCTATAGGGATAGATCGAGGCGGTTGATAGGTTTAAATCAAAGTGCATACATTGACAAGATCTTGAAAAGGTTCAAGATGGAGAACTCTAAGAAAGGTACAGTACCTGTTCAAAGAGGAACGATATTGAGTACGACTCAATGTCCAAGCTCAAAGGATGAGCAAGATAAAATGAAGGGAATCCCGTATGCATCTGCTATAGGATCCATCATGTATGCAATGATATGCACTAGGCCGGACGTGTCATGCGCCTTGAGCATGACAAGCCGATACCAGCAAAATCCTGGAAATAGTCATTGGATGGCTGTTAAGAACATACTTAAGTACCTAAGGAGGACAAAAGATATGTTCCTAATCTATGGATCTGGTGAGGAGGAACTTGTGGTAAAAGGTTACACGGATGCGAGTTTCCAAACTGATCGCGATGACTCACGATCACAATCGGGATACATTTTCATCCTAAATGGAGGAGCAGTCTCTTGGAAGAGCTCTAAACAAGATGTGGTGGCATTATCAACTACAGAGTCAGAATACATCGCCGCTTCATTAGCAGCTCAAGAAGCTGCATGGTTGAAGAAATTCATTGCCGATCTAGGGGTTGTCCCTTCCATTCAGGACCCCCTAGAAATTCTTTGTGATAATGAGGGTGCGATTGCTCAAATCAAGGAACCCCGTGCACATCAAAAGACTAGGCACATTGAGCGGAGATTCAACTACATAAGGGATGAAGTTGAAAAGGGGAAAATATGTATTCGCAAAGTTCACACGGATCAAAACATTGCGGATCCACTCACGAAGCTTCTTGAAAAGGCAAAGCATGAGGGTCATACTTGTGCCATGGGACTTCGATATTCTAGTGACTGGATTTGATTTTGTGATCTTGTATTTGGATATTGGAACCTTTTATTACTTGAATGAATTATATGATTATAATGTTTCAACTAATGTTCCAATTTTGCATGTTTAATCCATGAGTAAATCATTTACTCTAAACGTCCGTAGTCGTTCATGCCTGTGGGAACAAGTATGAGGGTAAGACTATTATGAACTTGGATTGGTAGATATTCATTTGGATGAATATATAGCAAAGGGTTGCTGCCAAAGTTCATAGATATTTATGGGATATAAATATTGGACTGACCCGCATTTCAAATATTACTACATGGAATCTTCTTGATTGATCATAAGTAAATTTGAGTAAAGGAGAATATCATTTGGTATCCTCTGACCTGAGATACATATTGGGTCTTGATATTCACCGGGTATTATACTTTGACTTAGTTCTTCGCTGTTCTGAAACATGGCAGTACATAAGACTAAATTCAGGTATAGCACGAGGTGATTGTGAGAGACGTATGTAATCAAGATGGGATTTGTTCCTCTTATTCATTGAGAGTAAGATGTCTAAGGCCTGCTAAAGTTAAGTCAATGGAGAATGATCATTCTGTGTCTCTAAGATTTAACATGACATCTGTGACAAAAGGATAGATGATTGTTTCACCTAAAACATTTTCGAGTAAGATACTTGAAGGGGATGATGTTATTGAATGGCACTTAGTCATACGTATTAAGGGTAGTAAACCGTTGTTAGGCGGTATTTACTGCTTGCATCAATCTTCTATGAATCTTGTGCAAGTGGGAGATTGTTGGATCTTATATGCCCAAGACACATACAAGATTGATGTGTTAGTACGTTATGATCCAAGTCGGGTCATACCCAATAACAAACTAGGCAAACACCGTTAAACATTTATTTGTTGATCATGATCAAGCAAATAAATCATGACACCAATTTAGAAAATGGGTTTTCTGAATTATTGCATTTGAGATAGAACAAATTATATGGATATTTTGTTCATGAGATATTATTTGTAATGTTGTTTAAATAAGTTAAATAACATCAAATATGAGAGTGTTTAAGTTATAAGATTAAAATTGGTTTAATTATATAACTTAATGAGTGATTAAAATGAATTAAAAAGGGTGTTATATCAAAATGGGGGGAACCCATTTTGAATAAAAACTTTCGGCCGCCCTTCTTGCCTTTCTTGGGATTCCTTGTCTTGTTTTAATACAAGACTTTAATCCCTTGGAAGACACACTCAACCTCACTCTCTCTCACACACATGCAAAGAACTCTCTCTTCTCCATCTTGCTCTTGACATTCACGGACATAGAAGCTTGGAAGAGGAGTCTTTTGGGTGTTAACTTCCTAACAAGTTTGGTGCTTTGCAAGAGTTTGTGGGTATACAAGCTTGAGGTCTTCTCTTTTGAAGACTAGACATTCAAGAAACATCATCTTCCTCCTCTTATCCAATATAATACAAGTTTTAAACTCCATACATCCGCTGCGTTTTGATGTTTAAATGGTTAAACATGCTTCTTAAAACTTGTAAAAACCCATCAATAATGATGGATTAAATTAAAGTTTAAAGTTGGACCTAGGAGTCGGTTGTTACATTCTCCCACCGTTTGGGAAATTTCGTCCTGAAATTTTAGTTTCGATTAGATTCTGAACGGGTGGCTTAAAGAGATGCGGATACTCCTTTCTCATCTCCTCTTCTCGTTCCCATGTGAACTCGGGTCCTCGCCTGGAGTTCCATCTTACTTTAACCCTGGGTATGCGACTTCGCCTAGTTTCTTGACCATTCGGTCGGTAACCTCTATAGGCTCCTCCACAAACTTCAACTCGTTATTAATCCTGGCTTCCTTCAATGGTAATTCCAAGGCTTTGTCTGCGAGACACTTCTTCAGGTTAGACACATGAAAAGTGTCGTGTATGTAGCTCAACTCTTGAGGTAGCCTTAATTTATATGCTACCGGGCCAAATCTTGACAAAATTTCAAAGGGTCCAATGTATCTTGGGCTTAGCTTGCCTTTCTTGCCAAATCTGATTGCGCCCTTCCATGGTGCGACTTTTAGCATCACTCTATCACCCACTTGAAATTCCAGGGGCTTTCGTCTTTTTTCTGCATATTTCTTCTGACGATCTCTGGCTGCTCTCAGTCGTTTATTATTCTTAAATATCTTGTCTGTGGTTTCCATTACAATATTAGGTCCTATTACTTGGCTATCACCAATCTCATTCCATCTTAATGGTGATTGACATTTTCTACCATATAAGGCTTCATACGGAGCTGCTTTTATGCTTGCAAGATAACTATTATTGTAAGAGAACTCCACTAGGGGAAGGTGGTTATCCCAACTTCCACCAAAGTCGATCACGCAAGCTCTTAACATGTCCTCCAGAGTTTGAATGGTTCTTTCACTTTGCCCATCTGTTTGAGGGTGGTATGCAGTACTTAAGTCAAGACGGGTCCCCAAAGCCTGTTGGAGAGACCTCCAAAATCATGAAGTAAAGCGACTGTCACGGTCTGAGATAATCGATAGTGGCACTCCATGCCTGGTCACTATTTCATCGATATATATTTGTGCTAACTTCGGTAAACCGAAATCTTCTCGAATAGGTAGGAAGTGAGCTGATTTGGTAAGCCTATCCACTATTACCCAAATAGCATCATGCCCTCAAAAGGTTCTTGGTAACTTTGTAACAAAATCCATCATAATGTTATCCCATTTCCATTCAGGGATTTCGGGCTGTTGTAAAGTTCCTGATGGTTTTTGGTTTTCAACTTTTACCATTGCACACGTCAGACAATTCCCCACGTAGGTGGCGATGAATTTCTTTAATCCGGGCCACAAGAAGAGAATCTTTAAGTCTTGATACATCTTGTTGCTTCCCGGATGAACCGAATATCTGGGTTTGTGGGCTTCATCTAGGACTATCACCCTAATTCCTCTATGTTTCGGTACCCAAGTCCTTCCTTCATGCTTATACAATCCATCATTACTCACTTCTAAATGTTTTTCCATTCCCATTAGCATCTCCTCAGCCAGCTTGTCCTCATTCAGGGCTTCCTTTTGTGCTTCTTTTAATCTAGCGGTAAGACTAGTATACACGCTCATTCTCAAGGCAGGGACGCTAAGGGGCTTTTCCCTTTCCTTCCTACTCAAGGCATCTACCACCACATTTGCCTTGCCGGGATGGTACCGGATCTCACATTCGTAGTCGCTCAACAATTCTACTCGATAAATGCCACAGGTGCATTAGTCGGTCCGAAGGGCATGACTAAGTACTCATAGTGTCCATACCTAGTTCTAAAGGTTGTCTTGGGTATGTCTTCATCCCTTATCTTTAGTTGATGGTATCCCGATCTTAAATCTATCTTGGAGAAATAGCTGGCTCCTTGTAGTTGATCGAATAAGTCATTAATTCTCGGAAGGGGATAACAGTTCTTTATTGTAAGCTTGTTCAAATCCCGATAGTCAATGCACATTCATAGGGTTCCATCCTTCTTTTTAACAAATAGTACTGGTGCACCCCACGGAGAAACACTTGGTCGTATAAATCCTTTGTCCAACAACTCTTGGATTTGTAGCATCAGCTCCTTCATCTCAGGTGGAGCGAGTCGGTAAGGTGCCTTGGCCACTAGTACGGCACCAGGCACTAGATCTATCTGGAGTTCGACCTGTCTAGTTGGAGGAAGTCCCGGCAGATCCTCGGGAAATACTTCCAGGTATTCAGACACTACCTGTATATCATCAATTTTCTTTTCTTCTCTCGCTCTCATCACATAGACTATGAAAGCTGGGCATCCCTTGTGGAGACTCTTGGTAGCCTTTAGGTGGGATATCATGGGGTATAGCATGTTGATTCTTTCACCATGGACAACTAGTTTCTTTTCGTCAGTTAAAGGTTTTTTAAGCAAAGACTCATCGCACACGATTTTAGCCTTATTTTTAGCTAACCAATCCATTCCCACGTCCACATCAAATCCTCCTAACGTTATAGGCATCAAGTCTATCTTAAATGGATTACCCTTTAATTCTATCATGCAGTCTTTGATGATTTCATTAGTTTCTATTATCTTGTCGTCAGCTAATTCTACAGTGTATGCATCAGTTAGGGTATGAGCTTCCAAATCAATCAAAGGCCTAAAGGTAGTAGAAACAAAACTACTTGTCGTTCCAGTATCAAATAAAATGGTAGCAGGATTGTTGTTTATGAGAAACGTACCGCTAACCACATCAGGTTCTTTACGAGCACCATTTGGATCCATCACAAATGCTCTTCCCTTGGGTTTATTAGGTCTGGTATCCATAGCCCTTGCTAACTTGGGACATTTGTTCCTCATGTGTCCTGGATCTCCACACTCGTAACATTGCTTACCCGGCTCATACGTATAATCCTTAATCAAATGACCAGCTCGTTTACACCTGAAGTAAGGCATCGGGTTGCACTCGCCTTAATGATGTAGTTTACACCTATTGCAAAAGGGGCTTGTACCTAAGTACAGTTTCCGAGCCCTTGCACCGTGATCATCACGCCTTACACCCCCGCTAGTTTTCTTGCTCGAGCTACCACTATTGCTGATCGTCTTCTTAGCATCATACCACTTCATTTTCTCGCCCATCACCTTCTTCTTGTCCTCAATTTTCCCATATTCCATCCAACCAACTCTAATCAAGTCATCTATCAAGCTACTAGTAAGATCAACTGCTGCTTGGAGGGTTATAGGCCTGGCAGACCGGACCATGCCTCCAACTCTAGGATGTAATCCCCAGATGAAACGGGCTACACCTTTAGTTTCTGGTGTCACCAGGTGGGGTACCAGTCGAGACAGAGCCGAGAACCGGTTGATGTATGCGGTGTAATTCGAGCCTTTCATTTCCAAGGTCAGAAATTCGGGCTCCAGTTTCTCCAGTTGATTGATTGGACAGTACTTGCTGGTCATCAGCTCTCTGAATTCAGACCATTTCATTCGGCCTGCAGCATTCCTACCTCGACATTGAATGATGGTCTTCCACCACTCCAAAGCTGGTCCTTTAAGAGATTGGGAGCCAAACCTGACCATGTGCTCGGTCTTGCACTCACTGATGTCCAATACGGCTTCAATCTCGTCTAACCATCGGTAAGTCTCAATCGCAACCTCAGTGCCGTAGAAATCCTTTGGTTTACAAGCCATGAAAGTTTTATAGGAACATCCAGTCCTTATCCCCTCAGTATCATCAGTGTTGCCTTCATCATTTCCAGCTCCTCCGCTTCCGGTTGCGATTCCCCGGTCTGCGTTGATCTGAGCGATAATGGTCGGAATAGCATTAGCGATTTGTTGAGCCACCAGGTTTGTAATTCTCTCTTCATTCTCGTGGTTGACATTTCTCCAAGCGGGGTTTCTGGTGGAGTAGGCGGTCGATTTCCTCCTTGGTTCCCAATGCATCCAGCATCCTCATTCCTTCCCCTGGTTGCTCATCTCCTTCCACCACAAATTCCTCGTCTAGGCGGCATTCTGGTGTCATCATAGATAAACTAATTTAGTGTCTCATAAATTGGCTTCAAGTATCTCGTTACATTGATTTTGACTCCTATTAATCACTTCACCAAACACAATGAGAGTTCCTAATATACACTATAAGACATACATAGATGTTTCATTCAAGTTATATGGAGCAAATTATTATTCTCATGAGGTAACCAAATTGGCTTCCTTGAATATACTATTATATATTCCCATTTTAGACACCCTAAAATAGTTAGTATCATAAGAGAAAATTCATGCATAGATAAGTATAGCAATAAACAAACAAAATAGTAGTGTCATAGTATCACAACTTGGAAGGTGCCATCACCCCCATAAAATGATTATAGTATTTGAAATTGATAAATGGTTTCTTAAAATAGTGGACTCCTGCCAAATAATCAGATATCATCCCATCATCATTGCCATTTCTTCTTCAGCCACCCGAACCAGCCCGAACACTTCTTCTTCTACTCCTACTCCAAACGTTGGACACCGTGAGACGCCATCAAAGCCTGGAACTGGACGGATTATGAGGTCCGCATAGCGTGCTGTAGGGTCACCTCTTGACGCTGAATGGTCCGAAGTATATCACTCAATGTGGGATCAGAAGGACCAAAATCACTAGCTCGGCGGCTGGACTGGGAGTAGGGGCCTCCAGCTAAGACACTTGGGCCTTTATACATGCTAAGCCTGAGCGGTATCTAATACTCGTCTTGTGGTTGGTGTCTGGACTGTTCCATCACCGGAGGTACTGGTGCGGGAGCCATTGCAGGAGGAGGTGGAGGGGGCGGCATCCTGAAAGAAACAGAAGCCCCTGGTATAGTACTCTTACACGGCCGTGTAATGACACGCGCACCCTTGTTCCCGATAGGCGGGATAGGTGAATGAGTAGGTGCAGTGACATGCAGTGAGTGAGAGCGGGTTCGGCTCGTATCCTGGGATGTCGGTGAAGAGTCCTCTGAGGGTTCTGTGTCGTCGGATGTCACTGAGATCCATCCTGGATGACTGCATCTCTACAGGTACTCCTCGTATTGTGACGGGGATGTTGCCCTCCTGAGCCTTCCTAATGGGGCAGTCTCGTCGGCAGGGAATGCAGGCGCCTTTCCGTTGTCAGCCATCAGTCTCGAGTTCCTGTAAAATTACCATGAGTAATTTGGTTTCTCATAGCTCATGACAATAATAATGATAATATCTTATAATAGTAATTACAGCAGTAGTGATGACAGTAGTATCCATAATCAGTAATAATACCGGTTACAACAGGAATGAAAATTAGTTTACAAGGTTTAGACCACACAAAAATATTTTCCAAAATTTTCTACTTGAAAGAAAGGTTTTAACACCACATAGGGGATCGTGCTGGAACTCACACGTCCGGTAAATTCATGATTACGTTGATCAAGTGTAATCATCAATTTACCCAACCCACTTATTCCAACACATTCCAAAACAAGGACAGTCCTAGGGCATCAGGGTTATAGCCTAGGGTCTACTAAAGTATTCCCGACTTCTCTACAACCTGTGGCTCTGATACCAATCTGTCACACCCCGAGCCCAAGGAGGGTGGGACATCGCAGACTGGAAAAATACATGGCAGCGGAAACTAACCACTCAAGAGCACGCAAGGAAAGAAATTTCATGGCATTACATTTAGATAGCATATCCAGGCTATGAAAGTCTTGCCCAAACGTAAAATCAACACCCATTACAAATTATCCAAATTTAACACAACAATTCGAATGTCTAATAATGTTTTAAAATCAAGTAATGCCATTGGTAGTCAAGGTGCTAAGCCATCCCTAAGGGTTTCCATTAAAATCCAAGCTTCCATCAAGGGTTACTTGAAACATGCTCAAAAAGATTTTTGTGTAAACTATAAAGTTGGTGAGTTCAAGTGCTAAAAGTTTAAAAACAAAAGAACTCTTTATAATCCATAAGTTAAGTTTAAAAACATAAGTATCACTGTTGTGGGGTCACAATCAACCCTGCACTCAGCCCCGGCTAGCCTCTTCTAAACTTGTGTTATGCCGGTTATCCCACAGGGGAAACTGAGCCTCAAACAGTGTACCATACCTGCCGAGTGGTACACCATAGTATCTTATAAAACCTGTTACATGACATAAATGACCCTGCAGTATCTCAGTGTGGTACCCTTCCTATTATGTCATTGGGTTATGACGGAAGGCACTATGCGTGGGGGATTCCCCAAGTAGATCTACCCATATAAAACAAGCAGTTCACACAATAATTAATGATTATGATACAAGTTGGTGCAGGTTCTAACATTAGCCACAACATATAATAGCATCACATAATGGTACACAAATAAATTTAGTTCAAACATAGCATGCTTCATCCCAAAATAGTAGTAAAAAGGGAACACTAAACTCACCTTAGGTAACTCAACAGTTCTTCAGTCACAGAAAAGATTCAAGTCCTAGCACCCTATGATCAAGATACAAGTAGTAAGCTACTATCCTTAGACTATTGGAAGTGTAACTAAATGTATTTTTGGTCATAAGTTCACGTTGCTTTGTTTCTTAGGAGTTTGTGTCAAAAAGTTTCCTTTTTAGGAAAGTTAGGGTTTTTGATATATGGATGACAAGTTATATGACTCTTATAAGTTTGTTTATATGATAATAAGTTTAATAAGAGTTTTCTAGTCATAAGATTACTGAAATACATTTATATTTACGAAATTTACACTTTGATTCCTCAAGTTTCAAAATTTACAATTTTGACCCAAAAGTTTGCTTTCATTCATTTCTTGACCCAATATGGCCCTTATTAGTTCCTAGGGGTTTTTATATTACTTTTAGGCCTGTTTTAAACTTAATATTTCCAGATTTTAGCTTGAGAAGTTTAAAACACAAAATTCAAGTTACCGGTTACGGTAAAACCGTTAATTTAAGCATCTTGTTTAGATCTTTTAATTTCAACCTATAAAACTCAAGTATAACTTTTTAAGGACTTCTAACAAAGGTTATAATCTGATTAAAATTAAGTTTTTGGGTTATTTGAGTAGAAACTTCGTTTTTAAACTAACCCGTTAAAATCTGTTTTTACCCGAAACCGAACACTCTAATTCCACTTTCTTTCAACTTTCCACCAAAATATCACTTTGAGGTCTTCTAACTCACTGAAATAACATGGATTTATTGGTATTAGGCTTGTTACACTATTTTTAAAATTTTATCCAAAAATCTCCCGGTTTAAGCTTATCTTTGTTAAATAAATTCATAGAAATTACATATTAACCCAAAAATTCACCAAATTCGGTTTTTAACACTAAAATACTTATTTTAGGGCCTGGTATTTTTAGAACTTACAATTTTTTAACTTTTGGCCATTTTTGAGAATTTTACTACTTTTCGGGTCTTAGATTTCACCCATTAAGTCCATAATACCACTACTTTTTACCCATTCAACAACTACCACTAATTTTACAAGATTAGTATCACCAAAATACTGGAATTAACATAATCTCACGGATTTTTGCATTACAATCATCATTTTTTATTTTTAGAGGGTGTTTTACGTCATTTGCACATGTGTAATCATCATAGTTTGAGCATAAACGTTACCAAACCCTTTTATAACTTTCAATACAGATTATAATGATGTTCATAAACTGTTTTTGAGCAGGTTTTTAACATTGGTTGAGAGGCTTTTCAAAACGGGTGGGTTCTTGGTGCTCAAACACTTGAAAAAGAGGGTTTTCAGGTTGAAATCATGTGCACCAACCCATGGTTCACGAACACTCATTAGAATATACCTTTTTAGAGTCATGAGTCTCACAAAAATAGTGGTATGGCCGCAAGATTCTGTTTTGAACAAGAAAAGTGAGATTCATGGTAGAAAAGTGAAGAAAACTCAAGAAATAGCTTTGTTCGGGTACAACGATGCTTACACTCTAGGTGCTTCGTGTTTTTGGAATGATTTGAAGGGTATGAGGGCTGTTGGTTCACGAGCTTGAGCTGAAGCTTCCTGTTCTCGCAAGAATCTTGTGTAAAAACGCACTTTAGTTCACCTTCTAGCTTGGTTTGCTCTTGGTTGATGTTGTGATGAAGCTATCTTTCGAATTTTTGCTGGAATGGAGAAGAAATGCAGAGAATTTGATGGTGTTTGGGGGATGAAGTCGTGAGGTAGAGAGAGAGGATGAAGATGAGAGTTAATTTGCATGTATGGGAAAGGGTGGAGTGGCGTGTGAGAGTGGGTTTGAGGGTTCAAGGAAGGATGGTGAGTGGGGAGAGGGGGGGGGGGCGAATTTAATAGGGGAGGGGTTATTTTAATTTTTATTTTTGTAAAGTTTATAAATTGTAGTGTAAATTTGTTGTGTAGTGATATTTTTTATAAGTTATTAAGTGTAATAATACTTATGCATGTATGCGTGCCGAAAATATGTATGTATACACACATATTATTTGTTTTAATTACAACTTTAATTTCTAGCATAGATTTAATATTTTCTAGAATCGCTTAATAATTTCTAGGCTAAAGCTAGTCACAGCGGGATCTACTAAGGCAATTAAACATGAAATCAATTAACATGGAAGAAGAAAATAATATTAATATCAAAATGAAATAATGATGGATTAAATTAAAGTTTAAAGTTGGACCTAGGAGTCGGTTGTTACATTCTCCCACCGTTTGGGAAATTTCATCCTGAAATTTTAGTTTCGATTAGATTCTGAACGGGTAGGCTTAAAGAGATGCGGATACTCCTTTCTCATCTCCTCTTCTCGTTCCCATGTGAACTCGGGTCCTCGCCTGGAGTTCCATCTTACTTTAACCCTGGGTATACGACTTCGCCTAAGTTTCTTGACCATTCGGTCGGTAACCTCTATAGGCTCCTCCACAAACTTCAACTCGTTATTAATCCTAGCTTCCTTCAATGGTAATTCCATGGCTTTGTCTGCGAGACACTTCTTCAGGTTAGACACATGAAAAGTGTCGTGTATGTAGCTCAACTCTTGAGGTAGCCTTAATTGATATGCTACCGGGCCAACTCTTGACAAAATTTCAAAGGGTCCAATGTATCTTGGGCTTAGCTTGCCTTTCTTGCCAAATCTGACTGCGCCCTTCCATGGTGCGACTTTTAGCATCACTCTATCACCCACTTGAAATTCCAGGGGCTTTCGTCTTTTGTCTGCATATTTCTTCTGACGATCTCTGGCTGCTCTCAGTCGTTTCTTAATCTTAAATATCTTGTTTGTGGTTTCCATTACAATATTGGGTCCTATTACTTGGCTATCACCAATCTCATTCCAGCTTAATGGTGATTGACATTTTCTACCATATAAGGCTTCATACGGAGCTGCTTTTATGCTTGCATGATAACTATTATTGTAAGAGAACTCAACTAGGGGAAGGTGGTTATCCCAACTTCCACCAAAATCGATCACACAAGCTCTTAACATGTCCTCCAGAGTCTGAATGGTTCTTTCACTTTGCCCATCTGTTTGAGGGTGGTATGCAGTGCTTAAGTCAAGATGGGTCCCCAAAGCCTATTGGAGAGACCTCTAAAATCGTGAAATAAAGCGACTGTCACGGTCTGAGATAATCGATAGTGGCACTCCATGCCTGGTCACTATTTCATCGATATATATTTGTGCTAGCTTTGGTAAACCAAAATCTTCTCGAATAGGTAGGAAGTGAGCTGATTTGGTAAGCCTATCCACTATTATCCAAATAGCATCTGCCCTCGAAAGGTTCTTGGTAACTTTGTAACAAAATCCATCGTAATGTTATCCCATTTCCATTCAGGGATTTCGGGCTGTTGTAAAGTTCCTGATGGTTTTTGGTTTTCAGCTTTTACCATCGCACACGTCAGACATTTCCCCACGTAGGTGGCAATGGATTTCTTTAATCAGGGCAACCAGAAGAGGATCTTTAAGTCTTGATACATCTTGTCGCTTCCAGGATGAACTGAATATCTGAATTTGTGGGCTTCATCTAGGACTATCTCCCTAATTCCTCCGTTTTTCGGTACCCAAGTCCTTCCTTCATGCTTATACAATCCGTCATTACTCACTTCTAAATGTTTTTCCATTCCCGTTAGCATCTCCTCAGCCAGCTTGTCCTCATTCAGGGCTTCCTTTTGTGCTTCCTTTTGTGCTTCGTTTAGACTAGCGGTAAGACTAGTATACACGCTCATTCTCAAAGCACGGACACGAAGGGGCTTTTCCCTTTCCTTCCTACTCATGGCATATTCGTAGTCGCTCAACAATTCTACCCATCTTCTCTAGCGCATATTTAACATTTTCTGATCAAGAATGTGTTGCAAACTCTTATGATCAGTGTAAATAATGCATTTGGTACCGTAGAGATAGTGTCTCCACATTTTGAGTGCAAACACCACGACACCCAGTTCTAGATCGTGAGTAGTGAAGTTTCTCTCATGTTCATTTAACAATCTAGCTGCATAAGCAATCACCTTGTCTCGCTGCATTAACACACATCCCAGCCCCTGACACGAGGCGTCACAATAGACTACGAAATCCTCAACGCCTTCCGGTAGGGCAAGGATAGGTGCACTGCACAACTTTTCCTTAAGTAATTCAAAAGCTTCGTTCTGTTCCTTTCCCCATGTGAAGGCTATATTCTTTTTGGTTAGAGCGGTTAGTGGCTGCACAATTCACGAGAAGTCTTTGATAAACCTCCGATAGTATCCAGCCAAACCAATAAATTGCCTTATCTCGGTAGGAGTTCCAGGAATATTCTAGTTTTTAATGGCTTCTATTTTTGATGGATCTACTTGGATACCTTCTTTGTTCACCACATGTTCTAGAAACTAGATTTCGCGTATCCAAAACTCATATTTGGAGAACTTTGCATATAATTACTCATTCTTGAGCAACTCAAGAATCAGTCTAAGATGCTTCTCATGGTCTTCCTTGCTATGGGAGTAGATCAAAATATCATCAATAAACACAATCACGAACTTGTCTAGATACGGCCGACATACTCGGTTCATGAGGTCCATAAATGCCGCAGGTGCATTAGTCAGTCCGAAGGGCATGACTAAGTACTCATAGTGTCAATACCTAGTTCTAAAGGTTGTCTTGGGTATGTCTTCTTCCCTTATCTTTAGTTGATGGTATCCCAATCATCTATCTTGGAGAAATAGCTGGCTCCTAGTAGTTGATCGAATAAGTCATCGATTCTCGAAAGGGGATAACGGTTCATTATTGTAAGCTTGTTCAAATCCCGATAGTCAATGCACATTCGTAGGGTTCCATCCTTCTTTTTAACAAATAGTACTGGTGCACTCCACGGAGAAACGCTTGGTCGTATAAATCCTTTGTCCAACAACTCTTGGATTTGTAGCATCAGCTCCTTCATCTCAGGTGGAGCGAGTCGGTAAGGTGCCTTGGCTACTGGTGCGGCACCAGGCACTAGATCTATCTGGAATTTGACCTGTCTAGTTGCAGGGAATCCCGACATATCCTCGGGAAATACTTCCAGGTATTCAGACACTACCTGTATATTATCAATTTTCTTTTCTTCTCTTGCTCTCATCACATAGACTATGAAAGCTGGGCATCCTTTGTGGAGACTCTTGGTAGCCTTTAGGTGGGATATCATAGGGTATAGCGTGTTGCTTCTTTCACCATGGACAACTAGTGTCTTTTCGTCAGTTAAAGGTATTTTAAGCAAACGCTCATCGCACACGATTTCAGCCTTATTTTTAGCTAACCAATCCATTCCCACGACCACATCAAATCCTTTTAACGTTACAGGCATCAAGTCTATCTTATATGGATTACCCTTTAGTTCTATCATGCAGTCTTTGATGATTTCATTAGTTTCTATTATCTTGCTGTCAGCTAATTCTACAATGTATGCATCGGTTAGGGTATGAGCTTCCAAATCAATCAAAGGCCTAAAGGTAGTAGAAACAAAACTACTTGTCACTCCAGTATCAAATAAAATGGTAGCAGGATGGTTGTTTATGAGAAACGTACAGTTAACCACATCAGGTTCTTTACGAGCACCATTTGGATCCATCACAAACGCTCTTCCCTTGGGTTTGTTAGGTCTGGTATCCATAACCCTTGCTAACTTGGGACATTTTTCCTAGGTAAGAGGGTTAAAAGATGGTGGTTAAGTGTTTTGAATGAGTTTGGGAGGAGTGAATCGACTTCAAGGGTGGGTTGAGTTGTCTCGAGTTCGATTTTGGTTTAGGTTTAAACAATAGATAAAAGTATTTCATTTGTGATTTTTTAGTGTGATTTTAGTGATAGTTATGCTTATATTTGTTTAATTTGTTCCGGAGTGTGTTTACATGGATCCCGAATCAAAACTCCATTGGTTTTACGGTTGTCACGGGTAGATAAACCGTTCCATTAGAGATCTTTTTCTATTTAATGTTATTGTATACGTAGTTCGTTTAACATGTATTATTCAATGTTTAAGGGAATACTTTGATGCATGAATTCGTATGTTCATAATTTCAAGTGAAATATAACTAGATCTAAGATAGCTAGTCGTGTGAGTTTGATTTAACTTCTTATTCATTGATCACACATTGAGTTACATCTTTGACATCTGATAACTTTTAATCCGCAATAGTAATTTGATACTCGATTCCTATTGAATGAATACGAGTAGTCTCTTGGTCATGTTTAACTTTTATGGCAACGTTGGCGCTCAAGAAAGGATTTTGTGGATAGAAAGTTTTCATTTCGATTCATTTTGGTGGATTTTCTAGGTAAGAGGGTTAAAAGATGGTGGTCGAGTGTTTTGAATAAGTTTGGGAGGAGTAAATTGACTTCAATGGTGGGTTGAGTGGCCTCGAGTTCCCTTTTGGTTTCGGTTTAAACAATAGATAAAAGTATTTCATTTGTGATTTTTTAGTATGACTTTAGTGATCGTTATGCTTATATTTGATTAAATTTGTTCCGGAGTGTGTTCAGAAAGTTCCCGAATGAAAACTCCGTTGGATTGAAGGTTGTTACGGGTAGATAAACCTTTCCATTCAAGATCTATTTCTATTTAATGTTTTTGTATTCGTGGTACATTTAACATGTATTATTTTAAGTTTTCATGAATACTTTGATGCACGAATACGTACTTTCATAATTTCAAGTGAAATACAAGTAGATCTAAGTTAGCTAGTCCCGTGAGCTTGATTTAACTTCTTATTCATTGATCACACATTGAGTTACATCTTTCACATCTGATAACTTTCGTTTTGCAACTGTAATTTGATTCTCCATTCCTATCGAGTGAATACGTGTAGTATCTTGGTCCTTTTCAACTTCTATGGCTGCCTTGGCACTCTATAAAGGATTTTTTTGGATAGAAAGTTGTCATTTTGATTCATTTTTGAGGATTTCTAGGTAAAAGGGTAAAAAGATGGTGGTTGAGTGTTTTGAATGAGTTTAGGAGGAGTGAATCGACTTCAAGGGTGGGTTGAGTGGTCTCGAGTTCGCTTTTGGTTTAGGTTTAAACAATAGATAAAAGTATTTCATTTGAGATTTTTTAGTGTGATTTTAGTGATCGTTATGCTTATATTTGTTTAATTTGTTCCGGAGTGTGTTTAGATGGTTCCCAAATCAAAACTCCCTTGGATTGACGGTTGTTACGGGTAGATAAACCTTTCCATTCGAGATCTCTTTCTATTTAATGTTATTGTATACGTAGTTCAGTTTAACATGTATTATTCTATGTTTACAGGAAGACGTGGATGCACGAATTCGTACGTGCATTAATTTCAAGTGAAATACAACTAGATCTAAGTTAGCTAGTCATGTGAGTTTGGTTTAACTTCTTATTCATTGATCACATATTGCGTTACATCTTCGACATCTGACAACTTTGGTCCGCAACAGTAATTTGATTCTTGATTTTTTGAGTGAATACGAGTAGTCTCTTGGTCATTTTTAACTTTTGTGGCAGCGTTGGCGCTCAATAAAGGATTTGTGGATAGAAAGTTGTCGTTTTGATTTTTTTTGTGGACTTTCTAGGTAAGAGTTTTAAAAGATGGTGGTCGTGTGTTTTAAATGAGTTTTGGAGGATTGAATCGACTTCAATGGTGGGTTGAGTGGTCTCGAGTTCGCTTTTGGTTTCAGTTTAAACAATAGATAAAAGTAATTCATTTGTGATTTTTAGTGTGATTTTAGTGATCGTTATGCTTATATTTGATTAAATTTGTTCCGGAATGTGTTCAGAAGGTTCCCGAATCAAAACTCCATTGGATTGAAGGTTGTTACGGGTAAATAAACTTTTCCATTCGAGATCTATTACTATTTAATGTTTTTGTATTTGTAGTTCATTTAACATGTATTATTTTAATTTTTCACGAATACTTGGATGCACGAATACGTACTTTCATAATTTCAAGTGAAATACAAGTAGATCTATGTTAGCTAGTTGGGTGAGCTTTATTTAACTTCTTATTCATTGATCACACATTCAGTTACATCTTTCACATCTGATAACTTTCGTTTCGCAACTGTAATTTGATTCTCGATTCCTATTCAGTGAATACGTGTAGTCTCTTAGTCCTTTTCAACTTCTATGGCTACCTTGGCACTCTATAAAGGATTTTTTGGATAGAAAGTTGTCATTTTGATTCATTATGCTTATATTTGATTAAATTTTTTTTGTAGTGTGTTCAGAAGGTTCCCGAATCAAAACTCCGTTGGATTGACGGTTGTTACGGGTAGATAAACCTTTCCATTCGAGATCTATTTCTATTTAATGCTTTTGTATACGTAGTTCATTTAACATGTATAATTCTAAGTTTACAAGAATACTTGGATGCACGAATTCGCACGTGCATAATTTCAAGTGAAATACAACTAGATCTAAGTTAGCTAGTCTTGTGAGTTTGATTTAATTTCTTTTTAATTGATCACACATTGAGTTACATCTTTGACATCTAATAACTTTCGTTCCGCAACAGTAATTTGATTCTCGATTCCTATTGAGTAAATACGAATAGTCTCTTGGTCCTTTTTAACTTTATGGCAGCCTTGGCGCTCAATAAAAGATTTTGTGAATAGAAAGTTGTCGTTTTGATTCATTTTTGTAGATTTTCTAGGTAAGAGGGTTAAAAGATGGTGGTCGAGTGTTTTGAATGAGTTTGGGACTAGTGTATCGACTTCAAGGGTGGGTTGAGTGGTCTTGAGTTGCCTTTTGATTTCGGTTTAAACAATGGATAAAAGTATTTCATTAGTTATTTTTTAGTGTTTTAGTGTGATTTTAGTGATAGTTATGCCTATATTTGTTTAATTTGTTCCGGAGTGTGTTTAGATGGTTCACGAATCAAAACTCCCTTGGATTGACGGTTGTTACGGGTAGATAAACCTTTCCATTCGAGATCTCTTTCTATTTAATGTTATTGTAAACGTAGTTCATTTAACATGTGTTATTCTATGTTTACAGGAAGACATGGATGCATGAATTCGTACGTGCATTAATTTCAAGTGAAATACAACTAGATCTAAGTTAGCTAGTCGTGTGAGTTTGGTTTAACTACTTATTCATTGATCACATATTGCGTTACATCTTCGACATCTGACAACTTTGGTCCGCAACAGTAATTTGATTCTCGATTCCTATTGAGTGAATAAGAGTAGTGTCTTGGTCATTTTTAACTTTTGTGGCAGCGTTGGCACTTAATAAAGGATTTTGTGGATTGAAAGTTGTCGTTTTGATTTATTTTTGTGGATTTTCTAGGTAAGAGTTTTAAAAGATGGTGGTCGTGTGTTTTAAATGAGTTTTGGAGGAGTGAATCGACTTCAATGGTGGGTTGAGTGGTCTCAAGTTCGATTTTGGTTTCGGTTTAAACAATAGATAAAAGTAATTCCTTTGTGATTTTTTAGTGTGATTTTAGTGATCGTTATGCTTATATTTGATTAAATTTGTTCCGGAATGTGTTCAGAAGGTTCCCGAATCAAAACTCCATTGGATTAAAGGTTGTTACGGGTAAATAAACTTTTCCATTCGAGATCTATTACTATTTAATGTTTTTGTATTTGTAGTTCATTTAACATGTATTATTTTAAGTTTTCACGAATACTTGGATGCACGAATCCGTACTTTCATAATTTCAAGTGAACTACAAGTAGATCTAAGTTAGCTAGTCGGGTTAGCTTGATTTAACTTCTTATTCGTTGATCACACATTGAGTTACATCTTTCACATCTGATAACTTTTGTTTCGTAACTGTAATTTGATTCTCGATTCCTATTTAGAGAATACGTGTAGTCTCTTAGTCCTTTTCAACTTCTATGGCTGCCTTGGCACTCTATAAAGGATTTTTTGGATAGAAAGTTGTCATTTTGATTCATTATGCTTATATTTGATTAAAATTTTTTTGTTGTGTGTTCAGAAGGTTCCCGAATCAAAACTCCGTTGGATTGACGGTTGTTACGGGTAGATAAACCTTTCCATTCGAGATCTTTTTCTATTTAATGTTATTGTATACGTAGTTCGTTTAACATGTATTATTCAATGTTTAAGGGAATACTTTGATGCATGAATTACTACGTTCATAGTTTCAAGTGAAATATAACTAGATCTAAGTTAGCTAGTCGTGTGAGTTTGATTTAACTTCTTATTCATTGATCACACATTGAGTTACATCTTTGACATCTGATAACTTTTAATCCGCAATAGCAATTTGATTTTCGATTCCTATTGAATGAATACGAGTAGTCTCTTGGTCATGTTTAACTTTTATGGCAACGTTGGTGCTCAATAAAGGATTTTATGGATAGAAAGTTTTCATTTTGATTCATTTTGGTGGATTTTCTAGGTAAGAGGGTTAAAAGATGGTGGTCGAGTGTTTTGAATAAGTTTGGGAGGAGTGAATTGACTTCAATGGTGGGTTGAGTGGCCTCGAGTTCCCTTTTGGTTTCGGTTTAAACTATAGATAAAAGTATTTCATTTGTGATTTTTTAGTGTGACTTTAGTGATCGTTATGCTTATATTTGATTAAATTTGTTCCGGAGTGTGTTCAGAAAGTTCCCGAATGAAAACTCCGTTGGATTGAAGGTTGTTACGGGTAGATAAACCTTTCCATTCAAGATCTATTTTTATTTAATGTTTTTGTATTCGTGGTACATTTAACATGTATTATTTTAAGTTTTCATGAATACTTGGATGCACGAATACGTACTTTCATAATTTCAAGTGAAATACAAGTAGATCTAAGTTAGCTAGTCCCGTGAGCTTGATTTAACTTCTTATTCATTGATCACACATTGAGTTACATCTTTCAAATCTGATAACTTTCGTTTTACAACTGTAATTTGATTCTCAATTCCTATCGAGTGAATACGTGTTGTATCTTGGTCCTTTTCAACTTCTATGGCTGCCTTGGCACTATATAAAGGATTTTTTTTGGATAGAAAGTTGTCATTTTGATTCATTTTTGTGGATTTTCTAGGTAAAAGGGTAAAAAAGATGGTGGTTGAGTGTTTTGAATGAGTTTAGGAGGAGTGAATCGACTTCAAGGGTGGGTTGAGTGGTCTCGAGTTCGCTTTTGGTTTAGGTTTAAACAATAGATAAAAGTATTTCATTTGAGATTTTTTAGTGTGATTTTAGTGATCGTTATGCTTATATTTGTTTAATTTGTTCCGGAGTGTGTTTAGATGGTTCCCAAATCAAAACTCCCTTGGATTGACGGTTGTTACGGGTAGATAAACCTTTCCATTCGAGATCTCTTTCTATTTAATGTTATTGTATACGTAGTTCATTTAACATGTATTATTCTATGTTTACAGGAAGACGTGGATGCACGAATTTGTACGTGCATTAATTTCAAGTGAAATACAACTAGATCTAAGTTAGCTAGTCATGTGAGTTTGGTTTAACTTCTTATTCATTGATCACATATTGCGTTACATCTTCGACATCTGACAACTTTGGTCCGCAACAGTAATTTGATTCTTGATTCCTTTTGAGTGAATACGAGTAGTCTCTTGGTCATTTTTAACTTTTGTGGCAGCGTTGGCGCTCAATAAAGGATTTGTGGATAGAAAGTTGTCGTTTTGATTTATTTTTGTGGACTTTCTAGGTAAGAGTTTTAAAAGATGGTGGTCGTGTGTTTTAAATGAGTTTTGGAGGAGTGAATCGACTTCAATGGTGGGTTGAGTGGTCTTGAGTTCGCTTTTGGTTTCGGTTTAAACAATAGATAAAAGTAATTCATTTGTGATTTTTTAGTGTGATTTTAGTGATCGTTATGCTTATATTTGATTAAATTTGTTCCGGAGTGTGTTCAGAAAGTTCTCGAATGAAAACTCCGTTGGATTGAAGGTTGTTACGGGTAGATAAACCTTTCCATTCAAGATCTATTTTTATTTAATGTTTTTGTATTCGTGGTACATTTAACATGTATTATTTTAAGTTTTCATGAATACTTTGATGCACAAATACGTACTTTCATAATTTCAAGTGAAATACAAGTAGATCTAAGTTAGCTAGTCCCGTGAGCTTGATTTAACTTCTTATTCATTGATCACACATTGAGTTACATCTTTCACATCTGATAACTTTCGTTTTGCAACTGTAATTTGATTCTCCATTCCTATCGAGTGAATACGTGTAGTATCTTGGTCCTTTTCAACTTCTATGGCTGCCTTGGCACTCTATAAAGGATTTTTTTTTGGATAGAAAGTTGTCATTTTGATTCATTTTTGAGGATTTTCTAGGTAAAAGGGTAAAAAAGATGGTGGTTGAGTGTTTTGAATGAGTTTAGGAGGAGTGAATCGACTTCAAGGGTGGGTTGAGTGGTCTCGAGTTCGCTTTTGGTTTAGGTTTAAACAATAGATAAAAGTATTTCATTTGAGATTTTTTAGTGTGATTTTAGTGATCGTTATGCTTATATTTGTTTAATTTGTTCCGGAGTGTGTTTAGATGGTTCCCAAATCAAAACTCCCTTGGATTGACAGTTGTTACGGGTAGATAAACCTTTCCATTCGAGATCTCTTTCTATTTAATGTTATTGTATACGTAGTTCATTTAACATGTATTATTCTATGTTTACAGGAAGACGTGGATGCATGAATTCGTACGTGCATTAATTTCAAGTGAAATACAACTAGATCTAAGTTAGCTAGTCGTGTGAGTTTGGTTTAACTACTTATTCATTGATCACATATTGCGTTACATCTTCGACATCTCACAACTTTGGTCCGCAACAGTAATTTGATTCTCGATTCCTATTGAGTGAATAAGAGTAGTGTCTTGGTCATTTTTAACTTTTGTGGCAGCGTTGGCACTTAATAAAGGATTTTGTGGATTGAAAGTTGTCGTTTTGATTTATTTTTGTGGATTTTCTAGGTAAGAGTTTTAAAAGATGGTGGTCGTGTGTTTTAAATGAGTTTTGGAGGAGTGAATCGACTTCAATGGTGGGTTGAGTGGTCTCAAGTTCGATTTTGGTTTCGGTTTAAACAATAGATAAAAGTAATTCCTTTGTGATTTTTTAGTGTGATTTTAGTGATCGTTATGCTTATATTTGATTAAATTTGTTCCGGAATGTGTTCAGAAGGTTCCCGAATCAAAACTCCATTGGATTAAAGGTTGTTACGGGTAAATAAACTTTTCCATTCGAGATCTATTACTATTTAATGTTTTTGTATTTGTAGTTCATTTAACATGTATTATTTTAAGTTTTCACGAATACTTGGATGCACGAATCCGTACTTTCATAATTTCAAGTGAACTACAAGTAGATCTAAGTTAGCTAGTCGGGTGAGCTTAATTTAACTTCTTATTCGTTGATCACACATTGAGTTACATCTTTCACATCTGATAACTTTTGTTTCGTAACTGTAATTTGATTCTCGATTCCTATTTAGAGAATACGTGTAGTCTCTTAGTCCTTTTCAACTTCTATGGCTGCCTTGGCACTCTATAAAGGATTTTTTGGATAGAAAGTTGTCATTTTGATTCATTATGCTTATATTTGATTAATTTTTTTTTGTTGTGTGTTCAGAAGGTTCCCGAATCAAAACTCCGTTGGATTGACGGTTGTTACGGGTAGATAAACCTTTCCATTCGAGATCTTTTTCTATTTAATGTTATTGTATACGTAGTTCGTTTAACATGTATTATTCAATGTTTAAGGGAATACTTTGATGCATGAATTCCTACGTTCATAATTTCAAGTGAAATATAACTAGATCTAAGTTAGCTAGTCGTGTGAGTTTGATTTAACTTCTTATTCATTGATCACACATTGAGTTACATCTTTGACATCTGATAACTTTTAATCCGCAATAGTAATTTGATTCTCGATTCCTATTGAGTGAATACGAGTAGTCTCTTGGTCATGTTTAACTTTTATGGCAACGTTGGTGCTCAATAAAGGATTTTATGGATAGAAAGTTTTCATTTTGATTCATTTTGGTGGATTTTCTAGGTAAGAGGGTTAAAAGATGGTGGTCGAGTGTTTTGAATAAGTTTGGGAGGAGTGAATTGACTTCAATGGTGGGTTGAGTGGCCTCGAGTTCCCTTTTGGTTTCGGTTTAAACTATAGATAAAAGTATTTCATTTGTGATTTTTTAGTGTGACTTTAGTGATCGTTATGCTTATATTTGATTAAATTTGTTCCGGAGTGTGTTCAGAAAGTTCCCGAATGAAAACTCCGTTGGATTGAAGGTTGTTACGGGTAGATAAACCTTCCCATTCAAGATCTATTTCTATTTAATGTTTTTGTATTCGTGGTACATTTAACATGTATTATTTTAAGTTTTCATGAATACTGGATGCACGAATACGTACTTTCATAATTTCAAGTGAAATACAAGTAGATCTAAGTTAGCTAGTCCCGTGAGCTTGATTTAACTTCTTATTCATTGATCACACATTGAGTTACATCTTTCACATCTGATAACTTTCGTTTTACAACTGTAATTTGATTCTCAATTCCTATCGAGTGAATACGTGTAGTATCTTGGTCCTTTTCAACTTCTATGGCTGCCTTGGCACTATATAAAGGATTTTTTTTGGATAGAAAGTTGTCATTTTGATTCATTTTTGTGGATTTTCTAGGTAAAAGGGTAAAAAAGATGGTGGTTGAGTGTTTTGAATGAGTTTAGGAGGAGTGAATCGACTTCAAGGGTGGGTTGAGTGGTCTCGAGTTCGCTTTTGGTTTAGGTTTAAACAATAGATAAAAGTATTTCATTTGAGAATTTTTAGTGTGATTTTAGTGATCGTTATGCTTATATTTGTTTAATTTGTTCTGGAGTGTGTTTAGATGGTTCCCAAATCAAAACTCCCTTGGATTGACGGTTGTTACGGGTAGATAAACCATTCTAATCGAGATCTCTTTCTATTTAATGTCATTGTATACGTAGTTCATTTAACATGTATTATTCTATGTTTACAGAAAGACGTGGATGCACGAATTCGTACGTGCATTAATTTCAAGTGAAATACAACTAGATCTAAGTTAGCTAGTCATGTGAGTTTGGTTTAACTTCTTATTCATTGATCACATATTACGTTACATCTTCGACATCTGACAACTTTGGTCCGCAACAGTAATTTGATTCTTGATTCCTTTTGAGTTAATACGAGTAGTCTCTTGGTCATTTTTAACTTTTGTGGCAGCGTTGGCACTTAATAAAGGATTTTGTGGATTGAAAGTTGTCGTTTTGATTTATTTTTGTGGATTTTCTAGGTAAGAGTTTTAAAAGATGGTGGTCGTGTGTTTTTAAATGAGTTTGGAGGAGTGAATCGACTTCAATGGTGGGTTGAGTGGTCTCAAGTTCGATTTTGGTTTCGGTTTAAACAATAGATAAAAGTAATTCCTTTGTGATTTTTAGTGTGATTTTAGTGATCGTTATGCTTATATTTGATTAAATTTGTTCCGGAATGTGTTCAGAAGGTTCCCGAATCAAAACTCCATTGGATTAAAGGTTGTTACGGGTAAATAAACTTTTCCATTCGAGATCTATTACTATTTAATGTTTTTGTATTTGTAGTTCATTTAACATGTATTATTTTAAGTTTTCACGAATACTTGGATGCACGAATCCGTACTTTCATAATTTCAAGTGAACTACAAGTAGATCTAAGTTAGCTAGTCGGGTGAGCTTAATTTAACTTCTTATTCGTTGATCACACATTGAGTTACATCTTTCACATCTGATAACTTTTGTTTCGTAACTGTAATTTGATTCTCGATTCCTATTTAGAGAATACGTGTAGTCTCTTAGTCCTTTTCAACTTCTATGGCTGCCTTGGCACTCTATAAAGGATTTTTTGGATAGAAAGTTGTCATTTTGATTCATTATGCTTATATTTGATTAATTTTTTTTTTGTTGTGTGTTCAGAAGGTTCCCGAATCAAAACTCCGTTGGATTGACGGTTGTTACGGGTAGATAAACTTTCCATTCGAGATCTTTTTCTATTTAATGTTATTGTATACGTAGTTCGTTTAACATGTATTATTCAATGTTTAAGGGAATACTTTGATGCATGAATTCCTACGTTCATAATTTCAAGTGAAATATAACTAGATCTAAGTTAGCTAGTCGTGTGAGTTTGATTTAACTTCTTATTCATTGATCACACATTGAGTTACATCTTTGACATCTGATAACTTTTAATCCGCAATAGTAATTTGATTCTCGATTCCTATTGAGTGAATACGAGTAGTCTCTTGGTCATGTTTAACTTTTATGGCAACGTTGGTGCTCAATAAAGGATTTTATGGATAGAAAGTTTTCATTTTGATTCATTTTGGTGGATTTTCTAGGTAAGAGGGTTAAAAGATGGTGGTCGAGTGTTTTGAATAAGTTTGGGAGGAGTGAATTGACTTCAATGGTGGGTTGAGTGGCCTCGAGTTCCCTTTTGGTTTCGGTTTAAACTATAGATAAAAGTATTTCATTTGTGATTTTTTAGTGTGACTTTAGTGATCGTTATGCTTATATTTGATTAAATTTGTTCCGGAGTGTGTTCAGAAAGTTCCCGAATGAAAACTCCGTTGGATTGAAGGTTGTTACGGGTAGATAAACCTTCCCATTCAAGATCTATTTCTATTTAATGTTTTTGTATTCGTGGTACATTAACATGTATTATTTTAAGTTTTCATGAATACTGGATGCACGAATACGTACTTTCATAATTTCAAGTGAAATACAAGTAGATCTAAGTTAGCTAGTCCCGTGAGCTTGATTTAACTTCTTATTCATTGATCACACATTGAGTTACATCTTTCACATCTGATAACTTTCGTTTTACAACTGTAATTTGATTCTCAATTCCTATCGAGTGAATACGTGTAGTATCTTGGTCCTTTTCAACTTCTATGGCTGCCTTGGCACTATATAAAGGATTTTTTTTGGATAGAAAGTTGTCATTTTGATTCATTTTTGTGGATTTCTAGGTAAAAGGGTAAAAAAGATGGTGGTTGAGTGTTTTGAATGAGTTTAGGAGGAGTGAATCGACTTCAAGGGTGGGTTGAGTGGTCTCGAGTTCGCTTTTGGTTTAGGTTTAAACAATAGATAAAAGTATTTCATTTGAGAATTTTTAGTGTGATTTTAGTGATCGTTATGCTTATATTTGTTTAATTTGTTCTGGAGTGTGTTTAGATGGTTCCCAAATCAAAACTCCCTTGGATTGACGGTTGTTACGGGTAGATAAACCATTCTAATCGAGATCTCTTTCTATTTAATGTCATTGTATACGTAGTTCATTTAACATGTATTATTCTATGTTTACAGAAAGACGTGGATGCACGAATTCGTACGTGCATTAATTTCAAGTGAAATACAACTAGATCTAAGTTAGCTAGTCATGTGAGTTTGGTTTAACTTCTTATTCATTGATCACATATTACGTTACATCTTCGACATCTGACAACTTTGGTCCGCAACAGTAATTTGATTCTTGATTCCTTTTGAGTTAATACGAGTAGTCTCTTGGTCATTTTTAACTTTTGTGGCAGCGTTGGCGCTCAATAAAGGAATTTGTGGATAGAAAGTTGTCGTTTTGATTTATTTTTGTGGACTTTCTAGGTAAGAGTTTTAAAAGATGGTGGTCGTGTGTTTTAAATGAGTTTTGGAGGAGTGAATCGACTTCAATGGTGGGTTGAGTGGTCTCAAGTTCGATTTTGGTTTCGGTTTAAACAATAGATAAAAGTAATTCCTTTGTGATTTTTTAGTGTGATTTTAGTGATCGTTATGCTTATATTTGATTAAATTTGTTCCGGAATGTGTTCAGAAGGTTCCCGAATCAAAACTCCATTGGATCGAAGGTAGTTACGGGTAAATAAACTTTTCCATTCGAGATCTATTACTATTTAATGTTTTTGTATTTGTAGTTCATTTAACATGTATTATTTTAAGTTTTCACGAATACTTGGATGCACGAATACGTACTTTCGTAATTTCAAGTGAAATACAAGTAGATCTATGTTAGCTAGTTGGGTGACCTTTATTTAACTTCTTATTCATTGATCACACATTGAGTTACATCTTTCACATCTGATAACTTTCGTTTCGCAACTGTAATTTGATTCTCGATTCCTATTCAATGAATACGTGTAGTCTCTTAGTCCTTTTCAACTTCTATGGCTGCCTTGGCACTCTATAAAGGATTTTTTGGATAGAAAGTTGTCATTTTGATTCATTATGCTTATATTTGATTAAATTTTTTTTGTAGTGTGTTCAGAAGGTTCCCGAATCAAAACTCCGTTGGATTGACGGTTGTTACGGGTAGATAAACCTTTCCATTCGAGATCCATTTCTATTTAATGCTTTTGTATACGTAGTTCATTTAGCATGTATAATTCTAAGTTTACAAGAATACTTGAATGCACGAATTTGCACGTGCATAATTTCAAGTTAAATACAACTAGATCTAAGTTAGCTAGTCTTGTGAGTTTGATTTAATTTCTTTTTAATTGATCACACATTGAGTTACATCTTTGACATCTAATAACTTTCGTTCCGCAACAGTAATTTGATTTTCGATTCCTATTGAGTAAATACGAATAGACTCTTGGTCCTTTTTAACTTTATGGCAGCCTTGGCGCTCAATAAAAGATTTTGTGAATAGAAAGTTGTCGTTTTGATTCATTTTTGTGGATTTTCTAGTTAAGAGGGTTAAAAGATGGTGGTCGAGTGTTTTGAATGAGTTTGGGACTAGTGTATCGACTTCAAGAGTGGGTTGAGTGGTCTTGAGTTGCCTTTTGATTTCGGTTTAAACAATGGATAAAAGTATTTCATTAGTTATTTTTTAGTGTGATTTTAGTGATCGTTATGCCTATATTTGTTTAATTTGTTCCGGAGTGTGTTTAGATGGTTCACGAATCAAAACTCCCTTGGATTGACGGTTGTTACGGGTAGATAAACCTTTCCATTCGAGATCTCTTTCTATTTAATGTTATTGTATACGTAGTTCATTTAACATGTGTTATTCTATGTTTACAGGAAGACATGGATGCATGAATTCGTACGTGCATTAATTTCAAGTGAAATAAAACTAGATCTAAGTTAGCTAGTCGTGTGAGTTTTGTTTAACTACTTATTTATTGATCACATATTGCGTTACATCTTCGACATCTGACAACTTTGGTCCGCAACAGTAATTTGATTCTCGATTCCTATTGAGTGAATACGAGTAGTGTCTTGGTCATTTTTAACTTTTGTGGCAGCGTTGGCACTTAATAAAGGATTTTGTGGATAGAAAGTTGTCGTTTTGATTTATTTTTGTGGATTTTCTAGGTAAGAGTTTTAAAAGATGGTGGTCGTGTGTTTTAAATGAGTTTTGGAGGAGTGAATCGACTTCAATGGTGGGTTGAGTGGTCTCGAGTTCGCTTTTGGTTTCGGTTTAAACAATAGATAAAAGTAATTCATTTGTGATTTTTTAGTGTTATTTTAGTGATCGTCGTGCTTATATTTGATTAAATTTGTTCCGGAATGTGTTCAGAAGGTTCCCGAATCAAAACTCCATTGGATTAAAGGTTGTTACGGGTAAATAAACTTTTCCATTTGAGATCTATTACTATTTAATGTTTTTGTATTTGTAGTTCATTTAACATGTATTATTTTAAGTTTTCACGAATACTTGGATGCACGAATACGTACTTTCATAATTTCAAGTGAACTACAAGTAGATCTAAGTTAGCTAGTCGGGTGAGCTTGATTTAACTTCTTATTCGTTGATCACACATTGAGTTACATCTTTCACATCTGATAACTTTTGTTTCGTAACTGTAATTTGATTCTCGATTCCTTTTCAGAGAATACGTGTAGTCTCTTAGTCCTTTTCAACTTCTATGGCTGCCTTGGCACTCTATAAAGGATTTTTTGGATAGAAAGTTGTCATTTTGATTCATTATGCTTATATTTGATTAAATTAGTTTCGTAGTGTGTTCAGAAGGTTCCCGAATCAAAACTCCGTTGGAATGACGGTTGTTACGGGTAGATAAACCTTTCCATTTGAGATCTATTTCTATTTAATGCTTTTGTATACGTCGTTCATTTAACATGTATAATTCTATGTTTACAAGAATACTTGGATGCACGAATTCGCACGTGCATAATTTCAAGTGAAATACAACTAGATCTAAGTTTGCTAGTCGAGTGAGTTTGATTTAACTTCTTTTTCTTTGATCACACATTGATTTAGATCTTTAACATCTGATAACTTTTGTTCCGCAATAGTAATTTGATTCTCGATTCCTATTGAGTGAATACGAGTAGTCTCTTGGTCCTTTTTAACTTTTATGGCAGCCTTGGCGCTCAATAAAGGATTTCATGGATAGAAAGTTGTTGTTTTGATTCATTTTTATGGATTTTCTAGGTAAGAGGGTTAAAAGATGGTGGTCGAGTGTTTTGAATGAGTTTGGGAGGAGTGAATCGACTTCAATGATGTCTTGAGTGGTCTCGAGTTTGCTTTTGGTTTCGGTTTAAACAATAGATACAAGTATTTTAGTTGTGATTTTTTAGTGTGATTTTAGTGATCGTTATGCTTATATTTGATTAAATTTGTTCCGGAGTTTGTTCAAAAGGTTCCCGAATCAAAACTCCATTGGATTGAAGGTTGTTACCGGTAGATAAATCTTTCCATTTGAGATCTATTTCTATTTTATGTTTTTGTATTCGTAGTTCATTTAACATGTGTTATTTTAAGTTTTCACGAATACTTGGATGCAAGAATACGTACTTTCATAATTTCAAGTGAAATACAAGTAGATCTATGTTAGCTAGTCGCATGAGCTTGATTTAACATCTTATTCATTGATCACACATTGAGTTACATCTTTCAGATATGATAACTTTCGTTTCATAACTGTAATTTGATTCTCGATTCCTATTGAGTGAATACGTGTAGTCTCTTGGTCCTTTTCAACTTTTATGGCTGCCTTGGCACTCAATAATAGATTTTGTGTATAGAAAGTTGTCGTTTTGATTCATTTTTGTGGATTTTCTAGGTAAGAGGGTTAAAAGATGCTGGTCGAGTGTTTTGAATGAGTTTGGGAGGAGTGAATCGACTTCAAGGGTGGGTTGAGTAGTCACGAGTTCGCTTTTGGTTTAGGTTTAAACAATAGATAAAAGTATTTCATTTGTGATTTTTTAGTGTGATTTTAGTGATCGTTATGCTTATATTTGATTATATTTGTTCCGCAGTGTGTTTAGATGGTTCCAAAATCAAAACTCCGTTGGATTGACGGTTGTTACGAGTAGATAAACCTTTCCATTCGAGATCTATTTCTATTTAATGTTATTGTATACGTAGTTCATTTAACATGTATTATTCTATGTTTACAGGAACAGTTTCATGCACGAATTCATACGTGCATAATTTCAAGTGAAATACAACTAGATCTAAGTTAGCTAGTCTTGTGAGTTTGATTTAACTTCTTATTCATTGATCACACGTTGAGTTACATCTTTGACATCAGATAACTTTTGTTTGGCAACAGTAATTTGATTCTCAATTCCTATTGAGTAGAGGTTGCAAAATAAGCTGGTTGGATTGGATTGGTTGTTGGATCAGGATAGGTTTGGGTCAAGATGGGTTTAAGTTAGGATGGTTTGATTTTAAAAAAAGGTCAAAATGGGTTTGGGTCATGATGGATTCGGGTCAGAATGGGTTTGGATCAAAATGGGCTAAAAAAATTAAATTAATTATTTACACGCAAACACACATTTACACCTCAACATACACACTGACGTCTGAAAATTTTTTAGGTTATCTTTTATTTCTTATACATCGAGAGCAAATCTCAAGAGAAAATGAAGCATTCATTCGATGATTTAATTCACAGAATTGTTATTATAGGCCAAATCGGAGTTTTGTTCATGTAACTCATTGAGGATATTTGGCGATGGAGTATGAATAAATGAAAACTCACAATTTTTGAGATTAGAGAAGCATTCATTAAAAGTTCAAAGCAACTAAACCCAAATCAAATTGCAGGTTGTGCAATTGATTTAGGAGAAATCAATGGTTTTCAACGAAGATGATAACAACAAGCAACAAAATCAATCGAAGACCATCTAAACAGATCAATACAGGTCGTAAATGAGCTGTAAATTATCGATTTTAAATTGAAACCACACTTATAAAATCAGTACTCGGACAAAGAAAAAGATGACAACAATTTAGTCTCGTAGATGAAGATGTTCCACACAAACGAACATGAAATCGATGGTTTTCTATGCAACATTTCTGTCTTTCAACTGCCAGTTGTGGTTCTTCATTCGCGATTAGTCTCCAGAAGTGGAAACGATGCAGTCTGTGCCCTGTGGATTGTGGAGAAGAAGGGTTATGAGAAAACCTAACTAAACCCATCTTGACCTGCACCTTATTTTTATATAACCCATTTTGACCCATTGATCATTTTTTCAAGTGTTAAAGTATACCCACCTTGAACCCCTAAGAAATATAGTCCAACCCAACTCAACACATTAGTTTATATTTATTACCCAAATCAACCCAAGTTTACCCACTTGGGTCATAACTGCCAGGTCTAGTTTAAACCGTAACCAAAAGCGAACACGAGAACACTCAACCCGCCCTTGAAGTCGATGCACCCCTCCCAAACTCATCCAAAACACTCGACCTCCATCTTTTAACCCTCTTGCCAAGAAAATCCACAAAAATTAATAAAAACGACAACTTTCTATCCACAAAATCATTTATTGAGCGCCAACGCAGCCATAGAAGTTGCAAAGGCCCAAGAGACTACTTGTATTCACTCAATAGGAATGGAGAATCAAATTAGAGTTGCGGAATGAAAGTAATCAAATGTCAAAGATGTAACTCAATATGTGATCAATGAATAAGAAGATAAATCAAGCTCACACGACCAACTAACTTAGATCTAATTGTATTTCCCTTGAAATTATGCAAGTACGGATTTGTGCATACAAGTATTCGCGAAAGCTTAACATAATACATGTTAAATGAACAACGTATACGAAAACATTAAATAGAAATAGATCTCAAATGGAAAGGTTTATCTGCCCGTAACAACCTTCAATCCTATGGAGTTTTGATTCGGGAACCCTCTGAACACAATCTGAAACAAATTTAATCAAATATAAGCATAACGATCACTAAAATCACACTAAAAATCACAAATGAAATATATGTATCTATTGTTTAAACCGGAACCAAAACCAAACAAGAGACTAGTCAACCCACCCTTTAATTTGATTCACTTTTCCCAAACTCATTCAAAACACTCGACAACCATCTTTTAACCCTCTTATCTAGAAAATCCACAAAAATGAATCAACACGACAACTTTCTATCCACAAAATCCTTTATTGAGTGCCAAGACAGCCATAGAAGTTGAAAAGGACCAAGAGACTACTCGTATTCACTCAATAGGAATCAAGAATCAAATTACAATTGCGAAACGAAAGTTATGAGATGTCAAAGATGTAACTCAATGTGTGATCAATGAATAAAAAATTAAATCAAGCTCACATGACTAGCTAACATAGATCTACTTGTATTTCACTTGAAATAATGCAAGTACAGATTCATGCATCCAAGTACTCATGAAAACTTAGAATAATTCATGTTGAATGAACTACGTGTACAAAAACATTAAATAGAAATAGATCTCGAATGGAAAGGTTTATTGTCACACCCTCAAAATCCACTTGCGGGGTTTTACCGCGAGGCATGTGACAAACCAGGATCTCAGTCATTAGTTACTCAGAACGACTCTATATGAACATACAACCAAAATCAAAGTTTAACTTTAAAATGATGCGGAAGCGTTTAACAAACATGAAAACCAAAATAATGTAACACAATGTAAACATGCGCAAACATGCGCCCAACGTTCTGCAAAACAAATACATAAATGCTTAACAACCAAAAACCAGCAAAGGGTTTCAACAATGCTGACCCGTGAATGTGCACCTATGCAATAGTAACTTCAACCTGACGGTTGGTGAGTTCAAGAGTTTTAGTAAAACATAACTGTATCACTAAAAAATATAAGAGTAAAATATAAGAGTGCATGAATTAGATAGCTAGTCTAAATTCACAAGTAATAATCATAGCGATTTCGCGATCGAAGCTGACAGTGTTTCGTTTGTTGCCTCCCGTCTCGACTTACCAGGTCGTGACAATGTTTATGTTAGGACAAAATTGCACCCGTTTGACCTCGAGTCGCATAGGTGAGGCTCGTCAGACCCAGTAGTACTACCAAAGATTTCCCGCTAGTTACCATTATTAACGATCTGAAAGTGTGAGGACTTTCATGGTATTCAACACTATATCATACTATACACATCATATAATAATAAAGCATTTATAAGCCAGTATGCTATCTCCCCCAAAGAGAGTATATAAAAGAGTGGGGCATGAACTCACCTGGTATGCACACGAACGATATAAAAGCGAACATTCATATAACATCACTAACATACTAACATCATCAATTCATCATCCATTCATCAATGTCATGCAATAAAGTTTCTATTCATAGTAATGTATGAACAACGCATCAAAATCATGAATTTCTTGCATAATCCACGTAAACCATCAACAATACTATCTAACTAACATCATACATTCATCAAACTAATTAAAAATCGACATCCAAGCATCAAAGTAGACTAGGGTTCGGCCAAAACATAAAAACCATGGAAACACCACAAAAATTAATCTTTAATCACGTATTGGACAAGAATTGATGCTTCTAACATGTTGTATTGCTTGGAATCAACCAAAATCGACCACCAATTGCTTGTTCTTGCTTGAATTTCAATGTGTGTGTGTATAGATGATGATCATGGCCGAATGGGTATGGGTGGGGGCTAGGGTTAGTTTTTTTTATTTAATTTATCAATATTACCACTTAAACCCCTATAGTTTTACATTTTAGTAAAACTAAGCTTTTAATTACTTTTTAAAAGGTTTTAACTTACTAATATAAACATTATTAATTAACAATAATAATCATATGCATTATTTTCACTAGTCACAAAAATACGCGAATTAAATACACACGTTGACACATTACAAGATAAAATCCACAAATAATATTTAAATTGTGTAAGCACAACTAATAACCAACATTATTAGTTAAATAATTATCTGTTATCATTATTAATTATTATTAAGTCACCAACGTTCAACGACAACTAGTGTGTGCTCGCGACACGTGTATGCAAGACCTAACGTAACTAACGGAGTTTGGTAACGGAAAATTACCGGATGTCACATTATCCCCATGTTGAAAGAATTTTCATCTCGAAAATTGCGTTACATGGTGTGTTCCATCACTGGTCTACTGCATTGGTACAAAGTAATCGAGTGAGTTTCGGGTGAGTTGTCACATCATCCCAATGTTGAAAGAAATTTCATCCCGAAATTTAATCAATACCTTTGCTAGTTGGCATTGTCTTTTGAATAGTTGAGGATACTTAAGCTTCATCTGGTCCTCTCATTCCCACATGGATTCCGGTCCACGTCTCAAGTTCCAACGAACTTTGACTATGGGTATCTTAATTTGCTTCAGAGTCTTTACCTCACGATCCATCACCTTCACTGGTTCCTCAATGAAGCGTAATTGTTCATCTACTTGCACTTCCTTAAGAGGTACTACGATTGTTTCATCCGTTAAGCACTTCTTCAGATTTGAGACATGAAATACATCATGGAGTGAATCAGGTGCTAATCGATAGGCCATGGAAATATCAACATATCTCGGATTTAGCTTTCCTCTTTACCAAACCGAATAACGCCTTTCCATGGTGAGACTTTCAATAAGACTTTGTCAGCAACCTAAAATTCTAGAGGTTTCCATCACTTATCTGCATAGCTTTTCTGTTTGTCCGCGCTGCAGCCATACGGTTCCTTATCTGTACAATCTTCTCAGTGGTCTCGTACACTAGCTCGGGACCCATTAGCTGGCTATCACTAATTTCAGCCCAGCAAAGTGGTGATCTACATTTTCGCCCATACAAAGCATCGAAATGTGCTGCCTTTATGCTGGTATGATAACTATTGTTGTAAGAAAATTCCACCAATGGTAGGTGAACTTCCCAGTTATTCCCGAAGTCAATGACACAAGCACGTAGCATGTCTTCTAGTGTCTGTATAGTACGCTCACTTTGACCATCAGTTTGGGGATGATAAGCAGTACTCATGTCTAATCGCGTACCTAAAGATTTCTGTAATGACTGCCAGAAGTGTGATGTAAAACGAGCATCACGGTCAGAAATAATTAAGACTGGTACACCATGTCTCGAAACTATTTCCTTCATATAGAGTCATGTTAACTTCTCCATTTTGTCCGTTTCCTTTATAGCCAAGAAATGAGCAGACTTCGTTAATCGGTCTACGATAACCCATATCATGTCACAACCAGTAGGAGTCCGTGGTAGTTTGGTAATGAAATCCATTGAGATTTGCTCCCCCTTCCATATAGGGATCTTAGGTTGTTGTAATAGTCCAGATGGTTTATGATATTCCACTTTTACCTTCTAGCAGGTCAGACACTTACTCACATATGTAGCTGCATCCGCTTTCATGTTAGGCCACCAATAGTGCACCTTCAGGTCATGATACATCTTGTCAGATCCAGGATGTATAGAGTACTTAGACTTGTGTGCCTCACTCATGACCAAGTCCCTCAGATTTCCATGCAGAGGTATCCAGAGTCTATCCATGAAATAACAGATTCCATCCGCTTTCACTTCAAGCTGTTTGTCCATTCCTCGTAAGGATTCGGACCCAAGGTTTTCTGCTTTCAGAGCTGCGGTCTGAGCCTCTCGGATTTGTTCAGGTAACTGTGTGCTAATCGTAAGTTACAAAGCTCGCACGCGTCGAGGCTTAGCAGTTTCTTTTCTACTCAGCGCATCAGCAACTACATTAGCTTTTCCCGGATGGTATTTGATAGCACAATCATAGTCGTTCAACAATTCCACCCAGCGTCTTTGCCTAATATTCAATCCTTTTGCTCAAAGATGTGTTGAAGACTCTTGTGATCGGTGTAAATCGTGCACTTGGTACCGTACAAGTAATGTATCCAGATCTTTACGGCAAAAACTATCGCACCCAGCTCCAAGTCATGGGTGGTATAGTTCTTCTCATGAACCTTCAGTTGTCTCAAAGCATAAGCTATCACTTTACCTCGCTGCATCAAGACACAACCAAGTCCTTGAACAGAAGCATCACAATAAACTACAAAGTCATCACTTCCCTCTGGTAATGCCAATATCGGCGCGATACATAGCTTCTGCTTTAATAACTGGAAAGTTGACTCTTGACTATCACCCCATTTATACAGTGTTCCTTTACGAGTCAAAGCCGTGAGAGGTTGTGCAATCATGGAAAATCCTTCAATGAACCGTCGATAATATCCCGCCCGTCCAAGAAACTGTCGTATCTCACTAGGTGTCTTGGGAACTGACCAATTCTTTATCGTCTCAATCTTCACTGGATCGACATATATCCCTTTCTCATTAACAATATGACCCAAGAATTGCGCTTCACGTATCCAGAAATCACACTTAGAAAACTTGGCGTATAGTTGTTCTTTCCTGTGTAATTCCAGGATTAAACGTAAGTGCTCCTCATGTTCTTCCTTGGTCCTTGAGTAGATCAATATGTCATCAACAAACACAATAACAAACTGATCGAGATAGGGTTTGCACACACTATTCATGAGATCCATGAATACGACTGGTGCATTCGTCAACCCGAATGGCATGACCAAGAACTCGTAATGACTATAACATGTATGGAAAGCTGTCTTTGAGATGTCCTCCTCTCGAACTCTCAGTTGATGGTACCCAGACCTTAAGTCAATCTTAGAATAGTAGCTTGATCCATGAAGTTGATCGAACAAATCATCTATACGAGGTAGCGGGTATCTATTCTTGATCGTAACCTTGTTCAGTTCTCTATAGTCAATGCACATTCTAAATGTGCCATCCTTCTTCTTAACAAACAGAACTGGCGCTCCCCAAGGTGACGAGCTCGGTTGAATAAACCCTTTATCCAACAGCTCTTGTAGTTGAGCAGGTAATTCTTGTAGTTCGTTCGAAGCTAACCGGTAAGGTACTCTCGCGATCGGAGCGGCTCCGGGAGTTAGATCAATCTGGAACTCAACTTAACGATGAGGTGGTAATCCAGGTAGATCCTCTGGAAACACCTCAGGAAAGTCACGAACGACAGGGATATCCTCTATCCTCTTTCCTTCTGGTTGTTTATCAGTGACGAGGGCTAATTTAGCTAATCGACCCTTACGTAGCAACTTCTACATTTTCATGTATGATATGATACCCATCACTGCACCACACCGTTCACCTCTGACCGAGAGAACTTCTTCGCCAACAGGGATTCGTATAATCTTTTTGCGACATATGACTTTCGCCTGCTTGTTGTTGTTGTTGCCATTGTTGTTGTTTCCACCATTTCCGTTCTTCCTCAGCTGTGGACAGTTTCTCCTAAAATGGCCCTCTTTCTCGTATTCAAAACAACCTTTTGGCGTTTCTTGAGGTTGTTCAGGCTTCCACATCAATTAACCACGGTAATCCTTCGCTGCGTGTCCAACTTTACCACAACACTGGCATTGGAAACTATCACACCTTCCAGTGTAGGGGTAATTGCATCGGTTGCATTTGGGATTTTTCCCAACATAGCCTCCTTGTCCCTGTGGTGCTGAAGATGACTGATTAAAGTTACGATTGTTATCGAACTTTCTTTGCTGTTGGTGAGGTTGGTGCTTCTGAACGTACTGCAACTGTTGTTGTTGCTGGTTGCTGGAGGATGAGCCTTTATCACCGGTATTCTCCCACTTACGTTTGTTATCGGGTACGCTAGCCACTACGCCCCGCTTGGGTAATCTTCCCTGCTCTACTGCCTGGTCAGTCAACTTATGGGCCAACCGGATAGCCTGCTGTATGGTGTCAGGATTGGAAGCAGTCACCATACTCTGAAACTCCGGAACCAAGCCATGTAGATAGAGCTCAATCCGCTTAACCGGCGTGTCGATCATGCCTGGGCAAAGCATTGCCAACTTGTGAGACCTCTTGGTGTAAAACTCGATCTCAGATTCCTTCCATCTTTAATTGCCAGAAAGCCTCCAACTTCAGAACTTCATCCAGCTCTTCCTCCAGATCTTCTTCTGGTTCTTCCTCATTAGGGTCTTCCCTAGGTGCACGGGCTTCAGCAATCTGAAGCGCTGCTAGCTGTGCCTGTATGAAGCAAATCTATCATCTACCACTATGTTTTGATGATCCTGCGTGTTCATGCGCTCGTAAGCGTTAGCACATTGCCTGCCAGAGTATGATGCCCACTAATGGCCATCAAAAGTCGCTCCTGGAGCGTCTCTACCTGTAACCGTAACTGTCGCATCTTGTATCATAGAGTGGAGTTATCATTAGTGAGTCCTCAAATACGCTACAACTCGGTGTCTAGTGTAGCCACCAATGCTGCAAACGCCTGCTCATATAGGATGTCTAGGGAAGGAAGTGTGTGTGCTGGAGAAGCTGTCGACGATCTAGTCCTGGGTCGAGTAGGAGCTACAGCTGGTACATGCTCCCTGTAAAGCATGCTGTGTATATAGGTAGGATAGAAGTTTCAGTTCTGCGGAGGATCGTGCTCGGGTAATGCGAATGGCTGATCCCAATCCATCTTTTCAGAGGGGTAAGGATGTCGAGGCCAGTCTGATCCCCTATCAGGTACAGGAGAAGGAGGAGGTGACTCAGACCGTGCAGGTCTCTTGCCTAAATTTCTGGATGATGATGCCATGCTGTGAAGTACGTGATGCGTATGCCAATGAGTATACAGTAAGGAAATAAGTGACGAGTAACTAGCAAACTATGCGGTTATAGTCTAGTGTGTATGCAACCTAGTTCCCTATAACCAATGGCTCTGATACCAATCTGTCACACCCTCAAAATGCACTTACGGGGTTTTACCGCAAGGCATGTGACAAACCAGGTCTCAGTCATTAGTTACTTAGCACGACTCTATATGAACATACAACCAAAATCATTGTTTAACTTTAAAATGATGCGAAAGCATTTAACAAACATGAAAACCAGAATAATGTAACACAATGTAAACATGCGCAAACACGCACCCAACGTTGTGCAAAACAAATACATAAATGCTTAACAACCAAAAACCAAAAAAGGGTTCCAACAATGCTGACATCTACAATGCTGACCCGTGAATGTGCACCTATGCAATGGTAACTTCAACCTAAGAATAGCATACTAAAAGAGTCAACACAACGGTTGGTGAGTTCAAGAGTTTTAGTAAAATATAACTGTATCAGTAAAAAATATAAGAGTAAATTATAAGAGTGCATGAATTAGATAGCTAGTCTAAATTCACAAGTAATAATCATAGTGATTTTGCGATCGAAGCTGACTGTGTTTCGTTTGTTGCCTCCCCTCTCGACTTACCAGGTCGTGACAATGTCTATGTTAGGACAAAATTACACCCGTTTGACCTCGAGTTGCACAGGTCGGGCTCATCAGACCCAGTAGTACTACCCAAGATTTCCCGCTAGTTAATGATCCGAAAGTATGAGGACTTTCATGGCATTCAACACTATATCATACTATACACATCTTATAATAATAAAGCATTTGTAAGCCAGTATGCTATCTCCCCCAAAGAGAGTATATGAAAGAGTGGGGCATGAACTCACCTGGTATGCACACGAACGATATAAAAGCTAACTTGAAAGAGAGGGGAAAGACAACCTTCAGAGGTTACCTAGAACACGCAAGTACATGAGTACGTGTACACAGAATCATCATCAACCCTAAGTGCTCTATAAACACATGGACTCAAGGTTGTGGAAAAACAAGACACATTGACCCAGTTGACCCGTTTGACCCGTTGGTGACATTATTATTGACATCCCATTTAATCAAGCATAACAGTTCATCATACATGGTTATCATGCAAGTTGTTCACGTATGTCACTTCAACAACCACTTGTTCTACCTAGATCATCATACAACTAGATTATCAAACAACTCATGCGAATCTCAAGTAATCATCATGCTCAACATAATTACATCATAACTAATGCATTATACATAGAGTCCAATCATGCACAACATGCCATGTGAAGACATTCACGACTTCACACCCTAAACCCTGCCAATCCTACTAAGTAGGGGCCTCAGATTCGCACGTGTGTATGATGATCATTATCGCATTATTCAACAAGATTCATGCCAATCAACCTATCCAACAATGATCTATTACAATTCCCAAACATGATCCTATAATCACCCACCACAACCCATCATTACATATATAACCACTGAGGGTCCACATTCCCACATAATCAACCAAGCATCCAAATGTCTAATTTAACACATTTCATCACATTCAACATCATCAATAAACATGCTAACATGATCCTAACATTACAAGCATGCCCAATTCATCATATCCAAGATTATATACAATTAAAGTTTCCCTTTTGGGAAAGTACATCCCAAAATCTATCTAACAACCAATACATCCATGAATTCATTAATATTATACCTAAACAAGTCCATGCTATCATCTAGCCATGTTCAACACCATCAAATCACCATAATTCACAATTCCCATATCCAAAAAGTTTCTACTTTTAGTAAGGTATGAACTACAAGATCAATTCTTGGATTTCTAGCATAATTATCATCATCCCAACATTCATATAACATCATTAACATACTAACATCATCAATTCATCATCCATTCATCAATTTCATGCAATAAAGTTTCTATTCATAGTAATGTATGAACAACACATCAAAATCATGAACTTCTTGCATAATCCACGTAAACCATCAACAATACTATCTAACTAACATCATACATTCATCAAACTAATCAAAAATCAACATCCAAGCATCAAAGTCGACTAGGGTTCGGCCAAAACATAAAAACCATGGAAACACCACAAAAACTAATCTTTAATCACGTATTGGAAAAGAATTGATGCTTCTATCGTGTTGTATTGATTGGAATCAACCAAAATCAACCACCAATTGCTTGTTCTTGCTTGAATTTCAAAGAGTGTGTGTGTATAGATGATGATCGTGGCCAAATGGGTATGGGTGGGGGCTAGGGTTAGTTTTTCTTATTTAATTTATCAATATTACCACTTAAACCCCTATAGTTTTACATTTTAGTAAAACTAAGCTTTTAATTACTTTTTAAAATGTTTCAACTTACTAATATAAATATTATTAATTAACAATATAATCATATGCATTATTTTCACTAGTCACAGAAATACGTGAATTAAATACACACGTTGGCACGTTACAAGATAAAATCCACAAATAATATTTAAATCGCATAAGCACAACTAATAACCAACTAGTGTGTGCTCGCGACACGTGTATGCAAGACCTAACGGAACTAATGGAGTTTGGTAACGGAAAATTACTGGAAGTCACATTTATCTACCCGTAACAACCTTCAATCCTATGGAGTTTTGATTCGGGAACCTTCTGAACACACTCAAGAACTAATTTAATCAAATATAAGCATAACGATCTCTAAAATCACACTAAAAAACCAAAAATTAGATATTTTATCAATGTTTAAACCGTAACCGAAAGCGAACACGAGAACATTCAACCCGCCCTTGAAGTCGATTCACCCTTCCCAAACTCATCCAACACACTCGACCTCTATCTTTTAACCCTCTTTCCTAGAAAATCCATAAATTAATAAAAACGACAACTTTCTATGCCCAAAATCTATTATTGAGCGCCAACGTAGCTATAGAAGTTGCAAAGGACCAAGAGACTACTCGTATTCATTTAATAGGAATGGAGAATCAAATTAGAGTGGCGGAATGAAAGTAATCAAATGTCAAAGATGTAACTCAATATGTGATCAATCAATAAGAAGATAAATCAAGCTCATATAACCAACTAACTTAGATCAACTTGTATTTCCCTTGAAATTATGCAAGTACGGATTCGTGCATACAAATATTCGTGAAAGCTTAACATAATACATGTTAAACGAACTACATATACAAAAACATTAAATAGAAATAGATCTCGAATGGAAATGTTTATTTACCCGTAATAACCTTCAATCCTATAGAGTTTTGATTCGAGAACCTTCTGAACACACTCCGAAAAAAGTTTAATCAAATATAAGCATTACGATCACTAAAATCACACTAAAAATCACAAATGAAATATTTTTAGCTATTGTTTAAACTAAAACCGAAAGCAAACTCGAGACCACTCCACCTACCCTTGAAGTTGATTCACACCTCCCAAACTCATTCAAAACACTCGACCACCATCTTTTAATCCTCTTACCTAGAAAAATCACAAAAATTAATCAACACGAGAACTTTCTATCCACAAAGCGCCAAGACAGCCATAGAAGTTGAAAAGGACCAAGAGACTTCTCGTATTCACTCAATAGGTATCAAGAATCAAATTACAGTTGTGGAACGAAAGTTATAAGATGTCAAAGATGTAACTCAATGTGTGATCAATGAATAAAAAGTTAAATCAAGCTCACACGACTAGCTAACTTAGATCTAATTTTATTTCACTTGTAATTATTCAAGTACAGATTCATGCATCAAAGTATTCATGAAAACTTAAAATAATACATGTTAAATGAACTACGTGTACAAAAACATTAAATAAAAATAGATCTCGAATAGAAAGGTTTATCTACTCGTAACAACCTTCAATCCTACGGAGTTTTGATTCGGGAACCTTCTGAACACACTCCGAAACTAATTTAATCAAATATAAGCATAACGATCACTAAAATCACACTAAAAACCAAAAATTATATATTTTATCTATGTTTAAACCGTAACCAAAAGCGAACACGAGACCACTCAACCCGCCCTTGAAGTCGATTCACCCCTCCCAAACTCATCCAAAACACTCGACCTCCATCTTTTAACCCTCTTGCCTAGAGAATCCACAAATATTAATAAAAACGACAACTTTCTATCCACAAAATCCTTTATTGAGCTCCAACGCAGCCATAGAAGTTACAAAAGTCCAAGAGACTACTCGTATTCACTCAATAAGAATGGAGAATCAAATTACAGTGGTGGAATGAAAGTAATCAAATGTCAAAGACGTAACTCAATATGTGATCAATGAATAAAAAGATAAATCAAGCTTACATGATTAAATTAGTTTCAGAGTGTGTTTAGAAGGTTCCCGAATCAAAACTCGATAGGATTGAAGGTTGCTACGAGAAGATAAACCTTTCCATTCGAGATCTATTTCTATTTAACGTTTTTTTTCTACATAGTTCTTTTAACATGTATTATGTTAAGCTTTCGTGAATACTTGGATGTACGAATACGTACTTGCATAATTTCAAATGAAATACAAGTAGATCTAAGTTAGTTGGTCATATGAGCTTGGTTTAACTTCTTATTCTTTGATCACACATTGAGTTAAAGCTTTGACATCTGATCACTTTCATTTCGGGGATGTTATTTGCTTCTCGATTTATATTAAGTGAAAACATGTAGTCTGTTGGTCCTTAGGATCTACTATGATTGCCTTGGCACTCAATAAAGGATTATGTCGATAGAAAGTAGTCGTTTTGATTCATGTTTGTGGATTTTCTAGGCAAGAGGCTTAAAAGATGGTGGTCAAGTGTTTTGGATGAGTTTGGGAGGAGTGAATTGAATTCAAGTGTCGGTTGAGTGGTCTCGTGTTTGCTTTTGGTTCCGGTTTAAACCATAAATAAAAACATTTTATTTGTGATTTTCTAGTGAGATTTTAGTGATCGCTATGCTTATATTTGATTCAATTAGTTATGGAGTGTGTTTTGAAGGTTCACGAATCAAAACTCCATAGGATTGAAGGTTGTTACGTGAAGATAAACCTTTCTATTCGAGATCTATTTCTATTTAACGTTTTTGTATACATAGTTCATTTAACATGTATTATTTTAAGCTTTCTCGAATACTTGGATAAACGAATCCGTACTTGTATAATTTCAAATGAAAAACAAGTAGATCTAAGTTAGTTGGTCGTGTGAGCCTGATTTAAATTCTTATTCATTGATCACATATTGATTTACATCTTTGACATTTGAACACTTTCATTCCAGGGAAGTAATTTGATTCTTGATTCCTATTGAGTGAAAGCATGTAGTCTCTTGGTCCTTAGAAGCTACTATGATTGCCTTGGTGCACAATAAAGGATTTTGTGGATAGAAAGTAGTCATTTTGATTCATTTTTGTGGATTTTCTAGGCAAGAGTCTTTAAAGATGGCGGTCGAGAGTTTTGGATGAGTTTGGGAGGAGTGAATCGAATTCAAGGGTGGGTTGAGTGGTCTCATGTTCGCTTTTGGTTCTGGTTTATATAATAAATAAAATTATTTTATTTGTGATTTTTGAGTGTGATTTTAGTGATCGTTATGCTTATATTTGATAAAATTAGTTTCGGAATGTGTTTAGAAGGTTCCCGAATCAAAACTCCATGGGATTGAAGGTTGTTACGAGAAGATAAACCTTTCCATTCCAGACCTATTTCGATTTAAAGTTTCTGTATACGTAGTTCTTTTAACATGTGTTAAGTTAAGCTTTCATGAATACTTGGATGCACGAATGCGTACTTGCATAATTTAAAGTGAAATACAAGTAGATCTAAGTTAGTTGGTCGTGGGAGCTTGATTTAACTTCTTATTCTTTGATCACACATTGAGTTACATCTTTGACATTTGATCCCTTTCATTCTAGGGATGTAATTTGATTCTCGATTCCTATTGAGTGAAAACATGTAGTCTCTTGGTCCTTAGGGACAACTATGACTACCTTGGTGCTCAATAGAGAATTATGTGGATAGAAAGTAGTCGTTTTGATTCATTTTTGTGAATTTTCTAGGCAAGAGGCTTAAAAGATGGTCGTTGGCTGTTTTGGATGAGTGAATCGAATTCAAGGTTTGGTTGAGTGGTCTCATGTTTGCTTTTGGTTTCGGTTTAAATAATAGATAAAAATATTACATTTGTGATTTTTTAGTGTGATTTTATTAATCGTTATGCTTATATTTGATTAAATTAGTTTTCGGAGTGTGTTTAGAAGGTTCCTGAATCAAAACACCATAGGATTGAAGGCTGCTACGAGAAGATAAACCTTTCCATTCAAGAACTATTTCTAAATAATGTTTTTGTATACATAGTTCTTTTAACATGTATTATGTTAAGCTTTTGTGAATACTTTGATGTATGAATGCGTACTTGTATAATTTCAAATGAAATACAAGTATATCTAAGTTAGTTGGTCGTATGAGTTTGATTTAACTTTTTATTCTTTGATCACACATTGAGTTACATTTTTGACATCTGATCAAATTCGTTCCAGGGATGTAATATGATTCTCGATTCCTATTGAGTGAAAACATGTAGTCTCTTGGTCCTTAGGAGCTACTATGATTGCCTTGGCACTCAATAGAGGATTATGTGGATAGAAAATAGTCGTTTTAATTCATGTTTATGGATTTTCTAGGCAAGAGGCTTAAAAGATGGTGGTCGAGTGTGTTGGATGAGTTTAGGAGGAGTGAATCGAATTCAAAGTTGGGTTGAGTGGTATTGTGTTCGCTTTTGGTTACAGTTTAAATAATAGATAAAAATATTCCATTTGTGATTTTTTAGTGTGATTTTAGTGATCATTAAGCTTATATATGATTAAATTAGTTTCACAGTGTGTTTAAAAGGTTCCCGAATCAAAACTCTATAGGATTAAAGGTTGTTACAGGAAGATAAACCTTTCCATTCAAGATCTATTTCTAGTTAATGTTTTTATACGTAGTTCTTTTAACATGTATTATGTTAAGGTTTCGTGAATACTTGGATGCACAAATGCATACTTGCATAATTTAAAGTGAAATACAAGTAGATCTAAGTTAGTTGGTCATGTGAGCTTGATTTAACTTCTTATTCTTTGATCACACATTGAGTTAAAGCTTTGACATCTGATCACTTTCATTCCGGGGATGTTATTTGCTTCTCGATTTCTATTGAGTGAAAACATGTAGTCTTTTGGTCCTAAGGAGCTACTATTATTGCCTTGGCGCTCAATATAGGATTATATGGATAGAAAATAGTCGTTTTGATTCATTTCTATGAATTTTCTAGGCAAGAGGCTTAAAAGATGGTGGTTGAGTGTTTTGGATGACTTTGGGAGGAGTGAATCGAATTCAAGGGTGGGTTGAGTGGTCTCGTGTTTGCTTTTAGTTCCGGTTTAAACAATAAATAAAAATATTTTATTTACGATTTTCTAGTGAGATTTTAGTGATCGCTATGCTTATATTTGATTAAATTAGTTCCGGAGTGTGTTTTGAAGGTTCACGAATCAAAACTCCATAGGATTGAAGGTTGTTACGGGAAGATAAACCTTTCCATTCGAGATCTGTTTCTATTTAATGTTTTTGTGTACGTAGTTCGTTTAACATGTATTATGTTAAGCTTTTGTGAAAACTTGGATGCACGAATGCGTACTTGCATAATTTAAAGTGAAATACAAGTAGATCTAAGTTAGTTGGTCGTGTGAGCTTGATTTAACTTCTTATTCCTTGATCACACATTGAGTTACATCTTTGACATGTGATTACTTCCATTCCACAACTGTAATTTGATTTAGGATTCCTTTTGAGCGAATACGAGTAATCTCTTGGTCCTTTGCAACTTCTATGGCTGCCTTGGCGCTCAATATGAGATTCCGTGGATAGAAAGTTATCGTTTAGATTCATTTTTTGGATTTTCTATGTAAGAGGGTTTAAAGATGGAGGTCAAGTGTTTTGGATGAGTTTAGAAGGATTGAATCAAATTCAAGGTTAGGTTGAGAGGTCTCATGTTCGCTTGTGGTTACGTTTAAACAATAGATAAAAATATTTCGTTTGAGATTTTTTAGTGTGATTTTAGTGATCGTTATGCTTATATTTGATTAAATTAGTTTCGGAGTGATTTCAAAAAGTTCTCGAATCAAAACTCCATAGGATTGAAGGTTGTTACGGGAAGATAAACCTTTCCATTCGAGATCTATTTTTATTTAATGTTATTGTATACATAGTTCATTTAACATTTATTATTTTACTTTCTCGAATACTTGGATGCACGAATCCGTACTTGCATAATTTCAAATGAAATACAACTAGATCTAAGTTAGTTGGCCGTGTGAGCTTAATTTAAATTCTTATTTCGTGATCACACATTGATTTACATCTTTGACATCTGATCACTTTCATAACAGAGATGTAATTTGGTTCTCGATTCCTATTGAGTGAATACGAGTTGTGTCTTGGTCCTTTGCAACTTCTACATCTGCCTTGGTGCTCAATAAAGGATTCTGTGGATAGAAAATTGTCATCTTGATTCATTTTTGTGGATTTTCTATGAAAGAGGCTTGAAAGATGGTGGTCGAGTGGTTTGGATGGGTTTGGGAGGAGTGAATCAAATTCAAGGGTGGGTTGAGTGGTCTGGTGTTTGCTTTTGGTTGCAGTTTAAACAATAAATAATAATATTTCCTTTATGATTTTCTGGTGTGATTTTAGTGGTCGCTATGCTTATTATATTAGTTTTGGAGTGTGTTTAGAAGGTTCCCGAATCAAAACTCCATAGCACTGAAGGTTGTTACATGAAGATAAAGCTTTCCATTTGAGATCTATTTCTATTTAATATTTTTGTATACGTAGTTCATTTAACATGTATTGTTTTAAGCTTTCAAGAATACTTGGATGCACGAATATGTACTTGTATAATTTCAAATGAAATACATCTAGATCTAAGTTATTTGGTCGTTTGAGCTTGATTTAGCTTCTTATTCTTTAATCGCACATTGACTTACATCTTTGACATTTGATCACTTTTATTCTAGGGATGTAATTTGATTTTCGATTACTATTGAGTGAAAACATGTAGTCTCTTGGTCCTTAGTGATTGCCTTGGCGCTCAATAAAGGATTTTGTGGATAGAAAGTTGTCGTTTTGATTCTTTTTTGTGGATTTTCTAGGCAAGAGGTTTAAAAGATGGTGGTCGAGTGTTTTGGATAAGTTTGGGAGGAGTGAACGAATTCAATTAAAATTAAATACAAGTAGATCTAAGTTAGTTGGTCGTGTGAGCTTGATTTAACTTCTTTTTTGCTGATCACACATTGAGTTACATCTTTGACATCTGATTACTTTCATTCCTATAACGCCCCGAATTTTTGAATGAAGGTGAAGTTTTCGCGTGAAGGGTTGAGTTCTCGTGCGAGTCATAAAGTTCTCGCGTGGTCTGGTGTTTGCTTTTGGTTGTAGTTTAAACAATAAATAATAATATTTCCTTTGTGATTTTCTGGTGTGATTTTAGTGGTCGTTATGCTTATTATATTAGTTCCAGAGTGTGTTTAAAAGGTTCCCGAATCTAAACTCCATAGGATTAAAGGTTGTTACGGGAAGATAAAACTTTCCATTCGAGATCTATTTCTATTTAACGTTTTTGTATACGTAGTTCATTTAACATGTATTATGTTACGCTTTCGTGAATACTTGGATGCATGAATGCGTACTTGCATAATTTTAAGTGTAATACAAGTGGATCTTAGTTAGTTGGTCGTGTTAAATGACTACATATTTAAAAACAGTAAATAGATATAGATCTAGAATGGAAATGTTTATCTTCTCTAGTAACAACCTTCAATCCTATGGAGTTTTGATTTGGGAAAATTCTGAACACACTTTGGAACAATTTAATCAAATATAAGCATAACGATCACTAAAATCAAAAGAAAAGTCACAAATGAAATATATGTATCTATTGTTTAAATCCGAACCAAAACCAAAGAAGAGACCACTCAATCAACCCTTGAATTCGATTCACTACTCCTAAACTCATTTAAAACACTCGACCACCATCTTTTAGCCCTCTTACCTAGAAAATCCATAAAATGAATCAAAACGATAACTTTCTATCCATAAAATCCTTTATTGAGACTATGCAAGTACGGATTCATGCATCCAAGTATTTGTGAAAACTAAAAATAATACATGTTAAATGAACTACATACAAAAACATTAGATAGAAATAGATATCGAATGGAAAGGTTTATCTTCCCGTACAACCTTCAATCTCATGGAGTTTTGATTCGGGAACCTTCTGAACACACTCCGGAACTACTTTAATTAAATATAAGCATAACGACCACTAAAATCACACTAAAAACCACAAATGGAATATTTTTATCTATTATTTAAACCGTAACCAAAAGCGAACATAAGACCGCTCAACCCACCCTTGAAGTCGATTCACTCCTCTTAAACTCATTCAAAACACTCAACCACTATCTTTTAACCCTCTTACCTAGAAAATCGACAAAAATGAATCAAAAGAACAATTTTCTATCCACAGAATCCTTTATTGAACGCCAAGGCAGCCAAAGAAGTTACAAAGGACCAAGAGACTACTCGTATTTACTAAATACGAATCGAGAATATAATTACAGTTACAGAATGAAAGTAATCAGATGTCAAGATGTAACTCAATGTGTGTTTAATGAATAAGAAGTTAAATCAAGCTCACACGACCAACTAACTTAGATCTACTTGTATTTCACTTGAAATTATGCAAGTATGGATTCGTGCATCAAAGTATTCGTGAAATCTTAATATAATACATGTTAAATGAACTACGTATACAAAAACGTTAAATATAAATAGATCGTGAATGGAAAGGCATATCTTCCCATAACAACCTTCAATCCTATGGAGTTTTGATTCGAAAACATTTTGAACACACTTCAAAACAAATTTATGAAATATAAGCCTAACGATCACTAATATTAAACAAAAAATCACAAAAGAAATATATGTATCAATAGTTTAAACTGGAACTAAAACCAAACAAGAGACCAGTCAACCCACCCTTGAATTCGATTCACTCCTCCCAAACTCATTCAAAACACTCGACCACTATCTTTGTACCCTCTTAACTAGAAAATCAACAAAAATGAATCAAAACGATAACTTTTTATCCATAAAATCCTTTATTGAGCACCAAGGCAGCCATAGAAGTCGAAAAGGAACAAGAGATTACTCGTATTCACTCAATAGGAATCAAGAATCAAATTACAGTTGTGGAACGAAAGTTATCAGATGTCAAAGATGTAACTCAATGTGTGATCAATGAATAAGAAGTTAAATCAAGTTCACACGACCAACTAAGTTAGATCTACTTGTATTTCACTTGAAATTATGCAAGTATGGATTCGAGCATCCAAGTATTCGCGAAAGCTTAAAATAATATATGTTAAATGAACTACGTATACAAAAATGTTAAATAGAAATAGATCGTGAATGGAAAGGTTTATCTTCCCGTAACAACCTTCAATCCTATGGATTTTTTATTTGAAAACATTTTGAACACACTTTCAAAAAATTTAATCAAATATAAGCATAACGATCACTAATATCAAACAAAAAATCACAAATGAAATATATGTATCTATTGTTTTAAACCGGAACCAAAACCAAATAAGAGCCACTCAACCCACCCTTGAATTGGATTCACTCCTCCCAAACTCATTCAAAACAATAGACCACCATCTTTATACCCTCTTACCTAGAAAATCCATAAAAATGAATCAAAACGATAATTTTCTATACATAAAATCCTTTATTGAGTGCCAAGGCAGCCATAGAAGTTGAAAAGGCCAAGAGACTACTTGTATTCACTCAATAGGAATCGAGAATCAAATTAAAATTGTTGAATGAAAGTTATCAGATATCAAAGATGTAACTTCATCTGTGATCTATGAATAAGAAGTTAAATCAAGCTCACATGACTAGCTAACTTAGATCTACTTTTATTTCACTTGAAATTATGCAAGTACGGATTCATGCATCCAAATATTCATGAAAATAAGAATAATAAATGTTGAATGAACTACGTATACAAAAACATTAAATAGAAATAGATATCGAATGGAAAAGTTTATCTACCCGTAGCAACCTTCAATCCTATGGAGTTTAGATTCGGGAACCTTCTTAACACAGTTCGAAACTAATTTAATCAAATATAAGCATAACGATCCCTAAATTATACTAAAAAGCTACAAATGAAATGTTATTATCTATTGTTTAAATCGTAACCAAAAGCAAACACGAGACCACTCAACCCACCCTTGACGTCGATTCACTCCTCCCAAAATCATACAAAACACTTGACCTCCATCTTTTAACCCTCTTGCCTAGAAAATCCATAAAAATTAATTAAAAAAACTACTTTCTATCCATAGAATCCTTTATTGAGCGCCAAGGCAGCCATAGAAGTTGCAAAGGACCAAGAGACTACTCGTATTCACTCAATAGGAATCAAGAATCAAATTACAGTGGCGGAATGAAAGTAATCAATTGTCAAAGATCTAACTCAATGTGTGATCAATGAAAAAGAAGTTAAACCAAGCTCACACGACCAACTAACTTAGATCTACTATTATTGTAACACCCAAAATCTTGTCAAAATAAAAGAAAAGAAAGTATCAAGAAGAAAGCAAAAAGAAGCCAAAGATAAGGGGTGTTTTGTGTAAAAGTACACAAAAGTCAAAAGTTCACTTTATATGGGCATGGCCGCCCATATCACTCCTGCTGCTACTGTGTTCAAAGGAATCAGATGAAGAAGAAGAAGAAACCAAAGTTCTCTTGGTTCTAGAGAGAGAAAGAGGCTGTTTTTTTTATCTTGGTATGTATTTTCTTGTATAATTGGCTCGGTTTATGTTGGGTTTTGACCATGAAACCGATTTATATGTGTTTTGATGTTTGTTTTTGCTTGTTTTAGGTGTTTGAACTCTTGTGCACACGAGTTTGGACGAGTTTTGCTTGTTTGCTGCACTAGGTAAGTTCTAGACCCCGGTTTTTATGTGTTTTAGACTTCTTTGGGGATGAAAATGCATGTTTAAAAGGTTTTATAGCTGCTTTATGCTTTACCGTATGTTTGTGGGTGATTGTGTTTGTGCTTTATGGTGGTTTATGTGCTGTTGATGCTTGTGATGTTGGGGTATAAGCTTCGAACTGATGGATAAGCATGTTTGGTTAGGAATTGTTGGTGTTTTCGTGGTTTTATGCCTGCTCTAGATGTTAAGCATGTTAGATCCATGATAAAGATGTGTTTGATCGTGGATTAGGGATTGAATAATTGCATAAGTGCGTTTGCAGGTCGGTTAGTTCATCCGCATTTAAGAGCTGAATATACACTTAAGTATTTTGCTCATGCGCATTTGTTGTTTGTTCATCCGCATTTAAGTACTTGCTCATGCGCATTTATTTGTTCATCCGCATTAGTAGTTGCTTATGCGCCCAAGTGTTCTTCCGCATTTCTTTTGTTCATGCGCATTTGCTAGAGTGTTCATGCGCATTTGTTTCAGTCATTCGCATTTGTTCTACCAGCATTTAGTTGGACACTTGGAATAATCTGGACTTTCATCCGCATTAGTTACTATTCATCCACATTAGTTGTTCATCCGCATTAGTTATTGTTCATCCACACTAGTTACTGTTCATCCGCATTTGTCTAAAGACTTAGGATTTTTCTGAAGCTTGGGAAGTAGAATGTGGCGGGTAAGTTCTGGAATGTTTTGCTGGTTCATGTCTGTTGTGGGCTGTTGTTGATGCTTTATACTATGTATAATGTGACGTTACGTGGTGTGTTTATATTCATATGCGTAAAGTATTATGTAACAAAGTGGAAGATAACGAAAATGAAAAGTGGAACGTAATGAAAGAATGAAAGTCTTGCAAGCAAAGTTGAGGTGAGTGACTGTGTCGTCACAATAGACTCGTAAGCCAAGGTTGAGGTGAGTGACTGTGTTGTCACAACAAACTTGTATGCCAAGGTTGAGGTGAGTGAATGTGTGTCACAAAAGACTCGTAAGAAGTTTAATCCATGAGATTGACCCGAAATATGTCTTGATGCTCACCCCTATGCTGTGACGGTCTTCGGACATGAGGCGGGGGTGTTGCAAAAAGAGACGGGGTCCTTGTCGCGTACCCCGGTACTGTCGGTCTTCGGACATGAATGGAGTATTGCATGAGACAGGATCCAGATTATAGTGAAAGATGATGAATGAATACGTGAATTAATGAAGAATAATTAAGTCTATACCTTGATGTATGTATGATGAATGCTCACGTGTGAAAGTAAAGGAAGTATTTTATTGAGAAGGATATTTTCATATATAAATCCTACGAGGTATTTTAAAGGTTTTAAAACTAGAACTCACTCAGCGACGCTGACTTTTATGCATTTTCAATTGGCAGGTAATTGTTGCTGAGGGTGGCATGCGAGGGAAGCTACTTGGCAGGGCAAGATTAGCATTCATTCATCTTTAATGATATTGTTGTTTCGTAATGCAATTAATATGATCTTTTTGTAACTATTAATAACTAACGATGTATTGTTTAGCAACAGTATTTATTAATGAAGTGAATGACTTTTGTTATTAATTCTGCTGCACTGGTTTATGAACTATGAAATGTTTTATATATATTGTGCTATGATTGACCAACTGTGAGGTCTCCAGGAACGGGGCCTTACAAGTTGGTATTAGAGCCAAAGTTTAAGAGAAATAGGAAAATATTTTCAAAACCTAAACTTAAACTGAGAATGGGACGAACGGAGGGATGCCAGCCCGAGTAGCTACGTGCCATCAGGTATTCTTTTCTTAATGATAACCGGTACTATATGCGTGTGCTATTTGATTTATGTGCTTTTAGTAGATTTGAATACTGATGTAGTCAGGATAGGAAACGCTTCGGGGATGAAGAGTAAAGTAATTGGCTAATCACAACTGGCCACTGTAATTAGGGACTTACTATACTTGACATAAACTGAGCTATTACCTTGAATGACCGTGTTGGTATTTGAATCTTATAGTGATTAGACGATGGCTGGAGGTAGATCATCTAAGGCTTCTAGAGGTAGAGTATGGGGTGGTCATGCTGGTAGACCACGAGCCACAAAGAACAAGACGAGAACCGTAGAGATGGCTCCTGGTGAGCCTGGGATTCATCACCCAGAGGGCGGAGATGAGAGTGCCAACCTGAGGGCCTTAGTGAAAGAGGCAGTGGTGGAGGAGGGTCACCAAGTCATGAAGACTATCCTACCGTCTGTCGTGACTGAGGTGATCCGGGCCGTAAGGGAGGATGACAGGAAAGAAAAGGAGGAAGAGAGAAGGGCTGCTACTAGGAGAGGGGAGAATAAGAGAGATCATAATGATGAGGAGGAGATGAATGTTGAAAGGGGAGCCTCCAGTGATAAAGAGGATGTAGAGGTGCGGGAAACCGCGAGGGGATGTAGCTACGGGGCATTCCAACGGTGTAAACCCCCTACTTTTGACGGCAATGGTAACACTGCAGCTGCCCACCACTGGGTTAGAGAGATGAAGGTAGTATTGGATATTAGTGAGTGCAGGGAGGACCAGAAAGTGAAATTTGCCACTCACTCATTCGTTGACTCGGCTTTGTGTTGGTGGGACAATATTGTCCAAGCCGAGGGTAGCAGGGCCATCGGGGAGGATGAGATGGGGAGATTTGAAGAAGTTGGTTGTTGAGGAATTCTATCCTCACAGGGAACTAGACAAGGTAGAGAGAGTTCCTACAGCTTAAGGCGGGAATCATGACCCACCAGCAATACACCACCAAGTTTAATGAAATGGTGAGGCTGGTGCCGGATCAGGTGACGCCGGTGTCGATGAAGATTAAGAGGTATGTGCAGGGATTACTAGCTGATATCCGCAGTCACTTGATTGTTGCCCGACCAAGCACTTTTAGGTCGATAGTGGATCTGGCTGGGAGGTTTTACAATGAGAGAGAGGTGTTGGTGGTTGAGGTGAAGAAGACAGGTGGTGGTGACAAGAACTGGAGTGGGAAGAGGTTTGGTCGTGGTGGTTTCATCCCAAACAACAAGAGGATGAAAATGGATGACCGAAGAGTGAGGTCATCAAGCTTGGGGGTGAAGAGGTGTGGTAAGTGCTGGAAGGAGCATAGTGGGGAATACCGGTTTGGACTGAATGTTTGCTTCAGATGCGGGAAGCATGGTCACATTGCTAAGGATTGTAGAGTGTTGAGGTGTCATATCTATGGGGAAGAAGGACACATGAGTAGGGATTGCAAGAAGCAAAAGGCAGAGAGTTCCAGGGCGAAGAAGAGGACAGAAACTGAAGGGTAGAGGGCAAGCGGTAGAGCAATTACGATGACCCGAGAGGAGGCCAGGGTGGATCCCGATGTCGTGTCGGGTATGTTTCTAGTAAACCAAACTTGTGCCTCTGTATTGTTTGATTCTGGTGCTAGTAGGAGTTTTATTTCTGTTGCTTTCTGTGCTAAGCTGCCTGTTAGTAGTAGAAAAATTGATGAGCCATTTGATGTAGAAACTGCTATTGGTAAGTCTACCAGAATTTCTGATATGATTGAGGATTATGGCATAGAGTTAGAAGGCCATAGGTTCTCTGCTAAACTATTTGTGATGTCCCTAGGCAGATTTGATGTAGTTCTGGGGATGGATTGGTTGGCAGCCTATGAGGCAGACATCGTGTGTCGCAAAAAGATGATTCGACTGACAGCGCCCAATGGAGGTTCGGTAATGGTTTACGGTGACCGAGTTACTACAGTTCCGAAGGTGATTTCGATTATGGTGGCCGAGAAGTGCATGAAACGCAGATGTAGTGCCTACCTGGCTTATATGAAGGATGTGGAGGCGTCGGTACCACAATTGTCCGACGTACCAGTTGTGTGTGATTTTCCAGACGTGTTTCCAGAAGATTTACCAGGAGTGCCACCGGACCGTGAGATCGAGTTTCAGATTGATTTAATACCCGATGCTCAACCCGTTGCTAAGGCATCGTATCGATTAGCTCCAACCGAGATGAAGGAGCTGATGGTTCAACTGCAGGAGTTATTGGACAAGGGTTTCATTCGACCGAGTATCTCTCCTTGGGGTGCTCCAATGAAGAATGTGCATAGACTACCAGGAGCTAAACAAGTTAACAGTGAAGAATCGATATCCCTTACCAAGAATTGATGACTTGTTTGACCAGCTCCAAGGTGCCAGTTGGTTCTCCCGAATAGATCTCCAATCTGGTTACCATCAGTTGAAGGTTAAGGAGCAAGACATTCCTAAGACAGCGTTTCGCACACGTTATGGACACTACGAGTTCCTCGTTATGTCTTTCGGTCTGACTAACACGCTGGCTGCCTTTATGGATTTGATGAATCGAGTGTGTCGGCCGATGTTAGATAAATCAGTGATTGTGTTTATTGATGATATCCTGATTTATTCAAAGAGCAAAGAAGAACATGCCGGCCACATACGTGAAGTAATGGAGACGCTTCGCAGGGAGAAGCTTTATGCAAAATTCTCTAAGTGTGCTTTTTGGTTACGTGAGGTTCAATTTTTGGGTCATGTGGTGAATTCTAAAGGAATTATGGTGGACCCGGTGAAGGTTGAGGCGGTGATACAATGGAAGTCCCCAAAGACGCCATCCGAGATTCGAAGTTTCTTGGGATTGGCAGACTACTACAGGAGGTTCATTCAAGACTTTTCCAAGATAGCCTCACCTTTGACTAAATTGACTCGCAAGGAGGTGAAGTTTGTGTGGGGACGAGTACAGGAGGATGCTTTTGAGGAGTTAAAGGCAAGATTAACTCAAGCTCCTATTTTGACATTTCCCAAAGGGGGTGAAGACTTAGTGGTGTATTCGGATGCCTCCTATTCGGGATTGGGTTGTGTGTTAATGCAACGTGGGAGAGTAATAGCCTACGCGTCCCGATAGTTGAAAACTCATGAGGTCAATTACCCCATGCATGATTTGGAGCTCGCGGCTGTGGTCTTTGCATTAAAGATTTGGTGGCATTACCTGTACGGGGTGAAATGCACAATCTTCATGGACCACAAAAGCCTAAAGTATTTCTTTAAGCAGAAAGATCTCAACATGAGGCAGAGGAGGTGGTTAGAGCTGATTAAGGATTATGATTATGAAATCCATTACCATCCGGGTAAAGCAAATGTAGTGGCTGATGCCCTCAGCCGAAAAGAGAGACCCGAGCCAATCCGGGTGAAGGCTTATCAATTGGTGATGACCTCTGACGTGATGACACAGGTCAAAGAATTTCAGGATGAGGCATTAAAGGAAGATCGCCTTAACTCTGAAAGGATGAGAGGTCTAGTCACGGAGTTGGGAGAAAATACCCATAGAGTTAGAACCCGCTTCGAGCGGATGTGGATTCCCCGCTACGGTGATCTACGGGGACGAATTATGGATGAAGCTCATAAGACTCGATACTCCATTCATCGCGGTGCCACTAAGATGTATCAAGATATGAAGAAAGACTATTGGTGGCCGGGTATGAAGCGCGATGTAGTGGAGTACATGAGTAAGTGCCTTACTTGCTTACAAGTGAAGGCAGAGCATCAAAAGCCATACGGGAAGATCCAATCGTTGGATGTACCCGAGTGGAAGTAGGAGCATATCACCATGGATCTCATCACGAAGTTACCATGTACGGCAAGGGGGTATGATGCAATTTGGGTAATAGTTGATCGTTTGACAAAGAGTGCTCACTTCCAACCGATCCGCAAGACTTATACATCCGAGAGGTTGGCGGAACTGTTCATCAAAGAGATTGTAGCTCGCCATGGTGTACCGGTGTCTATCGTGTCAGACCGTGACACTCGGTTCACATCGAAGTTTTGGAAGAGATTCCACGATGCGATAGGGACGAGGCTACACATCAGTACGACTTATCATCCTCAAATAGATGGTCAGTCTGAGAGGACAATTCAAACACTCGAGGACATGCTCCGAGCATGTACGATCGACTTTGGAGGAAGTTGGGATGATTATATACCATTGGCAGAGTTCTCATACAACAACCGCTATCATGCCAGCATTGGCATGCCACCTTACGAGATGCTATATGGTAGGAGATGTAGAACGCTCGTGTGTTGGGGAGACATTGGGCAGAAAGAGTTGGAAAGCATGGAGAGGTAATCAAGGCTACAAATGAGAAGCTAGAAAAGATCAAAGCCTTTATGAAGGCAACCAAGGATAGACAAAAGTCGTATGCCGATAAGAGGCGTAGACCGATCGAGTTCAACGTGGGTGATAAAGTCATGTTAAAGGTCTCGCCCTGGAAGGGGATCATCCGGTTTCAAAAGAGGGGCAAGCTGAGTCCGAGATGCATAGGGCCTTTCCGAATCATTGCATGAGTAGGGGAGGTGGCCTATCGACTAGAATTGCCTGATGAGTTAAGTGGAATTCACCCGACGTTCCATGTATCTCATCTAAGAAAATGCTTGGCTGATGAAGATATGATTGTGCCACTAGAGGATATCGAAGTGGATGAAAGGCTTAATTATGTGGAGCAACCAGTGGCCATCATAGACAGAAAGGAAAAGAGATTGAGAAATAAAGTGGTTCCACTCGTACGTGTGCAGTTGAAACACCAAAAGGGTTCTGAGTCTACGTGGGAGACGGAGGAAGAAATGAGATAGGATTACCCTCAGTTATTCGAAGAGTGACAGGTTTCAGGGACGAAACCTCTTTAAGGGGGGTAGACTTGTAACACCCGAAATCTTGTCAAAATAAAAGAAAAGAAAGTGTTAAGAAGAAAGCAAAAAGAAGCCAAAGATGAGGGGTGTTTTGTGTAAAAGTACACAAAAGTAAAAAGTTCACTTTATATGGGCATGGCCGCCCATATCACTCCTGCTGCTATTGTGTTCAACCAAATCAGAAGAAGAAGAAGAAGAAGAAATCGAAGTTCTCTCGGTTCTAGAGAGAGAAAGAGGCTGTTTTTGATCTTGGTATGTATTTTATTGTATAATTGGCTCGGCTTATGTTGGGTTTTGACCATGAAACCGATTTATATGTGTTTTGCTGTTTGTTTTTACTTGTTTTAGGCGTTTGGACTCTTGTGCACAAGAGTTTGGAGGAGTTTTGCTTGTTTGCTGCACTAGGTGAGTTCTAGACCCTGATTTTTATGTGTTTTAGACATCTTGGGGATGAAAATTCATGTTTAAAAGGTTTTACAGCTGTTTTATGCTTTACCCTATATTTATAGGTGATTGTGTTTGTGCTTTACGGTGGTTTATGTGCTGTTGATGCTTGTGATGTTGGGTATAAGCTTCGAACTGATGGATAAGCATGCTTGGTTAGGAATTGTTGGTGTTTTCGTGGTTTTATGCCTGCTCTAGATGTTAAGCATGTTAGATCCATGATAAGGATGTGTTTGATCTAGGATTGGGGACTGAATAATTGCATAAGTGCGTTTGCAGGTCGGTTAGTTCATCCGCATTTAAGAGCTGAATATACACTTAAGTATTTTGCTCATGCGCATTTGTTGTTTGTTCATCCGCACTTAAGTACTTGCTCATGCGCATTTGTTTGTTCATCCGCATTTGTAGTTGCTTATGCGCCCAAGTGTTCTTTCGCATTTCTTTTGTTCATGCGCATTTGCTATAGTGTTCATGCGCATTTGTTTCAGTCATTCGCATTTGTTCTACCAGCATTTAGTTGGACACTTGGAATAATCTGGACTTTCATCCGCATTAGTTAATGTTCATCCGCATTAGTTTTTCATCCGCATTAGTTGTTCATCCGCATTAGTTACTGTTCATCCGCATTTGTCTAAAGACTTAGGATTTTTCTGAAGCTTGGGAAGTAGAATGCGGCGGGTAAGTTCTGGAATGTTTTGCTGGTTCATGTCTGTTGTGGGCTGTTGTTGATGCTTTATACTATGTATAATGTGACTTTACGTGGTGTGTTTATATTCGTATGCGTAAAGTATTATGTAACGAAGTGGAAGATAATGATAATGAAAAGTGGAACGTAATGAAAGAATGAAAGTCTTGCAAGCAAAGTTGAGGTGAGTGACTGTGTCGTCACAACAGATTCGTAAGCTAAGGTTGAGGTGAGTGACTGTGTTGTCAAAACAGACTTGTATGCCAAGGTTGAGGTGAGTGACTGTGTGTCACAAAAGACTCGTAAGGTGTTTAATCCATGAGATTGACCCGAAATATGTCGTGATGCTCACCCTGGTGCTGTGACGGTCTTCAGACATGAGGCGGGGGTGTTGCAAAAAGAGACGGGGTCCTTGTCGCGTACCCCGGTACTGTCGGTCTTCGGACATGAGTCAGGTATTGCATGATACAGGATCCAGATTATAGTGAAAGATGATGAATGAATACATGAGTTAATGAAGGATAATTAAGTCTATACCTTGATGTATGTATGATGAATGCTCACTCAGCGACGCTGAATGCATTTAAGGCAGGTAATTGTTGCTGAGGGTGGCACACGGGGAAGCTACTCGGCAGGGCAAGATTGGCATCCATTCATCTTTAATGATATTGTTGTTTCGTAATGCAATTAATATTATCTTTTTGTAACTATTAACAATTAACGATGTATTGTTTAGCAACAATATTTATTAATGAAGTGAATGGCTTTTGTTATTAATTCCGCTACACTGGTTTATGAACTATGAAATGTTTTATATATATTATGCTATGATTGACCAACTGTGAGGTCTCTGGGAACGGGGCCTTACAATTATTTCACTTGAACTAATGCAAGTACGGATTCGTGCAGACAAGTATTCATGAAAACTTAACATAATACATGTTAAATGAACTACATATACAAAAACATCAAATAGATATAGATCTAGAATGGAAATGTTTATCTTCTCATAAGAACCTTCAATCCCATGGAGTTTTGATTCGGGAACATTCTGAACACACTTCGGAACAAATTTAATCTAATATAAGTATAACGATCACTAAAATCAAACAAAAAGTCACAAATGAAATATATGTATCTATTGTTTAAACCAGAACCAAAACCAAACAAGAGACCACTCAATCCGCCGTTGATTTTGATTCACTCCTCCCAAACTTATTCAAAACATTCGAGCATAATCTTATAACCCTCTTACCTAGAAAATCCACAAAAATGAATCAAAACGACAAGTTACTCTCCACAAAATCCTTTATTAAGTGCCAAGGCAGCCATAGAAGTTGAAAAGGCCAAGAGACTACTCGTATTCACTCAATAGGAATGGAGAATCAAATTACAGTTGCGGAACGAAAGTTATCAGATGTCAAAGATGTAACTCAATGTGTGATCAATGAATAAGAGGTTAAATAAAGCTTACACGCACAACTAACTTAGATCTACTTGTATTTCACTTGAAATTATGCAAGTACGAATTCGTGCATCCAAGTATTCTTGAAAAATAAGAATAATACATGTTAAATGAACTATGTATACAAAAACATTAAATAGAAATAGATCTCGAATGGAAAGGTTTATCTTCCCCTAAAAACCTTCAATCTTGTAGAGTTTTGATCCGGGAACCTTCCAAAAACACTCCGAAACTATATTAATCAAATATAAGCATAACGATCACTAAAATCATAGTAAAAAACCACGAATGAAATATATTTATCTATTGTTTAAATAGGAACCAAAAGCTAACACGAGATGCCTCAAGCCACCCTTGAACTCGATTCACTCCACCCAAACTCATCCAAAACACTCAACCACTATCGTTTAACCCTCTTGCCTAGAAAATCCATAAAAATGAATCAAAATGACAACTTTCTATCCACAAAATCCTTTATCACGTAAAGGCAGCCATAGAAGTTGAAAAGGACCAAGAGACTATTCGTATTCACTCAATAGGAATCGAGAATCAAATTACATTTACTGAATGAAAGTGATTAGATGTCAAAGATGTAACTCAATGTGTGATCAACGAATAAGAAGTTAAAACAAGCTCACACGACCCACTAACTTAGATCTACTTGTATTTCACTTGAAATTATACAAGTACGAATTCGTGCATCCAAGTATTCATGAAAAATAAGAATAATACATGTTAAATGAACTACGTATACAAAAACATTAATTAGAAATAGATCTCGAATGGAAAAGTTTATCTTCCCGTAAAAACCTTCAATCCTGTGGAGTTTTGATTTGGGAACCTTCCAAACACACTCCGGAACTATATTAATCAAATATAAGCATAACGATCACTAAAATCACACTAAAAAACCACCAATGAAATATATTTATCTATTGTTTAAACAGGAACCAAAAGCAAACACCACTCAAGCCACCCTTGAACTCGATTCACTCCACCCAAACTCATCCAAAACACTCGAACACTATCGTTTAACCCTCTTGCCTAGAAAATCCATAAATATGAATAAAAACGACAACTTTCTATCCACAAAATCCTTTATTGATCCCAAAGGCAGCCATAGAAGTTGAAAAGGACCAAGAGACTACTTGTATTCACTCAATAGGAATCGAGAATCAAATTACAGTTACAAAATGAAAGTGATCAGATGTCAATGTGATCAACGAATAAGAAGTTAAATCAAGCTCACACAACCAACTAACTTAGATCTACTTGTATTTCACTTGAAATTATGCAAATGTGGATTCGTGCATCCAAGTATTCGTGAATGCTTAACATAATACATGTTAAATGAACTACGTATACACAAACATTAAATAGATATAGATCTTGAATGGAAAGGTTTATCTTCCCGTAACAACCTTTAATCCTATGGAGTTTTGATTTGGGAACCTTCGGAACACACTCCGGAACTAATTTAATCAAATATAAGCACAACGATCACTAAATTCAAACTAAAAATCACAACTGAAATATATGTATCTATTGTTTAAACCGGAACCAAAACCAAACAGTAGACTAGCCTACCCACCAATAATTCGTTTCACTCCTCCCAAACTCATCCCAAACATTCGACCACCCTCTTTAAACCCTCTTTTCTAGAAAATACACAAAAATTAAATTAAAACGACAACTCACTCTCCACAGAATCCTTTATTGAGCTCCAAGGCAGCCATAGAAGTTGAAAAGGACCAAGAGACTATTCGTATACACTCAATAGGAATCAGGAACCAAATTCCAGCTACGGAATGATAGTGATCAGATGTCAAAGATGTAATTCAATGTGTGATCAATAAATAAAAAGTTAAATCAAGCTCACATGACCAACTAACTTAGCTCTACTTGTATTTCACTTGAAATTATGCAAGTACGGATTCGTGCATCCAAGTATTTGCCAAAAATTAAAATAATACATGTTAAATGAGCTACGTATACAAAAAACATTAAATAGAAATAGATATCGAATGGAAAGGTTTATCTTCCTGTAACAACCTTCCATCCTATGGAGATTTGATTCGGGAACCTTCTGAACACAATCTGGAACAAATTTAATCAAATATAAGCATAACGATCACTAAAATCACACTAAACAATCACAAACAAAATATTTTTATATATTTTTTAAACCGTAACCAAAAGCGAACACAAGACCACTCAACCCACCCTTGAAGTTGATTCACTCCTCCCAAACTCATTCAAAACACTCAACCACCATCTTTGTACCCTCTTACCTAAAAAATCCACAAAAATGAATCAAAATGATAACTTTTTATCCATAAAATCCTTTATTGTGCGCCAAAGCAACCATAGAAGTTGCAAAGGACCAAGAGACTACACGTATTCACTCAATAGGAATCAAGAATCAAATTACAGTGGTAGAAAGAAAGTAATCAATTGTCAAAGATGTAACTTAATGTGTGATCAATGAAAAAGAAGTTAAATCATGCTCACACAACCAGCTAACTTAGATCTACTATTATTTCACTTGAAATTATGCAAGTACGGATTTGTGCATACAAGTATTCACGAAAGCTTAACCTAATACATGTTAAATGAACTACATATACAAAAACATTAAATAGATATAGATCTAGAATGGAAATGTTTATCTTCTCGTAACAACCTTCAATCCTATGGAGTTTTGATTCGGGAAAATTCTGAACACACTTTGGAACAAATTTAATCAAATATAAGCATAACTGCTAAATCAATATCTCAGATTCAATGAGCTTGGATCTTAAGATTTATCATGTTCTTGACCTAGAAATTCAAAATTAAGATGGGTGGAGGTGTGTGAATAAAAGAATACAAGAAGTAGATGATAATAAGTAGATGATTTCATTAATGTTGATGAACAAGTTACAATGAAAAATAAAATACAAAGATGGATGAAAATCAAACCCACCCAAAGGAGAGCATTTCTCCTTGGGTGGTGATTCACACCATCAGAAACACACACAAGAACCACACTTGCAAAAATGTACTAGTGGGTCTATTTATACTATTTTTACATCATGACCTAATTTTGACTTTCCTTTTTGTCTTGATGTTGACTTTATCTTGTTGACTTTGTCTTGTATTTGTTTTTCTTCTGTTTATCAACTTTGTCTCTAAACTAGTACAATCAGATCTTCAGTTGGCTTTGATTATCATTCAGTAAGCTTTAGTTTATTCAATTGTTAAACCCAACAATACTCCCCCTAAACTAATGCTTGCTAAACTCTAACTTCGAAGATCTTCTCTGTCACATGTCTTCTTGATCAACTAATATTTTGACACAGTTCACTGTAGTTCTCCCCCTTAGATTAAGCTTCTCCTAATATATTTCTAACAAAGGATAGAATCTCTTTGAGAATACTTAGCGTATTAGATATTGGTCTTCTCACTTTTGGATTACTTTTCATATCACACTCAAAGGATTTGAATGTATTAGGCATATGATGAGGCTTTGAACTTCAATAAACAACATCAGGAACATAAATCAATCTTGAAAACACTTCCACTCTATGAATCTCTGAAATAACTTGACAATATCATTCTTTAGTTGACTGTCATTTCCCTTGATTAAAGTCTGTCTAACTGCTCCGCTCCGTAGATAGACAAAGGTGCAAAAAGTCATCATAGAAGACAAATCCAAGTACTTTAGAAGGAGTATCTGACAGTTGTACAACTCCATGAATAAGTAAATTATTATATGACCAAAGTTGAGTTCTTCTTTTGGTTTGAATGCACAAAATGGATGTGCCTATTGGTTGCATTCATCCGCATTCATGATAATGTCTTGTTCTTCTTTGTTGTTGTCAACGGTTCATCATCTGTTCATCATCTTATGTTGTTGGATGAATTGCATTTAAAGTTAACTCAGCCGCATTAGGTGAGTAACTCATCCGCACTTATTACACTAAAGTAGCCGCATTTGTACACATGTGTAATTTAATGAATCCGCATTAGTGTACAACCATCCGCATTTGTATGATGTTCATATGTATTTGTGTGATGATCAGCCGCATTTGTATGATCATCATCCGCATTTGTATGTTGATTAGCCATATTTGTATGATCATCATCCGTATTTATGTGATGATCAGCCGTATTTGTATGATCATCATCAGCATTTATGTGATGTTCATCCGTATTTGTTTGTAATGCATCAGCATTTGTTTGCATAACATCAGCATTTGTTTGCATAACAACAGCATTAGTTTGCACAACATCAGCATTTTTGTTCGCTTGTCATCAGCATTTGTTTTCATAACATCAGCATTTGTTTACACAACATCAGCGTTTCATACTTAAACAAATGCAAGTACCAGTAGTATTATTCTTTGATCTGAATGTATCAATTTGAGATTTGATCTGAAACATTCAACACATTCGATTTAATAAGAGAATAATTCATGTATCATCTTCGAAAGCAAGTAGATCATCTTTGAAAGCAAGTAGATTCATCTAATCTTGCAAGCCGATTGAATTTGTTGATAATCCTCGATGAACAACATGGTCAAACTCATTTTCTTCCTATATCTGATTTTGATCCGGTTCAATTATATTACATGTTGAAGTGATAATCTGTGGAATGATTTATCAGCTTCGAATTGTACCAAATTCTATGGATGTTTTGATTTCCTCTTGCTTTTGAGACGAACAGATGGGTTTTTCTTCTTTTTGAAGAACAATGACTTTGTTCTTCATTTTTTTTTATTTTATTCTTTGTTCTTGACATCATAAATTTGAAACTAGATCTAAAACTTAGATGAATCTAGCAACCAACAGCTCTGATACCATTTTGCTAAATTAATATTTCAGATTCAATGAGCTTGGATCTTAGGATTCATCATGTTCTTGACCTAGAAATTCAATATTAAGATGGGTGGAGGTGTGTGAATCAAAGAATACAATTAGCAGATAATTAGAAGTAAATGATTTCATTGATGTTGATGAACAAGTTACAATGAAAAATCAAATACAAAGATGAATGAAAATCAAACCCACCCAAAGGAGAGCATTTCTCTTTGGGTGGTGATTCACACCATCAGAAACACACACAAGAACCACACTTGCAAAAATGCAATAGTGGGTCTATTTATACTATTTTTACATCATGACCTAATTTTGACTTTTCTTTGTCTTGTTGACTTTGTCATGTATTTGTTTTTCTTCTGTTTATCAACTTGGTCACTGAACTAGTACAATGAGATCTTTAGTTGGCTTTGATTATCATTTGGTAAGCTTCAGTATATTCAATTGTTGAACCCAACAATACTCCCCCTAAACCAATGCTTGTTAAACTCTAACTTTGAATATCTTCTCTATCATATGTCTTCTTGATCAACTAATGTTCTGACACTATTCACTATAGTTCTCCTCCTCAGATTAAGCTTCTCCTAATATATCTAACAAAGGATAGAATCTCTTTGAGAATACTTAGCGCATTAGACATGGGTCGTATTCTTTTGGATTACTGTTCGTATCACACTCAAAGGATTTGAATGTATTAGGCATATGATAAGGCTTTGAACTTCCATAAACAGCATCAAGAACATAAATCAATCTTGAAAACACTTCCACTCTTTGAATCTCTAAAATAACTTGATAATTCATTCTTTAGTTGACTGTTATTTCCCTTGATTAAAGTCTGTCTAACTGCTCCGCTCAGTAGATAGACACAAGTGCAGAAAGTCATCACAGAAGATGAATCCAAATACTTCAGAAGGAGTATCTGATAATTGTACAACTCCATGAATAAGTCAATGATTATGTGACCAAAGTTGAGTTCTTCTTTTGGTTTGAATGCTCAAAATGGATGTGCCTGATGGTTGCATTCATCCGCATTCATGATAATGTCTTGTTCTTCTTTGTTGTTGTCAACTGTTCATTATCTGTTCATCATCTTATGTTGTTGGATGAATTGCATTTGAAGTTAACTCAGCCGCATTAGGTGAGTAACTCATCTGCACTTGTTACACTAAAGTAGCCGCATTTGTTACACGTGTAATTTAATGAATCCGCATTAGTGTACAACCATTCGCATTTGTATGATGTTCATCCGCATTTGTCTGATGATCAGCCGCATTTGTATGATCATCATCCGCATTTGTAAGATGATTAGCCGCATTTGTATGATCATCATCCTCATTTGTGTGATGATCAGCCGCATTTGTATGATCATCATTCACATTTGTGTGATATTCATCCGTATTTATTTGTAAAGCATCAGCATTAGTTTACACAACATCAGCATTTGTTTGCACAACATCAGCATTTGTTTGATTATCATTAGCCTTTGTTTTCACAACATCAGCATTTGTTTACATAACATCAGCATTTCATACTTAAACAAATGCGAGTACCAAGAGTGTTATTCTTTGTTCTGAATGTATCAATCTGAGCTTCGATCTAAATCATTCAACACATTCGATTTAATGAGAGAATAGTTCATGTATGATCTTCGAAAGCAAGTAGATTCATCTAATCTTGCAAGCCGACTAAATTTGTTGTTAGTCCTCTATGAACAACATGGTCGAACTCATTTTCTTCTTCTATATGATTTGGATCCAGTTCAATTATATTAAATGTTGAAGTGATAATCTATGGAATGATTTCTCCGCTTCAAATTGTACCAAATTCATTAGATGTTTTGATTTCTTCTTTATTTTGAGATGAAAAAATGGGTTTTTTCTTCTTGTTGAAGAACAGTGACTTTGTTCCTAATTTTTTTTCTGATTTTCTTCTTTGTTCTTGACAACATAAAGTTAAAACAAGATCTGAAACTTAAATGAATCCAACAACCAACAGCTTTGATACCATTTTGCTAAATCAATATTTCAGATTCAATGAGCTTGGATCTTAGGATTCATCATGTTCTTGACCTAGAAATTCAAAATTAAGATGGGTGGAGGTGTGTGAATCAAAGAATACAAGAAGCAGATTATAATAAGTAGATAATTTAATTGATGTTGATGAACAAGTTACAATGAAAAATCAAATACAAAGATGGATGAAAATCAAACCCACCCAAAGGAGAGCATTACTCCTTGGGTGGTGATTCACACCATTAGAAACACACACACAAGAACCACACTTGCAAAAATGCACTAGTGGGTCTATTTATACTATTTTTATATCATGGCCTAATTTTGACTTTTCTTTTTATCTTGATGTTGACTTTATCTTGTTGACTTTGTCTTGTATTTGTTTTCATTTGTTTATCAACTTGGTCTCTAAACTAGTACAATGAGATCTTTAGTTGGCTCTGATCATCATTTGGTAAGCTTTAGTTTATTCAATTATTGAACCTAACAATACTCCCCCTAAACTGATGCTTGCCAAACACTAACTTTGAAGATCTTCTCTATCACATGTCTTCTTGATCAACTAATGTTCTGACATAGTTCATTTTAGTTCTCCCCCTCAGATTAAGCTTCTCCTAATATATTTCTAACAAAGGATAGAATCTCTTTGAGAATACGTAGCACAATGGATATGGGTCGTATCACTTTTGGATTACTGTTCATATCACACTCAAAGAATTTGAATGTATTAGGCATATGATGAGGCTTTGAACTTTAATAAACAGCATCAGGAACATAAATAAATCTTGAAAACACTTCCACTCTTTGAATCTCTGAAATAACTTGATAATATCATTCTTTAGTTGACTGTCATTTCCTTTGATTAAAGTCTGTATAACTGCTCCGCTATGTAGATAGGCACAGGTGCAGAAAGTCATCACAAAAGATGAATCCAAGTACTTTAGAAGGAGTATCTGATAGTTGTACAACACCTTGAATAAGTCAATGGTTATGTGACCAAAGTTAAGTTCTTCTTTTGGTTTGAATGCTCAAAATGGATGTGCCTGTTGGTTGCATTCATCCGCATTCATGATAATGTCTTGTTCTTGTTTGTTGTTGTCAATTGTTCATCATCTGTTCATCATCTTATGTTGTTGGATAAATTGCATTTTAAGTTAACTTAGCCACATTAGGTGAGTAACTCAACGACACTTCTTAAACTAAAGTAGCCGCATTTGTTACACATGTGTAATTTAATGAATCTGCATTAGTGTACAACCATCCGTATTTGTATGATGTTCATCCACTTTTGTGTGATGATCAACTGCATTTGTACGATCATCATCCAATTTGTGTGATGATTAGCCGCATTTGTATGATCATCATCTGCATTTGTGTGATGATTGGTCGCATTTGTATGATCATCATCCGCATATGTTGATGTTCATCCGCATTTGTTTGTAAAAGGCATTAGCATTTGTTTGCACAGTATCAACATTTGTTTGATTGTCATCAGCCTTTGTTTTCACAACATCAGCATTTGTTTACACAACATCAGCATTTCATACTTAAACATATGCGAGTACCAGTAGTGTTATTCTTTGATCTGAATGTATCAATCTAAGCTACGATTTGAATCATTCAACACATTCGAATTCACTTTCATCTTGTATCTGATTTGGATCCGGTTCAATTATATTACATGTTGAAGTCATAATCAATGGAATGATTCATCAGCTTCGAATTGTACCAAATTCACTAGATGTTTTGATTTCTTCTTGATTTTGAGATGAACAAATGGGTTTTTCTTCTTTTTGAAGAACAGTGACTTTGTTCTTCATTTTTTCTGATTTTCATCTTTGTTCTTGACATGATAAAGTTGAAACTAGTTCTGAAACTTAGATGAATCCAACAACCAACAACTCTGATACTATTTTGCTAAATCAATATTTCAGATTCAATGAGCTTGGATCTTAGGATTCATCATGTTCTTGACCTAGAAATTCAAAATTAAGATGGGTGGAGGTGTGTAAATCAAAGAATACAAGAAGAAGATGATAATAAGTAGATGATTTCATTGATGTTGGTGAACAAGTTACAATGAAAAATCAAATACAAAGATGGATGAAAATCAAACCCACCCAAAGGAGAGCATTTCTCCTCGGGTGGTGATTCACACCATCAGAAACACACACACACAAGAACCACACTTGCAAAAATGCACTAGTGGGTCTATTTTTACTATTTTAACATCATGACCTAATTTTGACTTTTCTTTTTGTCTTGATGTTGACTTTGTCTTGTATTTGTTTTTCTTTTGTTTATCAACTTGGTCTCTGAACTAGTACAATGAGATCTTCGGTTGGCTTTGATTATCATTTGGTAAGCTTCAGTTTATTCAATTGTTGAACCCAAAAATACTCCCCCTAAACTGATGCTTGCCAAACTCTAACTTTGAATATCTTCTCTGTCACATGTCTTCTTGATCAACTAATGTTCTGACACAGTTCATTATAGTTCTCCCCCTCAGATTAAGATTTTCCAAATATATTTCTAACAAAGGATAGAATCTCTTTGAGAATAATTAGCGTATTAGATATGGGTCATATCACTTTTGGATTACTGTTCATATCACACTCAAAGGATTTGAATGTATTAGGCATATGATGAGGCTTTGAACTTCAATAAACAGCATTAGGAACATAAATCAATCTTGAAAACACTTCCACTTTTTGAATCTCTGAAATAACTTGATAATATCATTCTTTAGTTGACTGTCATTTCTCTTGATTTAAGTCTGTCTAACTGCTCCGCTCAATAAATAAACACAGTTGTAGAAAGTCATCATAGAAGATGAATCCAAGTACTTCAAAAGGAGTATCTGACAGTTGTACAACTCCCTGAATAAGTCAATGATTATGTGACCAAAGTTGAGTTCTTGTTTTGGTTTGAATGCTCAAAATGGATGTGCATGTTGGTTGTATTCATCCGTATTCATGATAATGTCTTGCTCTTATTTGTTGATGTCAAATGTTCATAATCTGTTATCATCTTATGTTGTTGGACGAATTGCATTTGAAGTTAACTCAGCCGCATTAGGTGGGTAACTCATCCGCACTTGTTACACTAAAGTAGCCACATTTGTATGATCATCATCCGTATTTGTGTGATGTTCATCCGCATTGGTTTGTAATGCATTAGCATTTGTTTGCACAACATCAGCATTTGTTTGCACAACATCAGCATTAGTTTGCACAACATCAGCATTTGTTTGCTTGTCATCAACATTTGTTTACACAACATTAGCGTTTCATACTTAAACAAAAACGAGTACCAGTAGTGTTATTCTTCGATCTGAATGTATCAATCTAAGCTTCGATCTGAATCATTCAACACATTCGATTTAATGAGAGAATAATTCATGTATCATCGTCAAAAGGTAGTAGATCATCATCGAAAGCAAGTAGATTTATCTAATATTGCCAGCCGATTCAATTTGTTGATAATCCTCGATGAACAACATGGTCAAACTCATTTTCTTCTTGTATCTGATTTGGATCCGGTTCAATTATATTACATGTTGAAGTGATAGTCTGTGGAATGATTTATCAGCTTCGAATTGTACCAAATGTACTAGGTGTTTTGATTTCTTCTTGATTTTGAGATGAAAAGATGGGTTTTTCTTCTTTTTGAAGAACAATGACTTTGTTCTTCATTTTTTTCTGATTTTCTTTTTTGGTCTTGACATCATAAAGTTGAGACTAGATCTGAAACTTAGATGAATCCAGCAACCAACAGCTCTGATACCATTTTGCTAAATCAATATTTCCGATTCAATGAGCTTGGATCTTAGGATTCATCATGTTCTTGACCTAGAAATTCAAAATTAAGATGGGTGGAGGTGTATGAATCAGAGAATACAAGAAGCAGATGATAATAAGTAGATGATTTCATTGATGTTGGTGAACAAGTTACAAGGAAAAGTCAAATACAAAGATGGATGAAAATCAAACCCACCCAAAAGAGAGCATTTCTCCTTGGGTGGTGATTCACACCATCAGAAACACACACACAACAACCACACTTGCAAATATTCACTAGTGGGTCTATTCATACTATTTTTACATCATGACCTAATTTTGACTTTTCTTTTTGTCTTGATGTTGACTTTGTCTTGTGTTTGTTTTTCTTTTGTTTATCAACTTGGTGTCTGAACTAGTACAATGAGATCTTCAGTTGGCTCTGATTATCATTTGGTAAGCTTCAGTTTATTCAATTGTTGAACCCAACAATACTCCCCTTAAATTGATGCTTGCCAAACTCAAATGTCTTCTTGATCAACTAATGTTCTAACACAGTTCACTGTAGTTCTCCCCCTCAATTAAGCTTCTCCTAATATATTTCTAGCAAAGGATAGAATCTCTTTGAGAATACTTAGAACGTTGGATTGTTGGGTTTTCACAAGTTAAACAGATCTATTTTATCCTTATAAAATAGAAGAATGCAGCGGAATATATAATTTTAAACTTGTTACAAAGAGCTAATATATATAAAACATTTTTATATAAAATCAGTCAAAACCCATATGGATCGATATATGAAATCATGCTTACAAACAACCATAGAAGGTACAAAGAACTACCTTCAATAATGAGGTTGGCAGGAGGTGAACGAGGATGGCAGCTCCTAAAGCAAGAAGCCTCAAGTTGGTCTTCCCACGAGCCACCAACAAGAACACCGGTTGCTAGGATTTTCACTTGTACAACTCCCCTTTTCTTTCTCTAGACCGATCGAGAGAATAAGGGGTTCTTACACCTTTTGTGTTCTCAAGTCGTGTATTTAGAGAGATCTGCAAGCAATCTTATATTGCATGTCCTTGGAAACATAATGTTTAGGAGAGAGAAAAGTGGGTGGGGCCCAGCCCCTTAACCCATCATCATTTCTCAGAACAACATCCGCATTAGTTAATGCGGATGAAGTTGTTCTCCCACATTTGTAAATACGGGTGAAGTAATTCGTTCGCATTTGCAAATGGTCATCCGCATTAGTTAACGCGGATGTATGTTTCCATCAGCATTTCCAGAAATGCTCATCCGCATTTGTTCCAAAACAAATACGGACAGGGATTGTTCATCCGCATTTACAAATGCGGATGAGTAAACATCACCCGCATTTGTTCAACCACATCAAATGCGGTTGTGTAAAACGAATACGGATGAATTAATATTCCTCTCTCTTTGAAATAAATTATCCATATAATTTATATACTACACAAGTGTAAATGTTTGGAAACCTAATTTCCAAATATTCTAAGTGTTAATATTTATTTATATGATCATATCATAAAACAAATATCTTTGGTGTTTGTCTAGCTCGTTATTGGGTATGACCCGACTTGGATCATGACATACTAGCCACATCAATTCAATATGTATTTTGGGCAGATCATTTCCATCAATCTTCCACTTGCACAAGATATATAGAGGATTGATGCAAGTAGCAAATACCGCCTAACAACGGTTTACTACCCCTAATATGCATGAATAAGTGCCATTCAATAACATCATTCCTTTCAAGTCCCTTACTTGAACTGATTTAGGTGAATCCAATCATATATCCTTTTGTTTCAGATGTCATTTTAAATCCAGGGACATAGAACGATCATTCCCTGTTGATTTAACTTTATCAGGCCTTAGACATCATACTCTCAACGAATAAGAGGAACAAATCCCATCTTGACTACATACGTTTATCACAATCACCTTATATCACACCTGAACATAGCCTTGTGTATTGTCCATTATTTCAGAACAATGAAGAACTAGATCAAGGTATAATATTTGGTGAATATCAAAACCCAATATGTATCTTAGGTCTGAGGACACTATGATATTCGCCTTTACTCAAATTTACTTATGATCAATTATAAAATTCCATGCAGTAACATTTGAGAGCGGGTCAGTCCAATATTTGTATCCCACAAATCTATGAACCTTGGTAGCAACCTTTTGCTCTATATTCATACCTTATGAATATCTACCAATCCATGTTCATAATAGTCTTACATTCATATTTGTTCCCACAAATATAACCGACTACGGACATTTTGAATAATAAATATATTCATGGATGTAAACATGCTAAAATGGAACATAACTCAAATTGTCATACAAAGAGTTAGTATTACATTCGTTCCAAAGTTAAAATACAAAACAGATCAAATCCAATCAATAGAATATCAAAGTCCTAAGGCACAAGTATGACTCTCATGCTTTGCCCTTTCAAGGAGCTTCGTGAGTGGATCCGCAATATTTTGATCTGTGTGAACTTTGCGAATACATATCTTTCCCTTTTCAACTTCATCCCTTATGTAGTTGAACGTCCGCTCAATGTGCCTTGTCTTTTGATGTGCACGGGGTTCCTTGATTTGAGCAATCGTACCCTCGTCATCACAAAAGATCTCTAGGGGGTCTTGAATGGTAAAGACTACCCCTAGATCGGTAATAAATTTCTTTAACCATGCAGCTTCTTGAGCTGCCAATGAAGCGGCGATGTATTCGGATTCTATAGTGGACAATGCTACCACGTCCTGCTTCGAGCTCTTCCAGGACACTGCCCCTCCATTCATAATGAAGACATACCCCGACTGTGATCGAGAATCATCTCGATCAGTCTGGAAGCTCGCATCCGTGTAACCTTTTACAACGAGCTCCTCCTCACCAGATCCATATATTAGAAACATATCCTTAGTCCTCGTAAGGTATTTCAATATACTTTTAAAAGCCATCCAATGGCTATTACCTAGATTCTGTTGATATCTACTTGTCATGCTTAATGCGCATGACACGTCCGGTCTAGTGCATATCATTGCATACATGATGGATCCTATAGCAGATGCATATGGGATTTCCTTCATTCTTTCTTGCTCATCCTTTGAGTTTGGAGATTGAGATGTACTCAATATTGTCCCTCTTTGAATAGGTACCATACCTTTCTTAGAGTTTTCCATCTTGAACCTTTTCAAGATTTTATCAATGTATGCACTTTGGTTTAAACTATCAATCGTCTTGATCTATCCCTATAGATCTTTATTCAAAATATAGGCGGCTTCACCAAGATCTTTTATGGAAAAGCAACTTCCAAGCCAGGCTTTAACACCTTCCATGGTTGGAACATCATTTCCAAATAGTAGTATGTCATCAACATACAATACTAAGAATGTGATAATGCTCCCACTAGCCTTTTTATACACACAAGCTTCATCAGCGTTCTTGATAAATCCAAATTTCTTGATCTCTTCATCAAAACGTTGATTCCAACTTCTCGATGCTTGTTTCAATCCATAGATTGATTTCTTTAACTTGCATACTTTATTAGGATGTTTTGGATCGACAAAACCATCAGGCTGAACCATATAGCAGTCTCTTCGAGATGTCCATTAAGGAAAGCGGTTTTGACATCCATTTGCCAAATCTCATAGTCATAATATGCAGCTATGGCAAATAATATCCTAATTGACTTTAGCATTGCCACAGGCGAGAATGTTTCATCATAATCAACCCCTTGAGTTTGAGTGAAACCCTTTGCTACAAGTCTTGCTTTATAAGTATCCAAGTTTCCATGCATATCGGTTTTCTTCTTGAAAACCCACTTACATCCAACCAGTTTGGAGTTAAGTGGTGGTTCAACCAATTCCCATACTTGGTTGTCATACATGGATTGCATCTCAATGTTCATGGCTTCTAGCCATTTGTCACAATCCAAATTGGACATTGCATCATGGTATGTAGTTGGTTCATCCGAGTCAACCACATAGCATCCATTCATGAAAAATCCATATCTTTCAGGTGGAATGCTAATTCTACCAGATCTACGAACGTTTTGTGTGTATTGATCAACCATTTGATCATTATCAACAACCTCTTATTGATCGCTAATTTCAACCAAACGTGTATTGGCTTGTGGTTCTTGATCCACATCAATTTCCACTGTTCTATACGTCGTTTCTTCCATAAGAAACTTAGTTTCCAAGAACTCAGCCTTTCTGGCAATAAATACCTTTTGCTCGGTTGGATTAAAGAAGTAATATCCCATACAGTCTTTGGGATATCCAACAAATACACCTAATGGATCGACTTTCTAACTTGTTTTGGGTGTTCTGCTTCACATGAGCTTCACAACCCCATACCTTTAAATATGATAGTGATGGAACTCTTCCATGCCATATTTCAAAAGGTGTCGTACCCACTTTCTTGGTTGGGGCCATATTCAAAATACGAGCCGCGGAGAGCAATACGAAACCCCAAAATGATAGAGGTAGTGAGCTTCTAGCCATCATAGATCGAACCATATCCAATAAGGTTCGATTTCTCCTTTCAGACACACCATTATGTTGCGGTGTTCCGGGTGGAGTAAGTTGTGAGACAATCCCACAACTCATAAGATGATCTTGAAAAGCATCACTCAGGTATTCACCTCCTCTATCTGAACGAAGAACTTTGATTGTTTTGTTGAGTTGATTTTCTACTTCATTCTTAAAGATTTTGAACATTTCAAAAGCTTCATGTTTGTGTTTCAACAAGTACACATAACCATAACGACTATAATCGTCAATAAAAGTAATGAAGTATCTCTCACCATTCCTTGTCATTGTCTTAAAAGGACCACATACATCTGAATGTATGATTCCTAATAAATCCTTTGCCCTTTCGTTAGTACCACTAAAGGGCAACTTGGTCATTTTCCTTGTAAACACGATTCACACTTATCAAATGAACCATTTTAATTTGTTTCCAAAAGACCATTCTTTTGAAGTGTTTGAATCCGATTCTTGTTTATATGCCCAAGACGACAATGCCAAAGATATAAATCACTTAAACCCATTTTAAGTTTCTTGGTGCTTGTTTGGTATAACGAGTTATTAAAAGATGAGTTATCATGAACCAATTCATAGATACCATTATAAGGCATAGCCTCAAAATAAAATACATCATCCATAAAAACACAAATACCATTGTTTACATACTTTAATAGATAACCATATTGTTTTAAAAGGGAAACAGAAATTATGTTCCTAGTCAAACTAGGAGCATACAAGATGTTTTTCAAGACAACTTACAAACCATTTGGAAGCTTCGAAACATAGTCTCCTTGGGCTTCAACATCAACTTTTGCTCCATTGCCCATGTAGAGACTTGTGTCTCCCTTCTTGAAATGCTTATTTCTTTTGAACCCCTGCAACAAATTGCAAATATGAGTTCCACATCCGGTATCCAATACCCATGTGTTTGAAGAAATAACATTCAATTCAATATGAATCATGAAAGTTGTACCTGAGGTCTGCCCAGCATCCCTCTTGTTTCTCAACTCCTTGAGATAGGTTGGACAATTCCTCTTCCAATGTCCTATCTCACCACACTCAAAGCATGGATCATTCTCCGTCACCTTAGGCGTCTTAAGCTTTGGTTTTGGAGGTTCAGTTCTTGCCTTTCCCTTACCCTTTCCTTTGATGTATCCCTTTCCTTTAGCAACATTTGCCTTGGGATCAGGGTGTTGCCTTTTCTTGTTGCCTCCCTCATTGATCGTGAGGACGGGTAAAACCCTTTTACCCATCCCCACCTCAGCCGTTTTGAGCATTGCGTGAAGCTCACCGATGCTCTTGTCCCACCTGTTCATGTTATAATTCATGATGAACGTCTCAAACCTTTTAGTTAGGCCATTAAGGATCAAATCCGTGGCCAACTCTTTTGAGACGGGCCAATTTAGCCTTTCAAGGCGATCAATGTGGCTCTTCATCTTAAGTACATAAGATGAAACCGATTGAGTTTCTTCCATTCGACATGCATGAAGCGCTCGAACCGTTTCGAAGCGTTCTACCCTTGCTTGTTGAAGGAACATTTCCTTCAACTGGGTAATCATGTCGTATGCCCCATGATGCTTTAAATCCTTTTGGAGCTCGGGAATCATAGTTCCCAACATGAGGCAAGAAACCTGCACAGAATCCTCAGTGTGCTTAACCCAATCGTTATAGGCCTCAACATCATCAACATCGGGTTCGTCGGGAATGGGATCGTCTAGTACGTAAGATTTCTTTTCTTGCTTGAGAACGATTCTCAAGTTACGAAACCAATCCATAAAATTATTATGGTTAAGACGATCCCTTTCTAATATAGTTCTTAGTGATAGGTTATGGACGGTCGAGGTGGGAGCGTTGTTGTTGGCGGCCATTTCTACAAACAAAGTTCATTTTAGTATTTCCGAAAATAAAACTTTAATTATTAATACCCCTTTCACGTCTCATAGACAATTAATAATTAAAATCTAGAATCCAACGTTACATTTAAATAATGGTTAGGTGACCTTTATCCCATCATTTAAATTAACAAGGTAGTCAACACTTGACAATTGCAACCCTTTGCAACTTTAGTTTTATGGGATCGGTTAAACATCTTTATGTTTAGTTGGCATGTTTAATTCCATCAACCATTGTACACCATGCTTCGGTGACCCTATTCACATGGTTTCCAACTCAAGTTGTCCTACTTACACACACGTGTGAGTTTACACAAACAAGTGGTTAGGTGACCTTTATCCCACAAATATGTTAACCCCACCTCAAACACACAAGTTCCCTAAGAGTGGTTAGGTGACCTTTATCCCACAATAGTTCCCAAGTGATTCGAGTGTTGTGTAAAAGGATGGTGTTAAACTTGTTTAAAAGGGATTTTAGTTTTCATTAATTCTAGTTTTGAAAACTATTTTGCACCTAACATTTGCATGCATTCAAATGTGTGGTACCCAGTGTGAAATAATTTTCAAGGTTCTTTCAATAAAACCAATTTTATTGTGAACACATTAACTTTTAATAAACCCTTTTATTACCAATGTTAATGTTTTATAAGAACCAGTTTTATGCTTGTTGTTGATTTTAAATTGTTTAAACATGCATATCCATATATCACAAAACAATAATAAAACAATCACACAAGCATCACATGAGTCCATAACCGTAGCCATCTAAGCTTAACATCACTTGTTGACCGAAACAAGTGGGTTAATAAATTCGTTTCTAAGGGTGAAAATGACACAACATTTGTGCCGGTGAACTCCCACTTGATCCCGCATCCAAATGCTTCAAGTGTCCACCTTGTGTTGTGACTCTTCCAATCCATTTGGGTCTCCATTTAGGCTTTGACTTCAGCACCAAACTCCTTTGGGCCTTCATCTTCTCCTTTCGGTTAAAACCGAGAAAGATAGTCTTGTTGCATCTTCTTTTACAAAACATATCCTAAATACATTTTTTCTAGTAAAAGCAAAGTTGCCTAGCCTATTTATTTTACATACCAAATGAAAAAAAATAAATAAATTACATACCCAATAGGAAGAATAAACATGTTTAATTATTAAAAACCATTTGAATAATTAAAACAAATCACAACACATTCATCCATAGGTCTCGGCTTTGGTTATGAACAAATAAAATACATATCGACATATGTAAGCAAAATCCAAAAGCATCCCCTTGAACCATAGATTCTCGGCTGAAGCATAAACAGCCGAGAACCATGGTTTTGTTTCCAAAACAAAATCATCCAAATGAAATAAATTTTCCAAGATTCAATATGCATGTCTAAATAGATCTTAAAAAATAGGGGATACTAGGGCTGAAGCTTCTCGGCTTTTAGTGAATCATCACCAAGAAACCGAATTTTCAGTCCAAATGAAGCATGTATCCATATAACCGGCTCTTGATGCCATTGTTGGGATTTCACAAGTTAAACAGATCTATTTTATCCTTATAAAATAGAAGAACGCAGCGAAATATATAATTTTAAACTTGTTACGAAGAGCTAATATATATATAAAACATTTTTATATAAAATCAGTCAAAACCCATATGGATCGATATATGAAATCATGCTTACAAACAACCATAGAACGTACAAAGAACTACCTTCAATAATGAGGTTGGCAAGAGGTGAACGAGGATGGCAGCTCCTAAAGCAAGAAGCCTCAAGTTGGTCTTCCCACGAGCCACCAACAAGAACACCGGTTGCTAGGATTTTCACTTGTACAACTCCCCTTTTCTTTCTCTAGACCGATCGAGAGAATAAGGGGTTCTTACACCTTTTGTGTTCTCAAGTCGTGTATTTAGAGAGATCTGCAAGCAATCTTATATTGCATGTCCTTGGAAACATAATGTTTAGGAGAGAGAAAAGTGGGTGGGGCCCAGCCCCTTAATCCATCATCATTTCTCAGAACAACATCCGCATTAGTTAATGCGGATGAAGTTGTTCTCCCACATTTGTAAATACGGGTGAAGTAATTCGTTCGCATTTGCAAATGGTCATCCGCATTAGTTAACGCGGATGTATGTTTCCATCAGCATTTCCAGAAATGCTCATCCGCATTTGTTCCAAAACAAATACGGACAGGGATTGTTCATCCGCATTTACAAATGCGGATGAGTAAACATCACCCGCATTTGTTCAACCACATCAAATGCGGTTGTGTAAAACGAATACGGATGAATTAATATTCCTCTCTCTTTGAAATAAATTATCCATATAATTTATATACTACACAAGTGTAAATGTTTGGAAACCCAATTTCCAAATATTCTAAGTGTTAATATTTATTTATATGATCATATCATAAAACAAATATCTTTGGTGTTTGTCTAGCTCGTTATTGGGTATGACCCGACTTGGACCATGACATACTAGCCACATCAATTCAATATGTATTTTGGGCAGATCATTTCCATCATGGATATGGGTCGTATCACTTTTGGATTCCTGTTCATATCACACTCAAAGGATTTGAATGTATTAGGCATATGATGAGGCATTAAACTTCAATAAACAGCATCAGGAACATAAATCAATCTTGAAAACACTCCCACTCTTTGAATCTCTTAAATAACTTAATAATATCATTCTTTAGTTGACTGTCATTTCATTTGATTAAAGTCCGTCTAACTGCTCCGCACAGTAGATAGACACAGGTGCAGAAAGTCACCACAGAAGATGAATCCAAGTACTTCAGAAGAAGTATCTGACAGTTGTAGAACTCCCTAAATAAGTCAATGATTATGCGACCAAAGTTGAGTTCTTCTTTTGGTTTGAATGCTCAAAATGGATGTGCATGTTGGTTGCATTCATTTGCATTCATGATAATGTCTTGTTCGCGTTTGTTGTTGTCTACTGTTCATCATCTGTTCATCATCTTATGTTGTTGGATGAATTGCATTTGAAGTTAACTCAGACGCATTAGGTGAGTGACTCAACCTCACATGCTACCCTAAAGTAGCCGCATTTGATACACATGTGTAATTTAATGATTCCGTATTAGTGTGCCACCATCCACATTTTTATGATGTTCATCTGCACTTGTGTGATGATCAGCCGTATTTTTATGATCACCATCCACATTTGTGTGATGCTTAGCCGCATTTGTATTATCATCATCAGCATTTGTGTGATGATCAGCCGCATTTGTATGATCATCATCCGCATTTGTGTGATGTTCATCCACATTTGTTTGGAAAGCATCAGCATTTGTTTGCACAACACCAACATTTGTTTGCACAACATCAGCATTAATTTACACAACATCAGCAACTTCAGCATTTGTTTACACAACATCAGCGTTTCCTACTTAAACAAATGCGAGTACCAGTAGTGTTATTCTTCGATCTGAATGTATCAATCTAAGCTTCAATCTGCATCATTCAACACATTCAATTTAATGAGAGAATAATTCATGTATCATCTTCGAAAGCAAGTAGATCATCTTCGAAAGCAAGTAGATTCATCTAATCTTGCAAGCCGATTGAATTTGTTGATAATCCTCGACGAACAACATGGTCGAACTTATTTTCATCTTGTATCTGATTTGGATCCGGTTCAATTATATTACATGTTAAAGTGATAATCTGTGGAATGATTTATCAGCTTCGAATTGTACCAAATTCACTAGATGTTTTGATTTCTTCTTAATTTTGAGATGAACAGATGGGTTTTCTTCTTTTTAAAGAACAGTAACTTTGTTCTTCATTTTTTTTCTAATTTTCTTCTTTGTTCTTGACATCATACAGTTGAAACTAGATATGAAACTTAGATGAATCCAGCAACCAACAGCTCTGATACCATTTTGCTAAATCAATATTTCTGATTCAATGAGTTTGGATCTTAGGATTCATCATGTTATTAACATAGAAATTCAAAATTAAGATGGGTGGAGGTGTGTGAATCAAAGAATACAAGAAGCAGATGATAATAAGTAGCTGATTTCATTGATGTTGATGAACAAGTTACAATGAAAAATCAAATATAAAAATGGATGAAAATCAAACCCACCCAAAGGAGAGCATTTCTCCTTGGGTGGTGATTCACACCATCAGAAACACACACACAAGAACCACACTTGCAAAAATGCACTAGTGGGTCTATTTATACTATTTCTACATCATGACCTAATTTTGACTTTTCTTTTTGTCTTGATGTTGACTTTGTCTTGTATTTGTTTTTCTTTTGTTTATCAACTTGGTCTCTGAATTAGTATAATGAGATCTTCAGTTGGCTCTGATTATCATTTGGTAAGCTTCAGTTTATTCAATTGTTGAACCCAACAATACTCTCCCTAAACTGATGCTTGCCAAACTCTAACTTTGAAGATCTTCTCTGTCACATGTCTTCTTGATCAACTAATGTTCTGACACAGTTCACTGTAGTTCTCCCCCTCAAATTACGCTTCTCCTAATATATTTCTAGCAAATGATAGAATCTCTTTGAGAATACTTAGTGCATTGGATATGGGTTGTATCACTTTTGGATTCCTATTCATATCACACTCAAAGGATTTGAATGTATTAGGTAGATGATAAGGCTTTAAACTTCAATAAACAGCATCAGGAACATAAATCAATCTGGAAAACACTTCCACTCTTTGAATCTCTAAAATAACTTTATAATATCATTCTTTAGTTGACTGTCATTTCACTTGATTAAAGTCTGTCTAACTGCTCCACTCAGTAGATAGACACAGGTGCAGAAAGTCATCACAGAAGATGAATCCAAGTACTTCAGAAGGAGTATCTGACAATTGTACAACTCCCTGAAAAAGTCAATGATTATGTGACCAAAGTTGAGTTCTTCTTTTAGTTTGAATGCTCAAAATGGATGTGCCTGTTGGTTGCATTCATCCGCATTCATGATAATGTCTTGTTCTTGTTTGTTGTTGTCAACTATTCATCATCTGTTCTTATGTTGTTGGATGAATTGCATTTGTAGTTAAGTCAGCCGTATTAGGTGAGTAACTGAAGCGCACTTGTTACACTAAAGTAGCCGCATTTAATACACATGTATAATTTAATGATTCCACATTAGTGTACAACCATCCTCATTTGTATGATGTTCATCCCCATTTGTGTGATGATCAGCCGCATTTGTATGATCATCATCCCGTATTTGTGTGATGATTAGCTACATTTGTATGATCGTCATCCGCATTTGTTTGATGATCAGCTGCATTTGTATGATCATCATCTGGATTTGTGTGATGTTCATTCACCTTGTTTGTAAAGCATCAGCATATGTTTACACAACATCAGCATTTGTTTGCATAACATCAGCATTAGTTTGCACAACTTGAGGCATTTGTTTGCTTGTCATTAGCATTCGTTTACACAACATCTGCATTTGTTTGCTTGTCATTAGCATTCGTTTACACAACTTCTGCATTTGTTTACACAACATCAGCATTTCATACTTAAACAAATATGAGTACTAGTAGTGTTATTCTTCGGTCTGAATGTATCAATCTGAGCTTCGATCTGAATCATTCCGATTTAAGGATTGATTGGTTTCATGGACGAAACCTATATAAGGGGGGTGGACTTGTAACACCCGGAAAATTCAGAAAAGAAAAGTAAGGGAGCCAGCAGGAAGTTAGTTCAAAAGCAAGGGGTTAAAAGTGTACAAGGGCTAAACTTGCACATAGTGGGGTTTAAAATAAGAAAGGGTTGCCATACTTTCTTCCCCACACCATTCAACCTTCGGTTCTAGTGAGAGAAGAAGCTCTCAACCGGATTTAGAGAGAGAAAGTAGAAGTTCTTCAAGAAAGGTAAGGTTTTCAAGAGTTTTCTTCTTGGAATTCTGTGGGGTTCGAGCTTGGACCGAGTTTCTAGTGTTTAGTGCTTGATTTCGTGGGTTTTAGGTGCTGGAACTTCAAGTGGGTTCTCCGGTTTGAGGTGTTCTACTTGAAAGCTGTTCAAGGTGAGTTTTAGATCCCCTTTTTTACTGGTTTTCTAAGTGTTTTAGGTTGTTATGAATACTGGGCAGAAGTTTTCTAAACCAAACTATGAATTTTTAACATGATGTGCGACTGGGTGCTGTTGATGTATGTTTTTAGATGTTTTTCTAAGATGTGTATGATGTTTAGTTTGTTATAAGTGCGTAGTATGATAGATATGTGCTAAGGATGTGTTAGAATGATGATTGGGGACTAGAAATGGCATAAGTTGCATTGCATGTTAGTTTTTGTTCATCCGCACTTGCTACAGTTTCATCGCCATTTGCTACAGTGTCATCCGCATTTGTTCTACCAGCATTGCTTTGGACACTTAGAATATTTTCTTACTTTCATTCGCGTTTTTGCCATAATTCATCCGCATTTGCTACAGTGTCATCCGAATATCTTTGGGGACTTAGTTTTTTTTCTGAATTTTGGGAAGTAAGAATTTAAGTGCTAAGAAATGGTGTCTTGTGGTGGCTTATGCTTATTTATGATGTGTATGCTTTGTGTGCTGTTATGATGATGATGTTGTTCCATGCTATGTATCTGATGTGACTTTACGTGGTATGTTATACTTTTGTACTTAAGTAAAGTATTACGTAATGAAAGTGAAAGATAACGAATGACGAAAATGAAAGTAATGAACGATGAGATCTTTGTTGCTCACCCCGGTACTGTGTCAGCTTTCGAGCATGAGTTGGGGGTTTGTTTACGAATCCTACATAGTATCAGCTTTTTAGCATGAGTCGGGGGTGTAGCATATAAGTTGAGATGGGATCCTTATCGCGTACTCCGATGCTGTGTTAGCTTTCGAGCATGAGTCGGGGGTTTATTTATAAACCCCGGCACAGTACCAGCTTTTTTGCATGAGTCGGGGGTATAGCATGAGGTAGGATCCGAAAGAAGTAAAAGACGAATGATGATGAACGATGATGAAGATAATAACTATTATCTAGATGTACGTATGATGTGTGATCATGACCAAAAGTAAAGGATATGTTTTAACGTAATGTAAAGTATTTTATTATGAAAAGTAGAACTTACTCAGCATCGCTGACTTTTTGTATGCATAATAGTTGGCAGGTATTTGTTGATGCTGAGGAGCTGCAGGCTTTGATGCATAAGCTACTAGGGATAGTTCAAGTCTGGCATCCATATTTTGGAGAATGATTTTGTATTAATACATTTTTAGGGATGTGAAAGGAATCATATAATGATTTGACATGTTTTTAATTGTTAATGAAATGTTTAATTCCACTTCAAATGATGTGTTTTAAATGTTTTATGCGATGATTGACCGACCGTAAGCGTCCCGGGAACGGGGCCTTACAAGTTGGTATCAGAGCCAAAGTTTAAGAGAATTGGGTAAAATATTTTCGAAAACCTAAACTTAAACTGAGAATGGGACACGAAAGGGAAAGGGATGCCAGTCCTAGTAGCTACATGCCTGCAGGTAAAGGTTTTATGTAAATGTTTTGTGTAAGTTAATAAAAGGAATTATGTGTGTGTGCTATGTGGATTATGTGTTCTTTGTAGATTTGGATACTGATGTAGTCAGGATAGGAAATGCTTAGAGAATAAAGAGTAAAGTAAGTGGCTAATCATAACTGGCCACTGTAATTAGGGATTTACTACACTTGACATAATCTGAGCTATTACCTTGAATGACCGTGTTGGTGTTTGAATCTTGTAGTTCTTAGAGATGACTGGTGGTAGATCTTCAGAGGCTTCTCGAGTTGGAGGTCGTGGTAGTCGTGGTGCTGGACCGCGTGCCATGAGGAATAGGGCTAAGACTGCCGAAATGGCTCCTGAAGAGCCTAGCTTCATCACCATGATGGTGAGGATGAGAATGCTAATCGGAGGGCCTCAATGATAGAGGCAGTAGCGGAAGAAGTTCATCAGGTCGTGCAGACGATTCTGCCGTCTCTGATGACCGAGGTTATTAGAGCTATGAGGGAGGATAAGAAGAAAGAGAAGGAGGAGAGGAGGAAGACCAATAGGTGAGGGGGAGACGGAGGAGGTTCAAGGGAGATGGAGCAACCGAATACTAAAATGGTTGTCTCTAGTGATGATGATGATGAGGAGGCAGTGCAGGAAGCTGTAAAGGGGTGCAACTATGTGGAATTCCATAGATGCAAGCCCCCGACATTTGATGGGAATGGGAGTGCTGTTGCTGCTCACCGATGGGTCAGAGAGATGGAGGCTGTGTTGAATATCAGCGAGTGCCAAGAGGATCAGAAGGTGAAGTTTGCTACCCACTCATTTGTGGATTCGGCCTTGTGTTGGTGGGACAACATTGTTCAGGTCGAGGGTAGCAGGGCGATCGAAAGGATGAGATGGGGTGAAGTGAAGAAGTTGGTGATCGAGGAGTTTTGTCCTCATAGGGAACTCGACAAGATCGAGAGAGAGTTCATGCAGTTGGAGGTGGGGACTATGACGCACCAGCATACACAACTAAGTTTATTGAGATGGCGAGGTTTGTGCCAGAGCAGGTGACACCCGTGTCATAAAAGATAAAGAGATACATCCAGGCTTTGCCGGTAGATATCCGGACACATCTGATCGCCGCTCGGCTAGGTACATTCAGGTCAGTGGTTGATCTGGTGGGGAGACTGTATGATGAGCAAGAGGCGGTGGTGGTGATGGATGAGAAAAAGAAGTGTGGGAATGATAGGAGTGGGAATGAGAAGCAGTATAACGATGGTGGTTTGGGGGCTAGAGGTAAGAAGATGAGAATGGATGTTCGAAAGGTGATAACAGAGAGGGAGAAGGCATGCAAGAAGTGTGGGAGAGATCATATGGGGGAGTGTAAGTAGGGATCAAATGCCTACTTTTAGTGTGGGAAGGAGGGCCACAGAGCAAGGGATTGTCATGTGGTGAAATGTTACAATTGTGGCGAGGCTAGGCATATGAGCAGAGACTGCAAGAAGTCGAGGGCTGAGAGCTCCAGGGCAAAGAAGGGGACTGAGAAGGAGGACATAGGGCAAAGGCCAGGGCATTCTCTATGTCTTGGGAGGAGGCTAGGGTGGTCTCCGACGCGGTGCCAGGTACATTCCTAGTGTTTTAGACTTGTGCCTCTGTACTTTTTATTCTGGTGTTAGTAGGAATTTTATTTTTGCTGCCTTCTATGATAAGTTGCTCGCTAGGAGTAGGAAGATTGATGAGCCCTTAGATATAGAAACTGCCATTGGTAAGTCGATCAGGATTTCTGATATGGTAGAAGACGGTGACATAGGGATGAAAGGCCATAGGTTCTCTGCTAGATTGTTTGTGATGCCCTTAGAAAAATTGATGCAGTCCTAGAGATGGTTTGGCTAGCAGCCTATGAGGCAGACATCTTGTGTCGTAAGAAGATGATTCGATTGACCGTACCCGATGGGAGTTCAGTGATGACTTATTGTGACAGAGTTAGTAGAATCTCAAAAGTAATTTGGATGGTTGTGGCAGAGAAGTGTACAAACATGGAAGTGATGCCTATCTAGCCTACGTGAAGGATGTGGATGCGTCAGTACCACGATTGATGGATGTACCGGTCGCGTGTGACTTTCCAGACATGTTCCCGAAGGATCTATCAGGTGTGCCACCTGACCGCGAGATCGAGTTTCTGATGATCTGATGCCTGATGCCCAACCTGTTGCTAAGGCGCCGTATCATTTAGCTCCCTTCGAGATGAAGGAATTGATGACTCAGCTACGAGAGTTGTTAGATAAGGGGTTCAATTGATCGCGCATCTCTCCATGGGGTGCTCCGATCTTATTTATGGAGATGAAGGATGATAGCATGAGGATGTGTATCGACTACCGTGAGTTGAATAAGTTGACTGTGAAGAATCGGTATCCGTTACCGAGAATTGACGACTTGTTTGATCAGCTTCAAGGTGCCAGTTGGTTCTTGAGGATAGACCTCCGATTCGGTTACCATCAACTGAAGGTGAAGGACCAGGATGTTTCTAAAATAGCTTTTCGTACGCGTTATGGACACTACGAGTTCCTCGTGATGTCCTTTGCTTTAACTAATGCGTCAACTTCTTTTATGGACTTGATGAATCAGGTGTGTCGGCTGATGTTAGATAAGTTAGTGACCATGTTCATTGATGATGTTCTGATTTATTCGTAGAGCGAAGAGGAACATGTCGGTCATATCCGGGAAGTGCTGGATACGCTTCAAAGGGAGAAGCTGTACGCCAAGTTCTCCAAGTGTGCGTTCTAGTTATGCGAGGTTCAGCTTTTGGGTCATGTGGTTAATCCTGAAGGGATTATGGTAGACCTGACAAAGGTTGAGGCGGTGATGCAATGGAAGTCTCCAAGGACGCCATCTAAGATTCATAGTTTCTTGGGTTTGGTGAGTACTACAGGGTAATTATCCAAAGGGTTCTCTAAAGTGGCAGCTATGGTCGTTGCATTGAAGGAATGGAGGCTACTTGGGGAATCAGAGGAAGAAATAAGATGGCACGACCCAGATCTCTTTAAGGAGTGATAGGTTTCGGGGACGAAACCTATATAAGAGGGGTGGACTTGTAACACCTGGAAAATTCAGAAAAAGAAAAGTAAGGGAGCCAGCAGGAAGTTAGTTCAAAAGCAAGGGGTTAAAGGTGTGCATGGGCCAAACTTGCACAGAGTGGGGTTTAAAATAAGAAAGGGTTGCCATACTTTCTTCCCCACACCATTCAACCTTCGGTTCTAGTGAATGAAGAAGCTCTCAACCGGATTTAGAGAGAGAAAGTAGAAGTTCTTCAAGAAAGGTAAGGTTTTCAAGAGTTTTCTTCTTGGATTTCTGTTGGGTTCGAGCTTGGACCGAGTTTCTGGTGTTTAGTGCTCGTTTTCGTGGGCTTTAGGTGCTGGAAGTTCAAGTGGGTTCTCAAGTTTGAGGTGTTCTACTCAAAAGCTGTTCAAGGTGAGTTCTTGATCCCCTCTTTTACTGGTTTTCTAAGTGTTTGGGGCTGTTATGCATACTGGGCAGAACGTTTTCTAAACCAAACTATGAATTTTTAACATGATGTGTGACTGGGTGCTGTTGATGTATGTTTTTAGATGTTTTCCTAAGATGTGTATGATGTTTAGTTTGTTATAACTACGTAGTATGATAGATCTGTGCTAAGGATGTGTTAGAATGATGATTGGGGACTAGAAATGGCATAAGTTGCATTGCAGGTTAGTTTTTGTTCATCTGCATTTGTACAGTGTCATCCGCATTTGCTATAGTTCATCCGCATTTGCTCAGTGTCATCCGCATTTGTTCTACCGGCATTTGTTTGGACAGAATATTTCTTACTTTCATCCGCATTTGTTCATCCGTATTTGCTACAGTGCCATCTGCATTTCTTTGGGGACTTAGTTTTTTTTTCTGAATTTTGGGAAGTAAGAATTTAAGTGCTAAGAAATGGTGTCTTGTGGTGGCTTATGCTTATTTATGATGTGTATGCTTTATGTGCTGTTAAGATGATGATGTTGTTCCATGCTATATGATGTGACTTTACGTGGTATGTTATACTTATGTACGTAAGTAAAGTATTACGTAATGAAAGTGAAAGATAACGAATGACGAAAATGGATGTAATGAACAATGAGATCTTTGTTGCTCACCCCGGTACTGTGTCAGCTTTCGAGCATGAGTCGGGGTTTTGTTTACGAACCCCGGCAAGTATCAGCTTTTCAGCATGAGTCGGGGGTGTAGCATATGAGTTGAGATGGGATCCTTGTCGCGTACTCCAGTGCTTTGTCAACTTTCGAGCATGAGTCGGGGGTTTATTTATAAACTCCGGCACAGTACCAGCTTTTTAGCATGAGTCGGGGGTATAGTATGAGGCAAGATCCACAAGAGGTAAAAGACGAATGATGATGAACGATGATGAAGATAATAACTATTATCTAGATGTACGTATGATGTGTGATCACGACCGAAAGTAAAGGATATGTTTTAATGTAATGTAAAGTATTTTATTATAAAAACTAGAACTCACTCAGCGTCGCTGACTTTTTGTATACATAATAGTTTGCAGGTATTTGTTGATGCTGAGGAGGTGCATGCATGGATGTATAAGCTACTGGGGATAGTTCAAGTCTGGCATCCATATTTTGGAGAATGATTTTGTGTTAATACATTTTTGGAGATGTAAAAGGAATGATATAATGATTTGTCATGTTTTTAATTGTTAATGAAAAGTTTAATTCCGCTGCAAATGATGTGTTTTAAATGTTTTATGCGATGATTGACCGACCGCAAGCGTCCCGGGAACGGAGCCTTACAGAATAATTCATTTATCATCTTCGAAAGCAAGTAGATCGTCTTCGAAAGCAAGTAGATTCATCTAATCTTGCAAGCCGATTGAATTTGTTGATAATCCTCGATGAACAACATGGTCAAACTCATTTTCTTCTTGTTTTTGATTTGGATCCAGTTCAATTATATTACATGTTGAAGTGATAATCTATGGAATGATTTATCAACTTCGAATTGTACTAAATTCACTGGATGTTTTGATTTCTTCTTGATTTTGAGATGAACAGATGCGTTTTTCTTCTTTTTGAAGAACATTGACTTTGTTCATTTTTTTCTAATTTTCTTCTTTGTTCTTTACATCATAAAGTTGAAACTAGATCTAAAACTTAGATGAATCCAGCAACCAACAGCTCTGATACTATTTTGCTAAATCAATATTTCAGATTCAATGAGCTTAGATCTTAGGATTCATCATGTTCTTGACCTAGAAATTCAAAATTAAGATGGGTGGAGGTGTGTGAATCAAAGAATACAAGAAGCAGATGATAATAAGTAGATGATTTCATTGATGTTGATGAAGAAGTTACATTGAAAAATCAAATACAAAGATGGATGAAAATCAAATCCACCCAAAGGAGAGCGTTTCTCGTTAGGTGGTGATTCACACACACAAGAATCACACTTGCAAAAATGCACTAGTGGGTCTATTTATACTATTTTTACATCATGACCTAATTTTGACTTTTCTTTTTCTCTTGATGTTGACTTTGCCTTGTTGACTTTGTCTTGTATTTGTTTTTCTTCTATTTATCAACTTGGTCTCTGAACTAGTACAATGAGATCTTCAGTTGGCTCTGATTATCATTTGGTTAGCTTCAATTTATTCAATTGTTGAACCCAACAATACTCCCCCTAAACTGATGTTTGCCAAACTCTAACTTTAAAGATCTTCTCTGTCATATGTCTTCTTGATCAACTACTATTCTGACACAGTTCACTGTAGTTCTCCCCCTCAAATTAGGCTTCTCCTAATATATTTCTAACAAAGGATAGAATCTCTTTGAGAATACTTAGTGCATTGGATATGGGTCATATCACTTTTGGATTACTATTCATATCACACTCAAAGGATTTGAATGTATTAGGCATATGATGAGGCTTTGAACTTTAATAAACAACATCAGGAACATAAATCAATCTTGAAAACACTTCCACTCTTTGAATCTCTGAAATAACTTGATAATATCATTTTTTAGTTGACTGTCATTTCCCTTGATTAATGTCACACCCCGGGCCCAAAGGGGGGTGGGACGTCACAGACTGGTAAAATACATGGCAGCGGAAACTAACCATTATAAAAGCACACAAGGAGAGAAATCACATGGCATTACATTAAAATAACATCACTGGGCCATAACAGACTAGCCCAATTCAAAAGTATCATTTCATCACAGAAAGATTCAAATTTTTAACAAACATCAAATTAAATTGTCTAAAATGTTTCAAGGTCAAGTAATGCCATTGGTAGTCATGGTACTAGGCCATCCATAAAAGGTTTCTAACGTAATTCAAGCTTCCATCAAGGGTTACCTGAAACATGCTCAAAAAGATTTTGTGTAACTATAAAGTTGGTGAGTTCAAGTGCTTAAAGTTTAAAAACAAAAGACTCTTTAGAATCCATAAGTTAATCTTAAAAACATAAGTATCAGTGTTGTGGAATCACAATCAACCCTGCACTCAATCCCGGCTAGCCTCTTCTAACTTGTGTTATTACCGGTTAACCCATAGGGAGAACTGAGCCTCAAACAGTGTATCATACCTGCTGAGTGGTACACCATAGTATCTTAAAAAACCTGTCACATGCCACAAACAACCCCGCAGGATCTTAGTGTGGTACCCTTCCTATTATGTCATTGGGTGATGACGGAAGGCATTGTGTGTGGGGGATTCCCCAAGTAGATCTACCCATATAAAACAAGCGGTTCACCAAGAATTAATAATTATGATACAATATAAAAGCAGGTTCTAACAATCACCATAACATATAAGCATCATATTATAGCACGTAAATAATTTCAGTTCAATTACAGCATGTTTCATCCCAAAATAGTAGTAAAGAGGGGAACACTAAACTCACCTTAGATTCAAATAAAGTCCTTCAAGTACCAACAAGTCCGAGTCCTAGCACCCTATTATCATGATACAAGTAGTAAGCTATTTGTTCTTAGTCTATTGAAAGTGTAACTAAGTGCACTTGATGGTCATAAGTTCAAGTGGCTTTGTTTCTTAGGAGTTGCGTCAAAAAGTTTCCTTTTTAGGAAAGTTAGGGTTTTCGATGCATGGGTGACAAGTTATACGTCTCTCATGAATTTGTTTATTGATAGTAAGTTTGATAAGGGTTTCTGGTCATATGGTTACTGAAATTTAGTTATATTTACGGAATTTACGCTTTGGTCCCTCAAGTTTCAAAATTTACAATTTTGACCCAAAAGTTGCTTTCTTTCCATTTCTTGACCCACTATGGCCTTTATTAGTTCCTAGGGGTTATTATATTACTTTTAGGCCAGTTAAAACTTAATATTTCCAGAATTTAGCTTGAGAGATTTAAAACACAAAATTTGAGTTACCGGTTACGGCAAAACCGAAAATCTAAGCATCAAGTTTTAAATCTTTTAACTTCAGCCCATAACACATAAGTATTACTTATAACGAAGCGCTAGTTCGCGGGTCATAACATAAATGGCACCTTAAGTTGCATCCAAGGGTGAAGTACCATATTTACACTTATGTAACCCCCCATAATTCGAGCATAAATGTTATCAAATCTCTTTGTAGCTTTTGAAACATGATTTGGTGAAGGTTCCTTTACCGTTTTAGAGCATATCTTAACAATAGGTGGAGAGGTTTTCAAAGCAGTGAGGTTTTTGGTGCTTAAACTCTTGAGAAATGGGGTTCTTGGGGTGAAATCGGGTGCACCAACCCTTGGTCCATGTAGACTCTTTAAAAATATACCTTATGTGAAGTCGTGAGTTCCTCAAAGACAGTGGTGTGGCCGTAGGTTTCTGTTTTTGAACAAGAAAAGTGAGGCTTATGGTAGAAAAGTGGGAACAAACACAAGAAATGACTTTGTTCGGGTGAGATGAAGCTTACACTTTGGAAGTTTGTGCTTTTGGAACAATTTTTAGAGTTTAAGGGCTGTTGATTCATGATCTTGAGTTGGAACACCTTGTTCTTGCAAGAGCCTTACTTGAGAACTCACTTTATCTCAGCTTCCAACTTTGTTTGGGTCTTGGTCGAATGTTGATGAAGTTATCTTTGAAATCTTGTTGGAAAGAAGAAGTGAGTACTGGATTTCTTGGGAGAAATGGCGGCTTCGAGAGTTAGAGAGATTTGGAGAGAAAAGTGGAAGTTTGCATGTATGGGGGAAGAGAAGGGTTGAGTGCGGGTGTGGTTTTGAAATAGTCAAGGGAGAGGAGTGTATAGTGGGTGGGGGCGGCCAAATGAGAGGAGTGTGTTAGTTATATATATATATATATATATATATATATATATATATTGTTTTGTTTGTGTTTAAAACAAAAGGTGCGAGTGATGTATTTTATAAAACTTTGCAAGTATTATTTATTCTTGTATACACATGGTCATAAATATGTGTGTACACACACATGATCTGTCTTATTTATAATTATTGATGTCGGACCCAGGATGGATCACACATGTTAATTCAAGGGGTGGTTGACGGTTGCTCTAGTTGGAAGAAATCACAAGTCCAAGAACAAATGCGGATGAGCAAGACAACAAATGCGGATGAGGCAGCAACAAATGCGGATGAGGCAGCAACAAATACGGAAGAGGCAGCAACAAATACGGATGAGGCAGCAACAAATGCGGATGAGGACCAAACATCTACATTGACCAATGCAGGTGAGCATTTCAAATGCAGGTTATCATTTTGTACATGAGCTAGTATTCAGGTGTAAAGTTGTCAGGGTAGATTAGTCATTTAGAATTTTCTAACATCACTTAGTAATTTCTAGGCTAGAGCAAATCAAAGTAGAATCTTCTAAGGTAATTATGCATGTAAACAATTAGCATGGAAAAAGGAGAATAACATGAAATAATGCTAGACTAAATTAAAGTTTAAAGTAGAACCTAGAGTCTGGTTGTTACAATTAAAGTCTGTCTAACTGCTCCGCTTAGTAGATAGACACAGGTGCAGAAAGTCATCACAAAAGATGAATCCAAGTACTTCAGAAGGAGTATCTACAGTTGTACAACTCCCTGAATAAGTCAATGATTATGTGACCAAAGTTGAGTTCTTTTTTTGGTTTGAATGCTCAAAATGGATATGCCTGTTGGTTGCATTCATCCACATTCATGATAATGTCTTGTTCTTGTTTGTTGTTGTCAACTGTTCATCATCTGTTCATCATCTTATGTTGTTGGATGAATTGCATTTGAAGTTAACTTAGCCTCATTAGGTGAGTAACTCATCCTCACTTGTTACACTAAAGTAGCTGCATCTGTTTCACATGTCTAATTTAATGAATCCACATTAGTGTACAACCATCCGCATTTGTATGATGTTCATCCGCATTTTTGTAACGATCAGTCGCATTTGTATGATCATCATCCACATTTGTGTGATGATTAGCCGCATTTGTATGATCATCATCCACATTTGTATGATCATCAACCGCATTTGTGTGATCATCATCCGCATTTGTGTGACGTTCATTCGTATTTATTGGTAAAGCATCAGCATTTGTTTGCACAACATCAGCATTTGTTTGCACAACATCAGTATTAGTTTGCATAACATCAACATTTGTTTGCTTGTCATCAGCATTTGTTTACACAACATCAGCATTTCATACTTAAATAAATGCGAGTACCAGTAGTGTTATTCTTTGATCTGAATGTATCAATCTGAGCTTCGATCTGAATCATTCAACACATTCGATTTAATGAGAGAATAATTCATGTATCATCTTCGAAAGCAAGTAGATCATCTTCGAAAGCAAGTAGATTCATCTAATCTTGCATGCCGATTGAATTTGTTGATAATCCTCGATGAACAACATGGTCAAACTCATTTTCTTCCTATATCTGATTTTGATCCGGTTCAATTATATTACATGTTGAAGTGATAATCTGTGGAATGATTTATCAGCTTCGAATTGTACCAAATTCAGTAGATGTTTTGATTTCTTCTTTATTTTGAGATGAACAGATGGGTTTTTCTTCTTTATGAAGAATAATGACTTTGTTCTTCATTTTTTTCTGATTTTCTTCTTTGTTCTTGACATCATAAAATTGAAACTAGATCTGAAACTTAGATGAATCCAGCAACCAACAGCTCTGATACCATTTTGCTAAATCAATATTTCAGATTCAATGAGCTTGGATCTTAGGATTCATCATGTTCTTGACCTAGAAATTCAAAATTAAGATGGGTGGAGGTGTGTGAATCAAAGAATACAAGAAGCAGATGATAATAAGTAGATGATTTCATTGATGTTGATGAACAAGTTACAATGAAAAATCAAATACAATGATGGATGAAAATCAAACCCACCCAAAGGAGAGCATTTCTCCTTGGGTGGTGATTCACACCATCAGAAACACACACAAGAACCACACTTGCAAAAATGCACTAGTGGGTTTATTTATACTATTTTTACATCATGATCTAATTTTGACTTTTCTTTTTGTCTTGATGTTGACTTTGTCTTGTATTTGTTTTTCTTCTATTTATCAACTTGGTCTCCGAACTAGTACAATGAGATCTTCAGTTGGCTCTGATTACCATTTGGTAAGCTTAAGTTTCTTCAATTGTTGAACCCAATAATATGGTATCAATTGATTGGGTCCGAGATAGGAATCTCAGTTGATATGACTCAACTAGGATCGAATATGATGATTGAGTCAATGATTAAGTAGCGGAAATACTCAATCAAAGAACATTAAATGTTGAAAATACTAATTAAATGCTTTGTATATTGATGTTGTTAAACAAGATACAAAGAGTGCTAGGGTTTGCAGCACAAAACAATACTTCTATGTAACTTGTGTGAATACTTTTGTGAAACTTACAAAAGTAGCGTATACTGTTCTATTTATAAGCTGATACAATGTCAGTACAAAATGACTAAACTACCCTAACAACTATACATCAGAATACTAGTCTAAGTACAAAAGATGATCAGCATTTGTAAATGTTCATCCGTATTAGTTAATGTGGAAGTGATGTCTTCATCAGCATTTCTTCTATTAAGCTTCAGCATTGACTGTGTCATCCGCATTAGTTAATGTGGATGAACAAATACTTAGCCATATTTGTTTTGCTTGTCTGCATTAGTAAATGCGGATGAACAAATACTTGACTGTATTTGTTCTTTGGTCTTTCGCATTTACTAATGCTAACACCCAACTCTTGTCTTTTTCTTCTAAAATCTTCACCCGCATTTCTTCTTGGACGTGTGGGATTTCCAACCAGAACAACCTTCAACCACCTCTTGAATTGGCATGTATGATCCTTTCAGGGTTCAACAATACTCCCCCTAAGGATTATACAGCCTATGTACTTCAAGGGTTTGAGGGTGGTGGAGGTTGTGAAGATTCTGGTGGTTCTTCAAGAGCAGGTGCTTGTCTTTCTTGGACTAATGATGGAGCTGGTGCTAGTTTAGTCTCTGCAGATGGTTGAGGTTCAGCCAGTGAAGGATCCAAAATAGCCATGATCATGTTGGAGAAGTCTCTAGCCTCGTTCATCTTGTCTCTACTAAGGATATGAATATTCATTTGGCTTATATTATGAATTGCTTCAACAGGCATCTGTCTTAGAGATATGGGTTCCCACACAAATATGGTAGAAAGCCCATCTCTATGAATCAACAGTGAACCATCAGCATCTACTTCTAACTTTACTATATTTCCCAGTTGGAGAGGAACTTTCTGTCTTTTTCTTTGTTCTTTCTTTTTGTTTATTCTGTCATAGGCTATCTTTAAAGTTTTGATGTATTTAAAAAAGAAATACATATCAGCTTCTCCAAGCTTGTTATCTATTTCTCTGAAGTGCTCTGTCAATATGTAGTGGATATAGGATTCATCTAACAATCTCACCTCATATCCACTAAACAGCCTAATTTTATCTCCTTCTTTTCCTCCCTATTTTTGTTTAATCACCAACTCATAAGTCTTTTCATCATAAAACACATATGAGATTGGATTTGATTTGTGGGTTCTAGCAACCATCTTCCTTTTCAGTGATTCAGTTTGTTTTACATTCAGTTTTGGAAATACCAACTCTTCAATTTCTTTCTTCTTCTTCTTTTCAAGAGGATTTCTAAATGATTTGTCTTTCCTTATACAGATTGCTTTCAAAGATTTGAAGTTGTTTTTTTTCTTGAACATCTTTAGAATATCTTCAAGTTCATATCCATTGTACATAGCATGATGATTGATCAAATCTATTTCAACTAGTTCTTTTAGATCATGGATCTGGAGGGAGTTCACCAGAGCAGTATACTCTGTGAAGAATTGAACTAGACCTGAGATCCTTTTTCACCATGAACATGTTCCAATCACTGTCATACTTCCAGGTAATAATTTTGACATCCATTTTGCCTTCTGGAGCAGACACACCCTTTATCATCTCTAAAGTGGTTAACCCTTCCTGCAGCTTCAATTGAGAGGGTTTAATAAACCATTCAGCATTTCTGTATAGCATGGGTGCCAAGACATCATGGTTTTTGGTGGTGAGTTGGACATCTTGAGCTGAAGTTCTTGATCTGGGTTTCCTCCCTACTACTTCTTCTTCAATAGCCATTAATCTTTCTTTCTTGTCTTTGACTGTTTTTAGAATTGCAGCTTTGAGTGAATTTGTCTTCATATTTTCCAGCTTTCTTTTGGTGAATTCTTGAGTAGATAGATAATCCTTCATTTCCCTATCTGTCATGCTGTAGGGATCAGGATAATGGGATTGAGGCTGTTGAGACTGAGTAGCAGTGAATGTGATTAGGGACCTGACTTTCTTCTTTTCATAGTCAGTCACATAATTAGGGTCAAGAAGCTTTTGCATCTTTTTAACTTCTTCAACCATTCCTTCATATGTCATCCCAAAGACTTCATCAGTATCATACCCATGATTGATAAAAAAAAACAATGCTTTAATCATAAGATCATCACCTTGAGCCTTCTCAACCATCTCCTCAACAGATGACTCCACCTTTGTCAGACTGTCCCTGATCAAAGTGTCATCAAGGATGCTTTCATCATATCCCCCCTCTATCTCTCTTTCTTCCAAAATAATCACCTTAAGTTTCTTCTTCATTTGTTCCTTAGCCTTCTCATGCTCCTCTAAAAACTAAGAAATAGCTGCAAGGCTTCTTGGATCATCCTTCTGTTTCTTTTGAGCTGGTTCCTCTTCTACCATAGGCAATTTTCCTTTGGCCTTTTCTGATAGATATTTCCTCTTTCTGGTGTAAGTGTGCATATGGGGACCAAAGGATGAGGGAACAGATGCTTTAGCTTCTTGTTTCTTTTTTTCTTTTTCAAGCTTTTCAGCTTCTTCTTTCTGTTTTTCAGCAGTTTCTTTTTCTTTAAGCTCTTCACATACCTTCCTGACAAGTTCCTTTTGTTCATCAGTCAAGGTGACTGCAGGAACAAGCTGCAAGCTTAATTCTTCTTCTAATAGAACAGGGTTGAGAGGAATAACAACTATTGGTTCCACTAGAGCCCTGAGTTCTCTGATAAAGTCCTAGAAGTCTTCATCAATGATGAACTCTTTAGATGAATACATGTCGAAGTCTTCAATTAGCTCTTTCATTTTAGTTTCCTCATCAACTCTTACTTCAGAGGATGGATCAGAATACACAACCATAGCTAAACTTTCTTCTTCATCCCTAACTTATTGTGTTGAGCTTGCTGAGAGGTTTTAATCATTCTCAGTCTCTTTGATGGTGGAGAGTCATCATCATCATTACTTCTCTCACCAGAAACATCTTCATCTTCTTTTAATCCTTTTTCTATTTCAACTTCATCATCATCTTTATCATCCTTCTCTTTTGCCAGTTCTTCTTTAATCTTGATCAACATCTCCAATTCAAAAACTCTCTTTGTTAGAGCTTCTATCTGTCTGTGAAGATCAGCTATGATATCAGTTTGGACATCAAGAAGATTTTCTTATTCTTCCATATTAATGGTTTGAATGGTAGCAGCATCCAAATGTCCACTGATTTGTTCTTTGGCTTGGTTTAGGACTGCTTTGAGTCTATCAATCTCTTTTTCTTTTTCTTCTTTATCAGACTCATATTTGGCCCCTAGTTCTTTTATTTCTTTTTCTTTCTCATCTAGCTCAAGCAATCTATCTCTTATGATACCAGAGCTTCTATCCAATAGTTTCTCCATTCTAGCTACTTTTTGTAAAAGTTTAGAAATCATTTCATCCTTGGCATCAGGACGGTTAACTTCAGATTATGCCAAGCTTTCTAAAGGACCAGTCTTTGGGTGTACTTGTCTCTCAGGCCTTTGAAAGCCAGGATGATGATCCTCCTCATCTGAAGATGATTCAGACTCATCTGATGAACTGGTAGATTCACCAGATTCAACAGATGCAGCAGCAGGTTCAGGTGAAGAATGGATAGGAAATACATGATTAGCTTGAACAGGAGAAAATGGATGAGAGTGAGCAGGTGATGCTCTAAAAGAAGATGAGATTTCTGTTTCTTGAACCAAAGGCAAAGTGTGAAGATCACCACCTACATCAACTTGTGGTGACACTTGCCTTAGTCCTTCTTCAGCTATTTCAGCATGCTCTTCAACAGTTTGTTGATTATGAGCAGCTGGTTGTTCTTCTACAGTCTCATGCACTTTAGAAGGAACATCATAATGTGCTTGTTCCTCAACATCAAGAACAACTTCCTCAGCTTCTTCTTCTCGAACTTTTTCTGGATTGATCTGCTGTAACATCAATGGATGTAATGGAAAGAAAGTTCCACTATAGAAGTTCCTCGGATCTCTCTTCTTAATATACTTGTAAGATTTGGCATTGTAGTGAGGAATGTCTATCACCGGGCCTTTAGGTACAAGATCAGGAAAAGCTTCATTAATGAAGCATTGGATGAACCTTGGATACATCAGGAACATATGTCTTCTCCCTTCCTGAATATTTGAGACCAGACCATTAAACACATAAGCAGACATGTTTAATTTTCTGTTAGTGCATAAGGCATAAATAGCTGATGATGTAGTGATGGGAATGTCATTCCAACCAGTCTTTCTCTTTGACAAACAATGTTGGAATAAATGTATCAGGAATCTCCACTGTAAGTCAACTAACCCTTTAACAATTTGTTTTCCTTCAAAACCTCCTTCATATCCAATATTGGCAAAGAAAGTCATAATGTGATCTTCTTCTATCTCTTGGGGAGAGTTGGAATCATCACCAAACTATAGACACTGTCTCACAGTTTGTTCAAAGATGACCAATGTGTGTTCATTAGTAATCCTTCCTGATATTGTCCTTAAACCATCAACTTCATTTACTTTAGCTGTTCCCCATAATGATCTAATGAGATTCTCATAGATGATGGGTCTTACAGTGATAGTATGTGCTACTCTTGTTATGGAGATGAATCTGATCATATCTCTTAATCCTTCAGATTCAGGCACATTTGGGTCAAGATATCCACTGACATTATAGAGCTTGCTCTAAGTGAGGTTTGCCATAGATTCTGTAATAGAGACACATGTGTTAGTAGTATTAACAATTATCAGATCATACAACAAGGGCATGTTTGACTTTTCTTAGTTTGACTTTCTCAAGTCAAAATTGAGAGTTCAATGGTTACTGTTGTATAGGAATTTGACCCATTTTGATTTTGTGATGAAAAACCATTTGTGTTATGTTTTATGCTTATTTTCAATCATCTTTATTGTTTCAATCATCTTTTTACGCTTAAGCAATGGATTTGACTTCAACATTTTCAAGGTTCGGTTTGCCTGTTTCATTACGATTAACCTAGGGTTTGTAAATCGATTGTTCTTTGTTATTCACATAAACATCCGTTTTATCGAACTCGAGAATGCCTTGGAAATCCATTGTTCTTGGTTAATTTCATGAGTTTCCTTAAACCTAGGGTCCTATTTTCATCACCGGTTTGATGTTTGAAGTTAACAAAATCATCGAGAATCACCTTGTTTCGATACTACTTTGGCTGAGAATCGAAATAAAGATGAAATGGAGTTGGATGAACAATCGACACATAATATTTGAGATGGTTTGGATGATTGATGAAGAACATTTGGAAAAACACTTGTCGCACTGTAGGTTTACTCAAATTTGAAAAGTATTAAATGATTCTCATGAATGTGTTTAAATAATCCATTTAATGACTTACTCAAACTTTGCAAGTGTGTGAACAAATGCGGAGGTTTTAATTTTAATACTGTAGCAAGAGCGGATGATTAATTTGTACGCATTTGTTTACTGTACCAAATGCGGAAGTACAAAACTTGCTAGCATTTGTTCCTGTAACAAATGCGTAAGACCATTTGAACTTGATTGCATTGTTTTTGTAACAAATGTGGATACGCATTTGTTTACTGTGCCAAATGCGGAAGTATAAAACTTGCCAGCATTTGATCTTGTAGCAAATGCGTAAGAACATTTGATCTTGACCGCATTTTCTATAACAAATGCGGATAAACAATTAGTTGTCCGTATTTAGTTACACTTTGATTTTTTCATGCACAAAACTAATACCCGCATTGGTTATATGCCAGGGTTACCTTCACCCGCATTAACCAATACTCTTACCCGCATTAAAATTTGAACTTGACAAAAATTAATGTTTTTACGGAGGATAGTTTTGACTGTTTCTACAATGATGTTTTGATTTTATGAAGATGAGTCTGTTGCTTTGACTTTTATGAAGTTTTGACTGTTGCTTGGATTGCCAATTCTTGCTTGGATTGAATTGTATATCCAGTGTGATACAATTTTCCCAGATTTGACTGATCTTGGACTTTTATGCTTCCGAACATCTGAATAAACTGAGATACTATGGTATAACTTCCACACCATCACAGTCAATTTTTTTGATTTTATATCAAAGAAAAGATGTTGCAAATTTTTTATGTTTTTGTGAATATTTTCTTTTAAATTTTAATTTCTCCCCTTAAAGTTTATATCCATATGGTATAAAAACTTTAAATATTTTAAAATTTTGAAAGGAATTTTTGTAATTTTTGATTTTCTTATCTGTACATGAAGTGGAAGTATACCTTACTTGGGATCATATCAATATTACCTTTCATAAGTGCAAACAATTATTAGTAAAGTAGACATAATCATAAACATATTGATTGTAGGTATGTTTGTCCTCTTAAACTCATGCATGGTTAATGTTTTATGCATGTGATCATTATCATGTTTTGAGTGAATTAAATATTCAACATATACATCACACTCAAAAGCATGGCAAGCTCAACCACCTGCATGAAATGTATGGTTGAACTTTTTCACAACTTACATGACTAGGTCATTTAAATTATGAAATCTCATTTGGTTTTGGGCAAGGGTGATCCTCATTGGGATTCTTTTACTTTGATCCTTATATTTATTTGATCCACATTGGGATTCTTTTTGCACTTCACTTTGGAAGGTGATCCGCTTTGGGATTCTTTTTGTTCATTCACAAGGAATGTAAATTTTTTTTTATTAATTCATCTAGGTTGGATGTGTTCCACATTGGAATCTTTTTGGATCAAGACATCAGTACTATATGCTTGTTTCTCCAGATCTTTGCTCGGTAAAACAGCAGAGAAACTGATGTGGGTGAATGAGATTCATAAGGTATCATTACCTAGTGTGTTTAGATTACTACACACACACACACACACACACACTTTGATAAGCTAAATACTTACACACACCCTGAGATGATAGTCTCATAGTTGAATATGATCTTTAGTTTATCACACATGCATCTTTTTTTCCAAGATGAGCCTACTCGCATATCAGATAAGTCATGTCAGTCTTTCAAGATTTTGAAATAAGCACAGTGAATGATATAACAACTAAAATTATATCATTTCCCTTGGAGTACATTTCATTTACTTCAACAAAATTAACTTCTTTTTTGTATTTTTTATAATTTTTTGAATGTTTTTGCAAATTTTGATTTTTTACTCAAGGTTAATCATGCCAATTGATTGGACAAAGAATTCAAACCGAATATGTTCAAATGCCTTAGTGAACAAGTTAGCTAACTGATTGTCCTTATGAACCTGAATCAAACTAGGATTGAATAAACTGAGAGCTTGGATCGAATATGACAGTCAACTAAAGAATGATTGAGTCAACTAGGATCGAATATGATGATTGAGTCAATGATTAAGTAGCAAAAATACTAAATCAAAGAACATTAAATGCTGAAAATACTAATAAATGCTTTGTATATTGATGTTGGTAAACAAGATACAAAGAGTGCTAGGGTTTGCAGCACAAAACAATACTTCTTTGCAACTTGTGTGAATACTTTTGTGAAACATACAAAAGTAGTGTATACTATTCTATTTATAGTCTAATACAATGTCAGTAAAAAATGACTAAACTACCCTGACAACTATACATCAGAATACTAGTCTAAGTACAAAAGATGATTAGCATTTGTAAATGTTCATCCGCATTAGTTAATATGGTTGTGATGTCTTCATCACCATTTCTTCTATTAAGCTTCAGCATTGACTGTGTCATCCGCATTAGTTAATCCGAATGAACAAATACTTAGCCGTATTTGTTTTGCTTGTCCGCATTAGTAAATGCGGATGAACAAATACTTGACCGTATTTGTTCTTTGGTCTTCCGCGTTTACTAATGCTGACACCCAACACTTGTCTTTTTCTTCTGAAATCTTCACCCGCATTTCTTTTTAGACGTGTGGGATTTCCAACCAGAACAACCTTCAACCACCTCTTGAATTGGCATGTATGATCCTTTCAGGGTTCAACAATAACAATCACTAAAATCAAACAAAAAATCACAAATGAAATATATGTATCTATTGTTTAAACCGGAACCAAAACCAAAGAAGAGACCACTCAGTCAACCCTTGAATTCGATTCACCACTCAAAAACTCATTTAAAACACTTGACCACCATATTTTAGCCCTCTTACCTAGAAAATCCATAAAATGAATCAAAAAGAAAACTTTCTATCCATAAAATCCTTTATTGAGCGCCATGGCAGCCATAGAAGTTGAAAAGGACCAAGAGACTACTCGTATTCACTCAATAGGAATCGAGAATCAAATTATAGCTGCGGAATGAAAGTTATCAGATGTCAAAGATGTAACTCGATGTGTGATCAATGAATAAGAAGTTAAATCAAGCACACATGACAAGCTAACTTAGATCTACTTGTATTTAACTTGAAATCATGCAAGTACGGATTCGTGCATCCAAGTATTTGTGAAAACTAAAAATAATACATGTTAAATGAACTACATATACAACAACATTAAATAGAAACAGATCTCGAATGGAAAGGTTTATCTTCCCGTACAACCTTCAATCCCATGGAGTTTAGATTCGGGAACCTTCTGAACACACTCCGGAACAAATCTAATTAAATATAAGCATAACGACCACTAAAATCACACTACAAAACCACAAATGAAATATTTTTATCTATTGTTTAAACCATAACCAAAAGCGAACATAAGACCGCTCAACCCACCCTTGAAGTCGATTCAATCCTCCCAAACTCATTCAAAACACTCGACCACTATCTTTTAACCCTCTTACCTAGAAAATCAACAAAAATGAATCAAAATGACAATTTTTTATCCATAGAATCCTTTATTGAGTGCCAAGGCAGCCATAGAAGTTACAAAGGACCAAGAGACTACTCGTATTTACTCAATAGGAATCGAGAATCTAATTACAGTTACGGAATTACAGTAATCAGATGTAAAAGATGTAACTCAATGTGTGATCAATGAATAAGAAGTTAAATCAAGCTCACACGACCAACTAACTTAGATCTACTTGAATTTCACTTGAAATTATCCAAGTATGGATTCGTGCATCCAGGTATTCGCGAAAGCTTAATATAATACATGTTAAATGAACTACGTATACCAAGATGTTAAATAGAAATAGATCGTGAATTGAAAGGTTTATCTTCCCGTAACAACCTTCAATCCTATGGAGTTTTGATTCGAAAACAATCTGAACACACTTCGAAGCAAATTTAATCAAATATAAGCATAAGGATCACTAATATCAAACAAAAATTACAAATGAAATAAATGTATCTATAGTTTAAACCGGAATGAAAACCAAACAAGAGACCACTCAACCCACCATTGAATTCGATTCACTCCTCCCAAACTCATTCAAAACACTCGACCACCATCTTTGTACCATCTTACCTAGAAAATCAAGAAAAATGAATCAAAACGAAAAGTTTCTATACATAAAATCCTTTATTGAGCGCTTAGGCAGCCATAGAAGTTGAAAAGGACCAAGAGACTACTCGAATTCACTCAATCGGAATAGAGAATCAAATTATAGCTGCGGAACGAAAGTTATCAGATGTCAAAGATGTAACTCAATGTGTGATCTATGATTAAGAAGTTAAATCAAGCTCACACGACCAACTAACTTAGATCTACTTGTATTTCACTTGAAATTATGCAAGTATGGATTCGTGCATCCAAGTATTCGCGAAAACTTAATATAATACATGTTAAACGAACTACGTATACAAAAATGTTAAATAGAAATAGATCGTGAATGGAAAGGTTTATCTTCCAGTTACAACCTTCAATACTATGGAGTTTTGATTCGAAAACATTCTGAACACACTTTGAAACAAATTTAATCAAATATAAGCATAACGATCACTAATATCAAACAAAAATTCACAAATGAAATATATGTATCTATAGTTCAAACCGGAACCAAAACTAAACAAGAGACCACTCAACCCATCCTTGAATTCGATTCACTCCTCCCAAACTCATTCAAAACACTCGACCACCATCTTTGTACCCTCTTACCTAGAAAATCAACAAAAATGAATCAAAACGATAACTTCCTATCCACAGAATCCTTTACTGAGCGCCAAGGCAGCTATAGAAGTTGCAAACGAACAAGAGACTACTCGTATTCACTCAATAGGAATCGAGAATTAAATTACAGCTGCGGAACGAAAGTTATCAGATATCAAAGATGTAACTCAACGAGTGATCAATGAATAAGAAGTTAAATCAAGCTCACACGACCAACTAACTTAGATATACTTGTATTTCACTTGAAATTATGCAACTACGGATTCGTGCATACAAGTATTTGCGAAAGCATAACACAATACATATTAAATGAACTATATATACAAAAACATTATATAGATATAGATCTAGAATGGAAAGGTTTATCTTCTTGTAAGAACCTTTAATCCTATGGAGTTTTCATTCGGGAACATTCTGGACACACTTTGTAACAAATTTAATCAAATATAAGCATAAAGATCACTAAAATCAAACTAAAAATCACAAATGAAATATATGTATTTATTATTTAAACCGAAACCAAAACCAAACAACAGACCACTCAACCCACGCTCAAATTCAATTCACTCTTCCCAAACTCATTCAAAACACTCGACCAACATCTTTTAACCCACTTACCAAGAAAATCCACAAAAATGAAACAAAACGACAGCTTGCTCTCCACAAAATCCTTTATTGAGCTCAAAGGCAGCCATAGAAGTTGAAAA